>VXBZ01010703.1:0-12137 GCA_013399135.1 Heliornis fulica
CACATCGGTGCAGAACCTCCGGTAGTCCAACTTGTGGTCACTACCCCCCGTCCTGTCCCCACAGGCCACTGAGAAGATTTTGGACATCTCCCTTTGTCTCCCACACTTCAGATATTGATAAACATTGATGAGATCCCCTCTCAGTCTTCTCCAGGCTGACCAGCCCCAGTTCACAGTACCCTGTATCAATTTCCCACTTACACTTAGAGTATGTGGAGAACTTTGAGGTCCTCACATTAAAGAGAGGGTACTGAGCATAGCAGTAGACCAGATGTAGTCTATCAGCATGATGTTAAACAAGCAAAACCTTCCATTTCAGGACATTCTTTCATAATTCAGTCTTCTGCACAAACATCAAGCACCAGCCACAACAATCCCAACAGAATATCTGAAAATACCATTGTGCCAAAAACAGCACAAGTCTGCACTTTCAAGGGGTTCACACTGGGTCCCCCTTGCAGCGTATTAACAGGCCAATCACACTACGGCTTNGGTGGATGCCCCAAGCCTGGAGGTGTTCAAGGCCGGGTTGGATGTGGCTCTGGGCAACCTTGTCTAGCTCCAGGCCTGGAGGTTGGTGTCCTTGCCTGTGGCAGGGGGTTGGAACTTGACGATCCTTGGGGTCCCTTCCATTCCAGCCCAGTCTGTGATTCTGTGATTCTCTAGGGTGGCAGATCAAGGCTGCAGCAGTGTTGTTGGGACAGGGACACAGCAGGCACTTTCACTTACTCCAGTAAAAGTTGTCTTTCCAAACATCTGTGCTCAGCTCGGGTGCTTGCTGTCCAGTGCTGGGGTGATATATTGGGGATAGATGGTGGGGTAGCAATCCACACTGCCCAGTATCCAGCTCCAGCCACAGCAGCCACACATGCTTTTAAAGCTGGGGAGCTTCACATTCCTTGGAGAATTTGAATTAGGGATGTTTCAGCTGACAGATCCCTTGAAGATATAACAAAATCCTTCAAAACCTTTGCTACAGGAACTTTTCTGCAGGACCAACCTTCTACATCCCTGTAGACAAGAGCCTTCCTGTTTTTTAATAGCAATATGAAGCACAGTGGAGTTAGAAACCCACTTACTAGGAGTCAAGGGTGATGCTCAAAGGTTGTTACCCAGGCACAGAGCTACGTATGAACTGGATGGAGCAGCTGCTGCCCGGTGGGAAAGCCTGATGTCACTTGGGTTCACACCCAGTGCTGCATTGTGGAATTTTAGCCTCATTGCATTTCTTTACTTAGGAAATTTAGCTTCCTTACAAGAGTGAAATAAGTAATCCTGGATGTTATAATGTGTGGTGTGCTGCCCTGGTCCTGTCCAGATATGTCTTGTTATATGCATGCAGGTGCTTAAATAAGCATATAAAAACATTTTTCACGCAAGAGTGAGAGATCACTCTGTATCACAGGCTGCAGCTGCTGACTGTTACGCTAGTTCTCCAAGAGCATTTGTTTGGACAAGATATATAACTGAAAGAAATACCCTGAAATACTATTTCAGTTGGAAGACCCTTCTAGCAATGGAAAAAGAAGTCTACATTAATTTATTTTGTCTTACATTTTCTGCAGCTTAAAAGAAATCACAGTCTGGATGCGGCCCTCAAACTTATTTTTATTTTCTTGTATATAGAAAGAAACAAGTAAACACATTTTTCACTTGGGAAAACAACATGGTCCTGCCCCAGCATGACACACGAGTCAGTGGAGATGCCGTCATTGCCATCACACCGAGATGCCGTCACCGCTGTCACACCGAGAGCTGCTGAAGTATTAGCAAGGGTTAGGAGTAACGAGTGATGCCGGGCTGTGTCAGCACAGCTCTACTAGTCGTTCACCTGAGTTTGACTGGCCCTGGGATTTTTAAAGAGAGATTAAGAGATATAACCCGCAGCTCCCAGATTATAAGAACGAAAAGGTCATGGTGATCATCCCTTCTGACCCCTGGCACGTAGCCTGGGGTATCCCGAGAACAGCTTTTGCCTCTTTCAAAGAAACTTCAACACCAGAGATAAAACAAGCCCTGATGGTAAATCCACCCCAGTCTTTGGTGACTGCTGCAAACAAAGCCCAGTGCTAAAAGTGATCTCTCTGCTGAACATTTATTGGTTTGCCTTTGGATTTGCCGTAACTTTGTTCCCCGTGCTCTGCAGCCTATTATCTCTGCTTTATTTCC
The DNA here is from genome assembly GCA_013399135.1 of Heliornis fulica. Lineage (NCBI taxonomy): Eukaryota > Metazoa > Chordata > Aves > Gruiformes > Heliornithidae > Heliornis > Heliornis fulica. Next base: position 2,170 of record VXBZ01010703.1, read on the forward strand.
AACCTAGGTATTTATAGCCCTCTGATCGAGGCATCCTTTAATCCCCTCTTTGCTGAGCTACGGATACCAGCATCCCCTAATCCTTTGCCACGGGGAAAGCCGTACCCTTATCCTCGAGCAGAAGCGTACCCCGCATCTCCCTATAGCTGCTGGAGTTGTCACTTCCCACGGGACCTGGTCACAAGGGAGTAAGGAGCACGTGTGCAGGCACATGGGATATGGGTGGAGGGTGATGGCAGCACGGGCGTGTGGGTGGAGAAGCTCCTGGCACGAGCCCCAGCACCGAAAGCCCGCTGAGTCATGTCTGGGTAGAAGCCACGTCTCTCCTCCTGGGGACCAGCCACTTCCATCCCTGGGACGAGGGAACAAAGGTTGGGGGGACATGGGATGGGGAAGAAGGGGAGAGATAGGTAGAAAGCCTCCATGATCATGGAAGAGGCATTACACCAGTGAGCACAGTGCTGCCTGACCCCTTCATGCTGCCTTATGTGCTGGACGCATTGTGTGTAATGAATCACTTGCCATACGTGATGTAACGCGACAGTATTAATAGGTCTCATTATTATCCAATTTACTTGGGGAAACTGAGGCATGGAGAGATGAATATTATGCCTGAGGCATACTTAGGCTAGATTGCAAGAGACTTCATGTTCCCATCCCATGCTCACTTTACTAAGCCATATAGGAATTAGGTGCAGCTGACAGAAGACCTATGGAGGATTCTGAAAAAAGCCTGTGGGAGAGGATGAGGATGAGCTTGGCATTCATGGTACAGAGTCAGTGTTCACCTTGCCCATGGCATCCACATTCCTGCACAGAAAATAATTCCTTTGTTGTACTGAACAGGGTCTTGTTGGGTTCCTGTGAGCTGCTCCAGGCTTCTCTGACTCCCTGTCCTTTCCTGTAGTGGCTGTTGACTTCGTTGCTTTGACCTTTGGAAGGCTTTTTCCTGATTTCTCCTAGCCATGCCGCCCTTGCACAGAAGCCAAAGTGTCAACGAGGGATTTCCAGTAGCCCAGCATCCCTGCTGCATCCCTGCTGCCCAGGCACCAGCAATGCCAGAGCTGAGCCTGCCCTGTCCTGGGACAGCATCCACAGTAGGACCAGGGCTTGTGTCCCTTTGCTGACCCTCTTCCTTAACTCTAAATCAGCACCTTCGTGAGGAATAGCCTTCGGTGGACTTCTGTTTCATGGACTGGTCTGATCCTTTCTTAAATCCTTTCTTAAAGGGCGTTTATCCTTCGCACAACCCCTCCCCGACTCAGCGTGGGGTTCTCTTTCTGATCTCCATCCCGCCTCAGGGTTTATTTCTTTCCCTAACAAAGTTCAGAGGAACTTTGAGAGACAAACCAGCCTTACAAAGCATTCCTCTTGGAAGGGGAATCATTTGCAGAAAGCTTTTATTTCCTCATTTAAAAAAAAAGAAAAAAAGAAAAAAAAAGAGGAAACAGCTGGATTTGGTGGCTGCTTTTGGTATTTCCTTACATTTAACACATGTGCCTTGCTATGGAAAGGGAGCAACCACCGTTCGAGGCTTACAGTCCTCTGTGACAAACTGGTGTGAAAAACTGGACCTCGTAACTCAGCTACCTGCCGGCAGCAAGCCTGGGGGCTGCTTTTCCTTGTGATCCCACCATGTCCCTATGTCCTGTAAGCTTGTACCACCCCGTAGTGACACAGCAGGGAGCTGAAACAGAAAGGATTTGGTCTTTTTCAGGGAGCCAAGCTGGCCTGAGATGACCCAGGACCAGGGACAATTGTTTGGAAAAGAGAGGGTGGGTATGTTGAGCATCACCTCTATTGATCCATCACGTTTCAGACCTTTTTTTTCCCTTCCTGGCACTTAAACTTGGACCTGCTGCACAAAAAGTGGAGTTCTGAAATCATCTTTGATATTTAAACAACTATTTTCTGTTTTCTGACAGCCACGCACTGTTCCACCGCTTGCCTCGAACAGGCTTTCTGAGTCAGATGCAAATTCAAATGACACACGGTCCCCTCTAATGTTCCTATCAGAGCATGTATGGTCCTGTGATCTCTCTGGAGTCACAAAGACACACTGAAGGATCTTGGCCAGGTTTCTGAGCTCCCCAAAACTGTGTATGACTCCAGCAGCAACAGCTGCACGCCGCACTGTCTACAGGATTAAATAAAATGACCCCGTGTCAGCGTGGCTTGGAGTGTCTTATGGCCATGCTGCTAAACATTCTCTGTTCCCAAAAGTGTGTGTCTGGCCCAACACTCCCACTCAACCCCTGGCTCCAGCACATCTCCTGGCCATGGCCAATATCTTCTAGACCTGGGCTGCCAAGTCCAACCTGCCAGGGTACTTCACTAAGTCCATCCCAGAACCTCTGAGATGCCTCCTAGACATTCTTGGGTCAAAACCTGTGTCCCCAGTGGATGTCCTTACACCTCCCTAAACCAGCTGCCTCCTCATTCTGAGAAACGCAGATTAGCATCACCTTTCGCATCCAGCCCATGGATTTGGAGCAGTTCAAGCCTATACCCAAAGAAACTTCACCGGGGACCAAATCTACTGGGGTTGAGCGTGGTGGCAGGGTGCTGGACAGCTGCCGGTGCCATGATGTGCTGCGGGTATGTGTCTGCATGAGTAATCACTGCAGCTCGGTGCCACAAGCTGTGATTAAGTCATTAGTCAGCCATCAGTCACGTGAGAATATTTTGAGATTACAACCCAATGCAGAATTCCTTCTTGGAAGGGTTAAACAAATTGATCTTTAGTGCTGGCTGACAGGAGGTCGGAGTAGGTCGGACAGACGACTTGATGCTGTAGCCCAGAGCGCAGCCATGGCCTTGATCATCATATTTTGTGTTCTTTGAAAAGGGTGCGCTAATGCCTCTGGCTCGTTACAAACTCAGCTGTTAAAAACTCAGCATCAAATCACGGTGGAAGAAACGAACCACCCTGGGCCTGGCAGCGTGTCCCTCCTCCTTCTCCGTTCCCGGTGGTGGGATTGCGCGCTCGCACCTGCGCCGTGCTTCGGCAGGGGAAAGGGGCGGCTGCACAATCATTCTCAATCAGTCAGGCCAATCGTGTGCACCGATTCAATTATGTTCTTCCACCGGTTCTTAGAAATGTAATTTGCTCTGAGTTAATAAGCAAACATCTACCCTCTCAAGGCGTATTTGCAGAGATGTAAGATCAAGGGGCACTTCATAACGGCAGAGAGGAAGGAGGGAAGGGGGGAGGGAGGGATGATGGAGCTGCTGTACCAGAACGGGGTTTAGCGAGGATGCTGCTGGCAGTAGCATCACGGTCGTGTCCCTGAAAGGACACTGTATCAACCCTTCTGAGGTATGGTAAGGAAAGATGACAGGCAAAACCTGTGGTCCTTCCAGAGCACCTCCCTTTGAAGGCAACTGTAGAAGGGAAGCGGCATGCGAAGCTTCTCGCTGTTCCTCCGCTGAGGGTGGGATTACACCTTGTGGGCTCTGGTGGGGTTTCTCCTTGCTTTTCCTCACACGTGGGTCTAGAGGGAAAGTTTGTCCGGTGTTTATGCTGAGTTCCCCACCAACTATACCTTGCTAGGTGCAGTCAGCCCTCCAACAGCAGCACCCCAGGAGGATCTCATGGGTGGTTCGTATGGGAGAAGGTGCTCGGCTGCTGCTCAACCTCACAGCGGTCCTCCCATGCAAACAGAGATCTCAGCTTTTCCAGACACCCACTCCCAAAATGAGCCTTGTTTTACTTTTTGTTTTTCAATTATGTGGGTTTTTTTTTTCCTTCTTTTTTCCTTTGTTCTTCTCTAAAGCACGATCTCCAAAGCTGTCAGATGGAAGGACACCAGCCCTATGCATTTTCTCAAGGAGCAGGACGTGGTAGCATCTCCCCCTCACCCAACCCACGACAAAGTGAGCAAAATGGAGGAGACAGGTGTTACTTTAGCAAGGCATATTTAAATACATGATTAGGCGAAATGAAAACACCACGTGTCGCTCGTTAGAGCTGGTGCATCAGTCTGGAGGTTGAGGTAGTAAGAAGATCAGTACACAAACATCGGCTTTTGAGTGCTTCTGGTGCCTGGAGGATGGGCATCAGTGATCTCCACAGCCTCTTTTACACATAAGGAAACTGAGGCAGGGAAATCCGAAGTGGTTTGGTCTGGAATATTGTCAGCCAGCACAGGAGCATGAATAATGGATGCACTGAGATGGTACCTTACCAGTATTTTAAGGTGGGGACACCCATAGCACCCATCTCCCATCCAGATGATTCAGCCTCCCCTCTTGTTCCCTCCTTGGAGAGGAGCAGCACCCACTGCACACAGCAGACCTGTGGCATCACGGGAACAGATCTACAGCCAATCAATATCGCCATGCCACCACTTCCCTTGCCAATTTACTGCTTGGAGGCTGGTCCACATCACGACATCCAAGTCCATGCTGCCTAACCACAGGTTAGTGGAAGAAACAAAGTGGCTTTTGAGTCCTTGAATCCCATGAAAACACACAAAACCACAGATGTCTATATATCTGTGTTTGCATTCAATATAGGCAGCCAAAGTGCTTTAATTTTTTTTCTTCCTCTCTCCCCCTCCTCCCCCCCCCATCCCCGCACGTTATGGAAAAAATCCTGTGCTTTCTGCCTGGGAACTCGTGTGCCAGAGAGCCTGTTGCTGCTATGATTTAAGCCACATGAGCTGGCTGCATGGTAACAGAGTGATACTCTGCCTCATCTTTCCCACTCAAAAAAAAATGTGATTAACGTGGTGTCTTCTGGCAGATCGAGGGCTTGCAGTCCAAGGAAGAAGTTAAAGGGAAGGAAGCCACCATGGTCTCTGACAAAACAAGGTTTGTCTAATATTGTTCAAAAGGGGAGTTTGCAACCAGGACCTGATTAAAAGACCCTCCACTACCAGTCTCACTTGGCTACCTGCAACCTGTCCACCCATTCTGAGGGTGGTGAGATGGCTATAGCAAGACTGGCAGTGACCCAATTTGGATTGGATCCACCAGGTTTCCTCTGGGTATCTCCCACACTACCCAAATAGAGGCTCAAACACCACCAGAGATGAGGGTAATGCGTTTGGGAGAGGAACTGAAAGGTTCCTACTGGTTACAAAGCCACTGGGCAATGACCTTCAGAGGTTTTATCCTAAACACTTCTTGTGTCCCTTTAGGGATACCTGTACCTGCTGCTTCCCTTAAGTGCCTGTATACTAATGCATGTAGCATGGGTAACAGGCAGGAAGAATCAGAGATCTTTGTGTGGTCACAAGACCACGATCTCATTGTGATCACAGAGTGGTGGGACAGCTTGGATGACTGGAATGCTGTCATGGATGATGATGTGCTTTTTAGGAAAGACAGGCTGGGGAGGTGAGGTGGTGGAGTTGCTCTGTATGTGAGAGAGCATCTGGAATGTATTGAACTCCACCCGGGGGAGGGTGACGTTCCAGTGGAGAGCATGTGGGTAAGGATCAAGGGGCAAGCTAGTATGGGTGACACTGTTGACTGGCATCAGCTTCTCTGGAGATATTCAAGACCCATCTGGACACCGACCTGTGCGACCTGCTCTAGGGAACCTGCTTTGGCAGAGGGGTTGGACTCATTGATCTCTGGAGGTCCCTTCCAGACCCTACAATTCTGTGAATCTGTGAAATCCCTCATTCTCTCCACTTGACCAAAGGATCCAGTGTGACAGGGCCAGCAGTAGTTCTTTCTTTTCTCTGCAGACCAACCAGCACTTGTTTGGCCCCTCCTTGAGGTCTGCTTCTGGATACTGCCATTGGTTTGGGATTCCTTTTAGGGGCACTGCAGGATTTGGAGTCAATATTTGACTGTTCGTACCCATGTTTCATTTCCAGACTGACTCAGTTGATACCAAATACCATTGTTTTCACCTAAAAGATCAAAATGTTTCCTGCTGTTACACTTGAATTTGCATTTACCATCACTGAACTTCATTTGACATGGTTCTATGCTTTTATCTGGGAAAACTCCCGCCCTGCAACCCCTCAGTTTTACTTGGGCTCACCTGAAGTAAACTGTGGTAGTATTGAGGACAATAAAGCCTTGTTCTGAATCTCATCCAATGAAGAACGCTGCATCCCAGGCTGGTATCTGTGGGCTCGGGTTATGGCAGCTTGCTGCAACCCAGAATGAATCAGAGCTGTGAAAGCACAGGCTCGCTAACCAGAGCCAGCATCCCACCTTCCCAGCAAATGCTCAGCCCTGCCTGCCCACCAGCCTGCGCTCTGTCAACTCTGTCAATTCCCATGTGATGCTGAGGGAGGTTCCTCAGTGGTCTTTGATGGGATGCCATCACCAAATGGCCTCTAAATGGCCACTAATGCACCTTGGCTGTGTCTGTGACAACAAAATTAACCATGCTAGGGTCTCAGCATCAGTTTGGCCTGTGCCAATGAAGTTGTGCATTGTCCAGGCATGGTTAGGAAATTGTGTGAGTTGGGGAAAACTCAGAGGGGTTAACATAGGTGGGCCCACCTTGTCTGGGGCTTCAGGAGACTTTGACAGCAGTACCATGTTGTCAGCTGGACTCAAGACCTGGAAACCACTCTGGGACACACTTAATTTGTTAAGATATCTGTTATCTTTGAGACTTGATGACTGTCTGAGTGTCATTGGTGTCACCCGAGCTTGCCGGCTTCCTTTGGACAGCAACACCAATGCTTGGAGCGGCCAAGGTGATGCCTCGCCAAGCCAAGGCTCACAGCCATGGGAAACAAGGCTTTCCCAGCAGGAAAGTGGTATTTTTAAAAAGCTTCCTTCCCTGGTTGTGTGAAAAGGGAAAGAGAAATGAAACAATCTGCTCACTGAGCAGCTCGTGAGTCACTCGGATACTAAGGTGTGGCATCACGGCCCGCAGAGCTCGGCAGGTCTACCCTTGCTTCACTGCCTCTGTGGTGGGAGCCAAGCAGATTTTGGGAGTGGGTGTAGCTGCTGTTTCTGGGTATGGCTAATCACCTGGGCTCACTCTGGGGCTGCTCAGTGTCAGCAGCCTGGCAAATCCCCATACAACTGAGCTGTTTTCTGCTACAGCCCGGCCACACCGCGACCAGCTGCCACCCAGGCTCTGCTTGGGTTCCTTCAGGATGGGGCATGGAGATGCCTTTAGAAGCACGGTCCTGTACCACCTTATGTACCACAGGGAATTAAGCAAGCTGCAGAAGGAGCACAGTCAGAGAAGCCAAAAGGATTTTTCTGGCTGATGTGCTCCAAGCAAAGCCAGGCTTTGACCTCTGTGGGGCCAGGAAACATAGGTGCGGCGTCCACGCCTGAATCCCGCAGCAAGAATTTTCCCTACATAGCAACAGTCGTTATGTAGCAATAATACTTGGCAGTTTTCAAGGCACTTGAGAAATATTAATTAATCTGCACATCAGCCCTGTCAGGTAGGTGGCTAAATATTTTCATCCATGTTTTACAGCTTGGGGAAGCGAGACTATCAAGAAAAAAAAAACCACAATGAGGCAGCTTGTCCGTAGCGATGGCAAGAGCAGCTGGCAAGGTGCAGGGAGCACTCAGTGACTGCCTTAGGATGAGAGAGCTGATGCAAAGGAGGACCAGAGGAAAACCAGCTCACACATAGGTAGCACACCAGGAAGCTCAAAACACAGACCCAGTTTTCAATCCAGCAAAGCAAACTTCCTATCAGAGGGACTTTTCTGCTGGCATTTCACAGCTCTGTTTAATTATACTAATCACTTTGATGATGACTCCTGACATTCACCTTCATTAGCCACTGGCGGCTGCGCTCAGCTGCCTTGACTTTGGAGCTATCTATGTCTGCTTTAAATAACCCATGAGCAAAATCAGCTGGGAGACAGTGTGTCTGGGTTCTCCACTGGCATAGCCTGCATGGAGGTGGCTGGGAATGCAAGGCCAAAGCCAAAACTGTAGTTTAACCCTGGCTGAGCACAGGCGTGACCTTTTTCTGGATGTCTTGGGGTGTGGAGAGCTTTTTCTCCTTGGTACTGGTGGTAATGACTGAGTGGAGGTGGGGGGAGGAGACGATGCACATGGAGGGCAAGGTGAAGCCAAGAAGTTCAGTCCATGAAGCCATCTTCCCAGCTGGTTCAGGATGGTGTTATTACTACACCTCTTGCTGCATAAATGTGTGGCTGATGCCATAACCAGGCTTCAGACAAAGCGCGGGGTTTGCAGGGGCACCTGTTTTCCCAAAACAAACAGAAATTCAGGTCCCCTTGGGGGCAGTTGCATCCATAAAACAGGGGATGGAATGGCTGGAAGGGCAAAGCAGAAGGCAGGAGGGCGTGTGGTGCCACAGGTTCTACCCAAAGCACAGGGCTGCACAGCCAGAGAGCAAAGCCAGGCCCTGTCCTACTCCCATGAGAGCTACGGAGGCTACAGGTGCAGTCGTGCTGCGCTTCCCAGGCGCTTAACCAACCTAAAACCAGGGAAAAATGTAGAAAAATCACCAGATCCTGAGCAGATCACAAAGAAAACGCAGTGCTGTGATGCAGTTGTTCCGGTTTGCCTCCCTTGCAGTTTACAGCTTTCACTTTGCGATTCCCATTTTACCGGTTGGGGGAACACAGAAACGAAACTTCCACTGATGTCGCTTGTGAGAACAGAGGAAATTGAAATCTGGGAAAAAAAAAAAACAAACCAACAACAGCAAAAAAACCCTCCCAAAACTACCAGAAAGCAGACAGAGAGGTGAGGTCCTGTTGCTTTGTAGTTCAAGATGCAGCGGCGATGCTAAGTACCATTCAGCACTTCTGTCTATGGGATCTCGAGGATAATCCCTGGCAAGCCGAGGAGGAGGAGGAGGAAGAGGATTCCAGCCTGCTGGCGAGTGCTTTCCCCTAGTACTGACCGCAGCCCAGAAGCCTCTCACTGCAAAGTTTCTTTATGAAAGTAACAGTTTACAAACTAATACCCACGATAAATCCATTCGTGCAGATTTTATTAGCGGGGACCAGTCGGTCATTAACTGCTATGGCATGCAACGCTCCCATTAAAACATAGCAAGGCATCTGCTTATGATTTGGAACAAATAAAAAGCACAAGGGCTTTGCACTGTAAAAGCAGCATCGTTTTAGCGTGAGGAGAGCTGGTCAAGATATCGGGCATGAATAATGAATGTGCTTTGAGCTGTCACGAATGCCCGGTGGGATGTTGCATTTACCAACTGCGGGGCTGTCGAACACTTAACTCTGGTCGCGTCTTTGTCCTGTGCTATGAGATAGCTGATGCTTCAAGAAAAGAGAAACTAAGGGAGAAGGGAGTCGTTTCCATTACAAAGGATGGGATTTTAAGTTTTCCTGCCCTTCATTTGACCTTTAGAGTTGGTGTTTTCCTGACTACTGAAGTTGTAGGAAAGGTAATGTAACTCTCTGTTCTTTAGGAAGAGATGGCCCATGGCAGGCCCTGGGTGAAATCCTCACTCTGCACTGAGTTAAATTTCTCAGTGCTGGCTCTGTATCTGCTGTATACTTCATCAGGCTTCTCTGTTGTGCATCTCAGTTTTTGCTGTGACATGCAACACACAGTCTCTTAGGGACACAATGGACTTTTGCACTCCCATCAAGAAGGATGTTGTCACTGCAGAACCCTCCCTCATAGCCACAGGAGCGTTTCTGAAGGCTCCTCTCTGGGAGCACACACCCTCCTTCCCATACGCTGCCTTTTTCCTGCTGCAAAACCACATGAACGCAGTTCCCTTTGCTTCAAAGGCAACCGTGAGTTGACAGAGCAGATGCTGCTGGTGACTGTGCTGGTTGGCCAAAGCCACCCTAGAAAGGGATGTGGGACCCTGGTCGGTGCTGGCCAAGCATGAAGGCACCTTTCCCCTTGCTGGGGTCCTGCTTCATGGAGTAAACAGCTTCCTGAGCTTCTTTAAATGCCATTAATGAGGTTTAACACAGCCAAGTGCAAAGTCTTGCACTTGAGCTGGAGCAAACCTAGACACATATACAGGCTGGGAGAAGAGCTCCTGGAGAGTAGCCTGCTGAGAA
>VXBZ01010703.1:12587-23318 GCA_013399135.1 Heliornis fulica
TTCCTCCCCATGTGCCACTGCTTAATCCAGCACCCTCCCCCCAGAAAAGGAAGTGAAGGGGGGTGGGGTGGAATGAGGAAGGCTGGTGGGGGCTCAGAGACTCCTCGTTTCTGTGTGTCTTCCCGAATACATGTACAGCTTTTGATACAACGGACACACTATTTTTAGTTCCCTTTGGGGTATGTTTGGGAGCAAGCCCTTAACTGTTGCCGTGCTGCTATAGAAACCGTATCCATGTACACTGACATGTTTACAATTGTTTTAAGCGCCATAAACTTTCAAGGGCAAAGTCGAGCAGTTTATTTCCATTAAAGTCACTGCCCTGGTGTGGGCTTCTTTTACTATCCCATTTATTAATTTAGGACCCTTCTCAGCTTCATCGGGCCCCCACTGGGGCTTTCATTGCGAGGAAGGCTCGCCAGCTCCCGTTGCCACGGTGCTTGGCAAACCCGGAGCAGAGCGGTTGCAAATCTGGCTTAGGGAAGACAAAATGTTTTTGCTAGCTCTCCCCGAGCTCAGCTCTAGGAGGGGTGTTAGCAGATACCAGGGCACCGATGTAAAGCTTGTTCTGCAAGTGGAGCTGCCTGCCTGCTGCCTCCCCAGGCTCCATCCCAGAGCCCGGCAGTCACTGCAAAGGGTGGTTCTGCCCTTTTGGCCATATCACACCTACCCAGGACAGCAGAGCACTGGCTGAACTTTAAAAAAAACAGCACAGTAAACCCTTTTTGGTTAGGCTTTGGGAATAGAAAAATGTTTTTTTAAAAAATATATCTTCACACAGACAGAATCACCAGGTTGGAAAAGACCATTAAAACATTGAGACCAACTGTTCCTGTCCTCTCCTAAACCACATCCCTGAGCACCTCATCTCCTTGTCTGTTAAATACACCCAGGGGTGGGGACACAACCCCCTCCCTGGGCAGCCTGTGCCACATCCCAACAGCTCTTTCGGGGAAGAATTTCTTCCCCACATCCAATCTGAACCTGCTCTGGAGCAGCTTGAGGCCATTTCCCCTTTCACCTGTCACTGGGCAGAAGAGACCATCACCCACCTCTCTACNTAGTGAGGGTCCCAGAACTGACCGCAGCACTCGAGGTGCAGCCTCACCATTGCTGAGTACAGGGGTACAATCCCCTCCCCAGATCTGCTGGCCACACCGTTTCTGATACAAGCCAGGATGCCGTTGGCCTTCTTGGCCACCTGGGCACACTGCTGGCACATGTTCAGTCAGCAGCCAACCAACCCCCACAAGTCCTTCTGTGCCTGGCAACTCTCCAGCCATTCTCCCCAAGCCTGTAGCTCTGCCTGGGGTTTTTAAGATTTACTCAAATTAGGCTTCCCCATCCCTTTTTGCTTTGAAGTCACAATCTTTCTCATACAACAAAGATTAGAAAAGGAGGGGGGGGGTGTTCCAACATTCCAGGTGGGCAGCAGATGTGTGAGAGCGGAGGTATTCCTCTCTCTCATCCTTTCCCAGATATGTAGTGAGATATATCATTCCAGCCAGATGAGTGCAGCTTTCACCTCATTCTCCTTGCACCCCTCAAAGTCATGTCCATCATCTACAAGGTGATTCCGGGGTGCAAATGGACCTTCCCCTGGAACACCAGCCCCAAAACAACCATACCAAGACAAGGGAGCTCCATCTATGGCCAGGCTGGGATGGATAGCTGGGGACACCTTTGAGTGGCTCAGCACCCATCGGAGAACCCAAGCACACATATCCCCTTCACCTTTCAGTGCTGTCTGAGCTATGATACTCCAGCAAAGGGAGATACTTACAGGCTCAGCCACACCAAACTGGTTTTCTCCATCCTGGAGCATCTGTGGCAAAGCCTGAAGCAGGATTTAGCCTTTAGGGTCCGTGACTGCATTGATCACCGCTGTTTTTTGGAGATGTAAGCTTTGAAATTGGTCCTGTAAAGCTCTGTAAGCGCTTTGCTGAGCTTAAACTGGGTTTCCCTGAGTTACCTGAGATCAGTGAGTGTCAGGTCTACACTGAATTAAAGGAAACATTTGGGCCTTTGTGCTGAGTTTGCTCCTTAACCGATTGAATGCCTCCAGCATCCGCACCACCTACTTTGCCTCTTTCTTGTGCAAATACTCCTGTGCTTACCTGGTTATTATTTGTCATTTCATCCCTGCCACGGTCAATTACTTATGTTTGCTGGGTCATGCAATACAGCACAAAAATGTCAACCAAATAAGCAGCATCTGCAGTAACACCCAGGTAAATAGAGGCCGGCGCTGACGGTTAACTGTGGGTTGCTGTTTGCCTGAGACAGCAGTTTCACCCTCCACATGTCTGTGGAGAGAGAGAAAGTGGCCATCTAACCCAACATCTACTTTGCTGGAGCATCCTGTGATGTGCTGTGCCATTCAGAAAGCCCCAGGGGAACTGGCCAACCCCAGTACAATACTCATGGGGTAGAGGCAGTCATGGATGTGATCACAGAAACACAGACTGGGCTGGGCTGGAAGAGACCCCAAGGGTCATCGAGTTCCAAAGCCCCTGCCACAGGCAGGGACACAAACCTCCAGGCCTGGAGCTAGACAAAGTTGCCCAGGGTCCCATCCAACCTGGCCTTGAACACCTCCAGGCTTGGGGCATCCACCCCCTCTCTGGGCAGCCTGTTCCAGCCCCTCACCACTCTCTCTGTGAAGAACTCCCCCCTGATACCTAACCTAACCCTTCCCTCCTCCAGCTTCAATCCACGCTCTGATCCCTCTGAATCAAAACCACAGGATCCAAAACTCAGATACACTCCCAGCGGCCAGTTTCTGAGCAGCTGAGTAATGACAGGTTCTCTCTTACTGATGTGCTCACCATGAAGCAATTAAAAGTTGGCTGCCAAAGAAACCCCAGAGCTTGTTGTCTAAAAACATGTTTCCCTGCTGCTGGAGTTCATACTGCCACCAAAGTCCAGGCTGAGGAGGCTTTTAAAGCCTTTCAGACCATGCCATGTGCCACCAATCTCATCTTGGCAGCTGCTTAGGGGGGGGAAATAAGGCATGAGGAGGGGGATGTTCCCAAATATCCAATCCACAGCTGTCTTGCTGCATGAGCCCCCTTACACAGCAAAGCCAGGCAATGATTTCGGTGTCAGGACAAACCTGGCTCTGACTTGTTCTACCTGTTCCACTTCCACAGCCGAGCAACAGGTCCTGTGTGGTGCTGCACCGCTGCTACATCACCAGGGCTCAGCAGTGTTGTGGGTACTACAGTCTCGACCCAGGGAGTATTGACTTTCTTGATTTCACTGCCAGTTAACACAGAGCTCTCCTCACTCTTGGATACAGAGCTGTTTGGGTGCTGTGGCATGAACCAGTTGGGTGTTCATGCATAAATTAATTTGACTCTCATGCATAAATTAATTGGGCACCCATGCGTGGGCTTATGGGGTGCTCATGCATGAGGCATTTGTGTAGTCATGCATGAACCCAAAGGGTACTCATACATACATCAATCAGGCAGTCATGGGTGCTTTAATTGGTTGCCCAGGCATGGGTTATCTGGGTTCTTGTGCAGGCACTAACTGGGTGCTCATGCATGAATTAATTGGGTGCTCATGCGTACACTCATCAGTTGCTCGTGCACAAATCTACTGGGTGCTCCCGTGTGAACTAATTAGTGCCCGTGGGTGAAGGCAGTAATCCCTGCAGTTCGTGCCCAACTCGTTCTTCTCCTTGAAGCTCATCCTTAGAAGCTGTTCAAACACAAATCCATTATCAACTCTACCCTCAACATCATCATAATCTTAACACACACCAGTTACAAGCTCCAGTCCTCCTCTGGCCTTGTGGGCCAGAGGGACTAACACAGAAGAAATGTGAGTGTATGTTCAGTCCTTGCATCCACGAACCAGAGTCCAGGAGTTATCAGCATCACAGCCCAAACTTTTATCAGTTATGAGCTCCACCCCTTGCACAATGGGCTGGAATATCAGCATCAACATTATCAAAGTCCAGATATATGTGCTTTTGATGACTTCAGCCCTTATCCCTGCAGACCAGGCTGCAGGGTTTGATGTTGTAAAAACCTGGATGTGATACTTACTGCAAACTTCATAACTTGCTCCTGCTAAGAGAGCCTGCCAGGGAGGCCACGGCGATCTGAACGTATATCCATCGCAAAGCCAGAACTTGTCCCTGCAAGACAAAACTGAGGTCATTACAACAGTTCTAATATATGACCACTGCAAATGTGATCCCAGAGCTCTGCTTTCCCAGGTCACCAACTTCATTTCTCCTGCTCCAGCTCCTCGGCTCAGCAGCTAAGAGCTACTCATTGCCTACAAAGGTCCTCCTTTGTAGTCCTGGAGTGCTTGTTAACACCTCTGTGCTCGTGTGGAGGTTGTTCAGCTGCTCATGCATAAGCTAATGGAGCACTTGGGTATGAATTATTCTGGATGCAAAAGCACAAACTCGGGGTCTTTGTGCATCAGTGGATTGGGTGCTCATGCATGGACACAGGACAGCCTTCTGTTAACAACCAGCACAAGCAGAAGCTGTACAGCAGCCAGCCTTACACAACTGACCACATCAGCAATGGGTCTACTTTCCAGTCTAGGCTATTTGGCTTCTTCTCCCAACTTCTCAGAGTGCTGCATCTGCAAGCACAGCCCTGGTGTCACACTCTCTGCAATTTAGGTCGTGCTGTTTGCGTTTCACCAGCTGGTTCTGGACCTCAGAGCTCCTGTAACCCACATAGACAGGTGAGAGAGGGACAAGAGAGGATTGAGGTATTAGATCTTGGGTGATATTTTCCATGGGCACGTGACTTTAATGAAAAACAGTGTGCATTTCTAGTCCAATGCAGAGATTTGGCAACCCTGGGGCCAGCTCTAGATTTCTTTAGTCATGTTACTTAACACCTTATTTGGCAGATGTCAGTGTAGGTGCTCATGGAGTCATGACATGGCCACTTGTTGAAAGCCCAGGGGCATTGAAGCAGTGCCAGGAAACTGGAAGTGTGTGGGAGCTGGATCCATCTGTGTCGGTCTGCACTGCTCACACAGGCCAACTCTCTGGAGCCTCTACTCCAGCCTGGTCCACAGCCAACACACCTTCCAAGGGGCTTCACAATCTGAGCCACTGTCAGCATGACCCAAGGACACCAACCTTCAGTGTCTCCTCAGCTGCTGGCTGTCCAAGAGCAGAAGTTTTGGGGTAGGGATGCATAGTGCTCAAGTCACAGCTGGACTTCAAATACAAGGAATTGTCTTGATGCCCCAGAGATGTCACTGGTCCAGACCTGCTTGGTTTAAAAAGTTGAGGGTCCTGGAAACTTGGCTTGTTAACAAAAGCTGGTGTCCTGGCCAAATTACAGCAGGTAGTCATTGGTACCAAGCAAAGTTAGGGCTGCAGGGTGGAAACTCCTCAAGGCTGGGTCTGCACCTTCTCATGAACATGTGTGATGTTGAACATGTTGATCTGGGTGACCACACAACACAACACAGCAGCTAATTCCCTTAATCCCTCTGGGCTCAGCATGAGCTAAACCCTTCTCCAAAGGGCAGCATTCAGTTGGCATCATGACCAGGAGTACGACGTGGTCTCTGTACAGCTGGTGATGGCACCATTAGGGGACAATCAGCCCACTCTTTACGATGTGGCACAGGCTGCCCAGGGAGGGGGTTGAGTCCCCACCCCTGGGTGTATTTAACAGATGGGTAGATGAGGTGCTCAGGGATAGGGTTTAGGAGAGGACAGGTAACTCGATAACCTTAAAGGTCTTTTCCAACCTTGTGATTCTGTGTTATTCTATTTCGGACACAAACACTGTGCCTGCATCTGAAAACCAGAATTATTTCGAAGCTGGGATTGTAGAGCACAGCAGGAATGTGAAATTATCACCATGGAGAAGTAGCCTTCAGTGCAAAGCATCCCAAAATTATTTCTTCTATAGCTCAGAAAATGGTTTGCAGAAGCTGTAAACACATCGCGTACACAAACACATCTCACAGTGGGGTTGCTCCATGGGAATATCCAGGGACGAGATCCTCAATATGTGAATTCCTTGGCATGCTGCACGTCCTCCTCTCAGCAACATCTACAAAATATCTGCAGGCAGAGTGTTTGGATGTGCTCCTGCTTGATGCCACCAGCACCTTGTCTCTGGACTCACCCATTTCAAGAAAACAGTATCTTTGGGCAGTTTCTGAAAGCTTTCCCCATGACCCCATTGAGGAAAACCACTGACCAGTGTTGGACAAGACCTGAGAACCACCTGGTGCACTGTGACCGTTTTTGCAAGGGCAGAGAGTGGTAGGACAAGGGGGATGGATTGGAGCTGGAAGAGGGAAGGGTTAGGTTAGATATCAGGGGGAAGTTCTTCATGGAGAGAGTGGTGAGATGCTGGAAGGGGATGCCCAGAGAGGTGGTGGATGCCCCAAGCCTGGAGGTGTTCAAGGCCAGGTTGGATGGGGCCCTGGGCAACCTTGTCTAGCTCCAGGCCTGGAGGTTGGTGTCCCTGCCTGTGGCAGGTGGGGGTGGAACTCTATGATCCTTGGTATCCCTTCCAGCCCAGCCCAGTCTGTGATCCTGTGATTCGGTGACAGGATACAGCCCAGCCTTTCCCTTCATCACCATGGCCTGTACAGAAGCAGCTCTCGCTGCACTTGGAGAAACCTGAGCATTAGGATGGGTGAGCCAAAACTCCAGTGCTTTTTGATTTCATGGAATTTAAAGAAAACAGCTCCAACGGGGAGAGCAGTTATGGGAATAGTGGGAAGTCTACAGGCAGGGATCTGCTTCCCATTGCAGAAGGCTGTGGGAGGGGGTTGCTTTGCCTGCAGACAGGATTAGCTGGCTTTTCAAGAGGGTAGGAAAAATCACATGCTTCAAGCATGTCCTGAAGTTCAGGAACAATTTTCATAACACTTCTGAAATATTTCCTGTTTGACAAAGCCACTGCAAGTCCCAACAATAACCAGAGGAAGAGGCCGGGGCCGCCTCACGTAGCGTCATTGTGAAGAGCTTGGGAGTACTCTGGAGGAAGGACTCAGAGGTTGCCAGAACAGATAGTTCTTGCAGAAAAAAAAGTGTGATATGTGTAAAAAAAATACATGAAAGGGCTTGCAAAGCAGTGGTGGAGGCAATCAGAAGCTAGAAAGGAATCATGCTACGAACACCCAGATAATTCACTGGGTATAAGAGGAAAATTTAAATACTTTGAAGCAAACTCAACTGAGGGAGGATTAAGGAGACCTGTAAGAAAGGATGAGAGTTAAAAAAATGTCTATGGCTCCAAGAGGATGGTCCCTGCATGGACTGGTGGGTCCTGAGGGGGCCTCGCTGATGGTCCAACACCAATTTAAAGCTCAAGCCATTGGGC
Source organism: Heliornis fulica (assembly GCA_013399135.1). Lineage (NCBI taxonomy): Eukaryota > Metazoa > Chordata > Aves > Gruiformes > Heliornithidae > Heliornis > Heliornis fulica. The sequence continues at coordinate 19,925 of VXBZ01010703.1, forward strand.
TTTTCTCAGCTGCAATAGACCAAGAGATGCTCCAAGTAACATTCACAAGAAAAGTTCTCTCTCAGAGCCTCCTCAATGCTACCAGTCATTTCTCCACAGAGGTGGCATGATTGATTTTCATCCTTTCCCTTAGGGTAGGAGGGGATCAAGATGTACTTTGCACTTGCTCTTAGATCTTAATAGACCTTAAATAGATCTGTCCTGTCGTGGGCTGTCCACGTGTTCAAAGGCAATTCTCCTGGTCCTCCTACCTTTACTGAAGACTCTGATACACCTTCAGTGGAACCCTTCCAGAGGCCATGCAGCCATTCCTCTGATTTCAGAGGGGTTTAAGCATGTGTGGCCCCACTTCACCAGAGAGTACAAATCCTGCACCATTTAACTGGGGATCCCACTCTGCAGGACAAGCTTCAAAACGTTCTCCCAAGAGCTCTGGCAGTAAAAGATACATGTCAGGACAGCAGATAAAACACCTCAAAAAGTGGTCAGAGTTGAGTTGAGGCTGTTGGAGGTTATCCCACTGGAAAGTAGCCACTGGCTGAAAACTCTCTGGACAGCGGAAAAACTCTTGTGGTGCTCTGAGCCTCTTCTTCCTCCTCTTCCTCTGCAGGGAAAGAACCCACAAGCCTCATCACAGTCTTGGTTTAACATTTTTGATGCAAAGAAAAATGCCACAAAAAAAGGCCTTTGTTTTTGTTTCAGCTCAGGCACTTGTATATAACTTGAAGAGAAGCTTTTTCACTGTCATTTAAGCCCCCCAAAACTGACTTTTTCCCCATTTTCAGATTAAAGTAATGTTTAAAAGCAAAGTCAAAGTCAAAAGCAAGGTTATTTTACAAATATTTTTCAATGTTTTGATTGATTAAAATACCTTTTCATTTTCATATGTGTTTTTCCAAAGGGTTTTGTAACGGAAAACATCACTGCAAGCCGTGTGGTGTGAAAAAGGAGGTGAGACGACACACTCAGATTATTTGGGGATTTCTCCCCCTTTGCACAGAAGCTCTTTGTGGGCTGTGGCCATTCTGTGTGGCATTTTCTTTCTCAAATAATGAATTTCCCCCTGACTTTATTTATTTATTCTTTTTTTTCTCCTGAAACTTGCAGTTCAGCCAGCCTCTAACACAGTGGCTGCCCTGCCTGCGTGGTGCAAATGTCAGGGGGAGGCGTAAGAAGTTTTTGGGGAGCCCTGCGCTAGCAGGGGTGGGAAGAGGGGAGGAAAGGGGGGTTTCCCGTGCTCCTCCAGCCTGCTGAGGCCAGACCACTTCCTCCCTTCGGAGTAGCAGCACGCGTGTAGGTGTGCGCTCGCGTGTATGACGCTGCGCTGCTTTCTCAGAGCGAGCAGAAAGGTTTATAGGAAACTGGATGAAAATGACCTGGATGAGGGAGCAGAGTGCACAGTCAGCAAGTTTGCTGGTGACACCAAGCTGGGAGGGGTGGTGACACACCAGAAGGTTGTGCTGCCATTCAACAAGATTTAGACAGGCTGGAGAGCTGGGCAGGGAGAAAATTAATGAGATTTAACAAGAGCAAGTGTAGGGTCTTGCATCTGGAGAAGAACAACCCCAGGTACCAGTGTAGGTTGGGAACTGGCCTGTTGGAGAGCAGTGTAGGTGAGAGGGATCTGGGGATCCTGGGGGCCAGCAGGATGACCATGAGCCAGCAATGTGCCCTCGTGGCCAGGAAGGCCAATGGCATCCTGGGGTGTATTAGAAGAGGGGTAGCAAGTAGATCAAGAGAGGTCCTTCTCCTGTTCTACTCTGCCCTGGTGACAACACACCTAGGATATTGTGTCCAGTTCTGGGCCCCTCAGTTCAAGAAGGACATAGAACTCCTTGAAAGAGTCCAGCACAGGGCCACCAAGATGATGAAGGGAGTAGAACACCTTCCTTGTGAGGACAGGGACTTGACTCTCTTTAGCTTGGGAAAGAGGAGACTGAGGGGTGACCTCATTAACATTTATAAATATGTAAAGGGTGAGTGTCAGGAGGATGGAGACAGGCTCTTCTCAGGGATGGCCAGTGATAGAATAAGGGACAATGGGCCCAAGCTGGAGCAGAGGCGCTTCCATGTGAATGTAAGGAAAAACTATTTCATTGTGAGGGTGACAGAGCCCTGGGACAGGCTGCCCAGAGAGGTTGTGGAGTCTCCTTCTCTGGAGACATTCAAGACCAATCTAGATGCATTCCTGTGTGACTTCATCAAGGTGATTCTGCTCTGGCAGGGGGGTTGGACCAGATGACCTTTCAAGGTACCTTCCAACTCCTCACATTCTGTGATTCTGTGAAAATACACACTTACCATAGCATCACCTGTGTATCTCTGCATAGACAGCCCCCAAAAGATGCTTTGAGTTGCTTTGGGGCAATCAAGCGTCCCCTTTCCCCTAGACCACAAAGGAAGTATTGGGAAATGAAGCAAGATTTCGACATGTTCAGTACAGGCAGAGCCATCAGAGCACCCACAAGGCAGATTTCCTTGTGCTTTCTTTGTCCTGAGGGGCAAAACCAAGCCAACAATTGCCAAAGGGAAATTCACTGGGTGAAACCTCGGTGGCTGCCTGGCTGCTCTCACCAGACTCCCATAAAGGCTGCGTAATACAATAACATCATTCCCTCAGGTCCCGGTGCCAGGATGCACTTAAACACTTGTTAAACCTTAGGTATTTACATAAAGCCCTGGGTTTTCCTTCCCCTAAGCTCTGTATGCTTTCTCTCACCAGGACACTGGTGGAGCTCCTCTACATGAAAGGAGGTTCAGCTCTAGCCCTTTCACTAACACCATCCATGGTGTAAAATCAGACGGCAAACAGCAGCCTGGAGAGATGCCACATTATTTATTAGAGCAGGTTATGGATATTAAGTGCAGGGCCAAGAAGGAGGGGGAGTAATTGGCAAAGAAGATAAAAATATAATATTTAGTAACCTCCAGAATAAAGGGACATGAGAAAGAGTGAGCAAAGAGAGTGTTTGGAGAATTTTTGCCCACGGGAAAGACATCACACATATGTTTTCTCTAAGTGCTTTCCCACTTCTCGGTGAGGGAAGGAGACCCTTCAGTGCATCACATTACACAGCATTTACCTGCTCCCAGGTACTGAGACCCCATGAGAGACAAGCAGGTCCCCAAGCACTGCTGGACCTGTGCTGGAATTGGCCAAGCCCCAAGCTGCTCGTGAGCAGCCAGGGAGTCTTTATTTGCGGAGTTTTCAGACGCAGTGGTGGGATGGGATGTGAAAATCCTGCCGTTGCCATTCAAAGGTGAAGAGAAAGCAAAAGGGGCAGCTTTTTTCTGGACACCTCATTCACACCATAGTCACTGGAGCATCCAAACCCCAGCATCCAAGCGCTGCTTATGGCACAGCTTGAACACCCCAAAACCAGCTCCTGGATCC
>VXBZ01010705.1:0-12360 GCA_013399135.1 Heliornis fulica
CTGGCAGCCTTCGCGCTGGGTGGCAGCGCTGCGTGTTGGAGTTGGTTTTCTCAGAGAGATTGACTGGGAAAGGACCCTTTTGTTTGCGTATTACTGAAAAGACCAGGTAAACCAGTNAAGGGTGAGTGTTAGGAGGATGGAGCGAGGCTCTTCTCAGTGATGGCCAGTGATAGAACAAGGAGCTACAGGTCCAAGCTGGAGCACAGGAAGTTCCATGTGAAAGTGAGGGAAAACTTTTTCCCTGTGAGGGTGATGGAGCCTTGGGACAGGCTGCCCGGAGAGATTGTGGAGTCTCCTTCTCTGGAGACATTCAAGGCCAATCTGGACACATTCCTGTGTGATCTAATCTAGGTGATCCTGCTGGGGCAGGGGGGGTTGGACTGGATGATCTTTCAAGGTCCCTTCCAAATCCTACCATTCTGTGTGATTCTGTAAACCATCACTAAAAATAATTTTAAAAACCCCTATTGTAGAGTCTACAATATAGTTTGTTCTCTGAGAGTTATGTCTCCATTGCTACTGAAAAGGTATTTGCGCTTTCCTGAATTTGTGCGTTTTAAAAATTATTATTTATTTATTCATTTTCTGTTGCTCAAGCCTGTGAGCTCACACCCCCAAACCTACCTTTGTCATAAATAATTTTGCTTACTTAAGGGTGTTTGCTTGTCCCATCATGGATCCCTCACATGCCAGTAGCTCTGTGGTCAAGAAGACATTGTGTGACACACATTACTAGGCAATATAATGTAGATATCTCTCGATTTTATTCCTCCCACCCCCCAGTGTTAAAAGAGCTGACAAATAGCAGCACGTTGACACTTGCTTGTCTCTCAAGAGCTCTCAAAAGGCATCTAAACATTCAGGTTTTCAAAGCTTTGCATTACCCAAAAATATTAAATGAATTTTTCCTGAGGCCACTAAAACAAACTACTACTCCCACTTTCACAGCTCGCCAGCCAACCCCTTTTTATCTGTTGAACTTTCATATCTTGCCTTCTAGAAGCAGAACTTGCTTCTAGGTACACCACGAGCATGAGGGGAATTGTGCTGGCTTCGTGCCCATTGTCAGCAAGAGAAGAAGCTGGCTCCAGTACTTGGTTTACGTTGTAACCTGCTCGTAACCTGCCATTTTTCTGTGTAAGAAATTACAGTTTTAACAGCATTCTCTTGCAACTTTGTTTTTCCATTACTGTGCTTCAGTGTTATAAATGTAATTTCAAATAACATCGTAGGCTTCTGTCTCTGTGGGTTTCTATTTACTGCAGTTTGCTTTCCCTGACAGATTTCTTAAGTAAAATTATCTTAGCACAGGCTTGTTGCTGTTCTAAAAGTGATATGCCTAAATATAGAAACGCAGTGTAAATATTTATAAGATTCCCTTTTTGAGGCAGGCTTTTCTCATTGCCTTCCAGGCCAGATTCATGTGTGTGGGGACTAGAAACACAGCCGAGCTAAGAGTTTCCTGCAGGAGGAGGTGATGTGGCCATGGTGCTCCTTCAGGAGACTTATTTTGGAAAGAGCAGAATTAAATTTTTCAAGAATTCCATGGAAAGAGAGTTTCTGGAAAGATCAGGTGCATACTCACCTAGCTGCCCCTGGTGCACCGTTTCTGGTGCAGACAAAAGTTGTCTGTTCCAGATCGCTTCGTGCTGCAGGTAGTTCACATCACTCTGCATTTCCTCTTAAGGAGTACAAGTTGACTCCCGTTACACAAGCCTTTGTGGAATTAATATACTTGGATGAAGGAACAAGTGTAATGCTGTTATTCTGGATGCTTTTTATGCATTTGCAAAAATTTCTTTTTCTGGAAGAAAAAGACGCCTTTCATCCCCACTGTGTGGATGGTGGCAGGCTAGATTTCCCAAAAAGCCTGTTAGCATATTTCCTAGAGAGAGTCATTCTGCGGGATGGTGAGTCAGGTTATATCCATTTTTTTCTTCCCTGATGGTTACTGGGGTCTGGTACCTAGACCTACCCCTGGCCTAGTATTGAAATGTAAATATTTATGATATTTATGATTTTTCTGGCCTAATTTAAAGACCAATCTGTAGAAAGGTCAAAACTGACACATAAAAGTACATTGTTGCATGTGCTTGTGGATAAAACTGAGCATTGCCAGGTGTGTGAAAGCCATTGCCTGCAGAACCTGAGGCATAGCAGCCCTTCCTGAAGTGTCTCCCAGGAGACCACCAGCTCCGTGTTGCCTGGTGGTAGGGGTGCATTGGGCACCCTTTCCCAGCTGGTACTTTGTGTGCATCCAGCCTGCTGTGGAGACCACAAGAGCACACATCTGGAGTTGCACCCAGCCCTTACATGGTCACAGGGATGCTCAGTTCACTAGTGTAGACACAGCCATAATTGCTGTTACATTATTAATGGTGACAGGTGACCTTCATAGATCTAGTTCATACCACAAAGACTATGGGATGTGAAGTTACATCTTCCAGTGTAGTGTGAATTACAGTGGCATCGAGACCTTTGAACTAGATTACTACACCAGAGACCTTAGTTTATATAGGATACTTGTGCCATACTACTCAGACACAGTTGGGACTAATACAGTGATACCTACTGTAGGAATGCTCTCAGCGGTGGGATGTTGCTGGCAGCTGAACTGTGTGGTTAAGTGACTGGTTTTGTCACTGATTTGCATGGCCTTTGGCAAGTCATTTGAATAAAGTTACACTTTCTCCATCAGGAAAGTAAGAAGTTATTTCAAAGATGTGTCAGAGGAGTAATTAGGTTTTTTACAACTGAAAGCTGTTAAACATTAATACTTATTAGGATGAAAAGCTGTGTGAATGACCCAGTGTTTCAGATTTACAGAGAAGGTGTTGCTTGGATCATAGATACAAACACCATGTAGCCTTCATTTTCATCCTTACTTCAGCACAAAACCTGCTTCTGTCCTCTACCTGAGTGTGGTTTATTACCCCATTTCCAGAGCTGTTACCATATCTCAGAAATAAATAGCAACAGGGGACTTCTCAATCTTGCTGTCACAAGATAGAGTGATAAGAAAGCAGCCTTCCTGTAATGAAAAACCCAGAATGCTTCAACTATTCCAGTTCATCCCCTTGTAATCCCACATTTTTGTATCATAAAAAGTTAAAGAGCAAGTGCTAATTCTTCCTACCTGTGTAGCATTTACAACCCCATGGTAGGCCACATGTTGATGGGGGCGTGGAAAGGTGGGCAGAGTCTGGGCAAGAGCTTCAATACTGATATTTTTTTTTTCCTGCAACTTAAATTCTTCACTTCCATCACAATTACATTTTCTTTTACTCTTATGGAATAAAGCTGGCTGTGTGCCCAGAATCATGGTCAATGTAATCACATGGAGTGGTCATCATTACTGTTTGTGTGTTTGAGTCAGTGCTGTCAATTATCCCAAGTTCATGGTACAAATTAGAAACTTTTCTTTGCACAGAGTATTGTGTTTGTATTGAGTCTCTGAATAGATTGTTTTAAAAATATTTCCCTTTGTTTTAGAAGATCAACATTTTTCAGATGTTATTTTAATGACTTCCTGGTTATTATTGATTTACAAGAATACTTTTGTCACATGAGAAGTCATCTTTCTCAGACACCAAACTCTTCCATAAACTTATGTCCCTACTCATTTTGTGCTTGTGTAGTTTGATATAATTGCAAATAAATGTTAAATCTGGAGAATAATTAATCCCAAATAAATGACTAAATTCATACTCATAGAAATGGTATCCTGTCTGAAGAGTCAGTATGTATACAACTTTACAGTTCATGACAAAATTACAACTGAATCCCTCTGAATCACTGCCTTTATTTTTGTCTCTTAAGCAAATGCAGAAATATAAATGAATAACTACCTCGAGGTATCTTGGTTGCTCTTCTCAACCTTTAAAAGCAGCTTTTGTATTATTGCCTGTAATTATTCACTTTCTCTTTTCAATTTTAGAAGAGCACCATTACAAAGAATCATACGTTTTTGCTTGTCTTACTTCAGGCTGCATCTGGAAAAGAAATCTTTTTTTTTTTTTCCCTTCTAGTTTTGCATATTTCATGGGTTTGCTGGTGTAAATGTACATGTCCCTTTTCATGAGCCTCCAATGCATGCAGCAAATCTTCCTCCTTTCAGAAAGGAACTGATGTTACAGTTTGATACTTGGCCTCAGTACTACACATTTTTTGAGTTTGAAATCCCATCATGATTAGAATACTGAGGCTCAATGTTTTGTTTTTTTTTTACTGTCAATTCTTATTCCTTGCTGATGTGACTGTGGCCATACTTTGACCCAGTCATTCTAGTCATGAAGACTGATGTAAATACTTCTCCTACCTTTGTTATTTGTTCATCCTGACAGATTTTCCCAGAACCTGTTGAGTTGCAGTTTTCTTGAGAATTGTAAAGCATGAGGTTTCTGTGCTGTACCATGTAAATATTGTGCAAAGCCTGCTGGTTTAATCAAAGAGTAATTATTTCACTGTTGACTCTTTCAGAAAACCTATTTCTTTGAGTGTAATGTATTGATGTCAGTATACATTTTACTGTAATTACTACCACATTATCAAAGGCTTTTCAGAATACCATGAATTTGGACTGTGTTTGTCATTTTGACACATTTCTAATTTTAGACCACTTGCTGTCTTCTTGAAATTTAGAGTTACATGCAGATGACAACACACTATATTCACCTGAATGAGTACTTGTTTTAGGTTGTATAGAATATCAGAACGTGAATTATTCTAAACAATCATTTTAAGCAGGGGAACAGCATTGGTAGCACTGTGGAGGCATTGCACAACCTCCCTGCCACACCTTGGCCTGTGCTAGCTGGGAGTCAGAAGGTTTGTTTGCTGATACATTTTGTCTGATAAGTCAGTGCCTGTTTTTTTTTTCCTTCAGACTTTCTACAGTGCAAAGCAAGCAACTTCTTTTTTTCCCATGAATCCTCACCAAGTGCTATGAAAATGCGCCTGTGAAGTCTAATGCTACTTTAAGTACAGGTTGCATAAGAGTATGAAAAAATGAAATTGTGTAGAGAAAACCAATAGAGTAGTGCATCAGCATGCTCAAATTGTTCTACTTAAACTGTTTTTCTGTGGCTACTTTTCTGTCATTTCTCTATGTGCCTGAGAAAATGCACATTCAGTGATGCAGCTTGCTACAGCTTTTCATGATGTTGCAGGACTCTGGTTTTTAGAAAAGCCTTTGTGGTTTGACTTCCGGGGCTGTTTTACCTGCTGAGTTTAGGCTGATCCTCTAGCACTTCACACAAACCTCCTGCAATACATATTTTAAAAAAAGGCACAGATAATAAAATTTCACTGGTTCTTGCATTTATACTTCATAGTTGTAATTGTTATGTCTTAGTATCTATCAGCTTGTATCTGGCAAAATGCGCTGACTAAGCAGTACATTAGTACAAAGCATGGTTATTTCAGGCAAATATTTCATAGCATTTTATATTTCATATTCAAATCCAGATGCACCTGTGCTGCCTTGTTCTAGGAGCATTGTGCAGTGTGGTATGGTATTACACAGCCCTGTATCAGAACTAACTTCAGTTGAGCAGTGTTCTGTTTTTAATTTGCAGACCATCCTGGAAATCCAACATCTAGTCTAGAGACTGGATGACACTGATCAGTTGGTGGAACCCAACCTTCAGGTCATATATCTGGCATTCCCAAGGAATTGACATCTGTAAGCTTTAGCTGTGTTATAGATGAAAAAAGGATAATGAGGTATGTTTCATTTGCAGAGGTGGTGGCATATTATCTTAGCACACAGGGGGCAGGTGGGAGTTTGCTTTTCATATAGTTCTGCACAGCAGTTGCATCTTCTGCCTGAAATAAAGCAGCAACTGCAAGGGCATAAGTGGACATGAGACCCAGAAAATAGACCAGCTGCATATGTGATGTATCTTTCCAAAGGAAATGTTGCAAGTGTTAAGTTATAATAGCAAACTGGGGGGAAAAAACCCCCAAACAAACAAAAATAAAACCACCTCACAAAAAAAAAAGGAAAAAAACCCACACACCTAAAACATTTTTCTTTGAAAAACTGATTGTGATTGTCCATATGTGATTTTTTCCTACATGTCTTTCCCTCTATCAGTATCGTCTCTGACATGTCAGCTATGTTTTTTAGAATGTAATAAGTAATCAGCACCAACATTTTTCATCTTTTCTGAGAGTTTATGTTTCTGAAAGGCCTTGGCAAAAGGACTCCTCTAACTTGAGTAGCATAGGAACAAGTGCTATGTGAATGCTCTGTCAGTGTGACCTAAAGACTGTGACCCTTAAATCTAAATTCCATATTATTACCTATATTTAAATGTGAGAGAAACCTGTCTCTACTTGCCTGTGTTTATAATTTATGCCATAACATAAAACATATATGGATTTTTGCCTGTAAGTATTGAGTGATTCCATCTATAAGTGTACTGAACTGGTATTTTTTAAGCACTGCTAAAATTTTCCTCATTTTTGGAAGCTGATTAGTTAGTAAGGTTTCTTCCATGAAAGGAAACAGGAAAACTGAGTGACAAAGGGCAAACAATTTTTTATTTCCATTTGTATTTGAAAATATTTTGCATGTAATAGTTTTCACTTCTTAGTTAATTACAACTAAGTTGCACAAGATTTCTTAGCAATGAATGACCTTATGTTTTTGCAGCATATCTCTGACTGATGATGGACAAAAATTTAAACATTGACAAACATCTTTGTATTTTTTCAGCTGTTTAGATATCCTTTAGATGTTTGCATAGGTGCTTTCACAGGAGACAGGGAGAGCAAAAAGCCTGGTGAAGTTGAACAAACAGGAAAACATGAGTATGCTCGTAATACCTACATTTCCTCTGAGATCTGTGAGGTCACTGTTGTGTGGAGGACTGTCTTTCATTTCAAGCTCAGGCAATTTTTCAAGACCTGCACTTTTAAATGAATGGTTTAATCACACTATTGAGGAATGTATCATTTTTGTTAGTTTCAATAAAATAATTTCTCAGTTTGTGGTTGTTAGTTGCAGTGACTGAATCTAAGCCACCTACCTATACCTTGTATTTAAATAAAGGATATTTCTGTCAGACAAAGCTAGCAAGTGTTCTGTAAATGAAATGCATGTAAATGCATAATGTAGAAAAATCACAAAATACTATAATGCATATATTACTGAGCAGGCTTGTATTCTGCATTGATAGTAGAAATTTATATCCTTGCTCAATAGAGAAATTCAAGTGTAAAATTGAAGCGGTGTTTCTAGATGTAGCTGTAATGTATGTAACGAATAGCTAGGTCTTTTTAAAGAATATTTGTGTAGTGGAGCTCAGAAAATAATAAAAATGGGATTTATTTCTTTATTGATTTTAAAATTTCACTTATTTCCAGTTACCAGAAAATAACAATCAACTCCTTTTGACCTGCATTTTTTAAAATCAGCATTTCATGAATTGTATCATTAAAACCTGAAAAAAAAAACAGGCAATGAAATACTGCTTCATTTTAGCAGATGTGAATTTATCTAAGTTGTGGCCAGATCTAATTTCATGGACATCAGATCTGTATAAAACCAGAGATTTTTTAAAATGGCTGCTCACATGTTGCCAACAAAACTTGTATGTATACTTACCAACTGTGGAGAAACCATTATTTGCATGTCAGGAATATAAAATATATTTGCAAAATTGGTAACTGTCTCTGAGGTCATATTTACATATCTGAAGTATCCATTCTGAATATGAAGATTCCTGTTTCCTTATGGGTATGTATATACTCTCTTGAAACAAGTTCCTTCAAGTATTAGACTGGGATAGTTCAGATGTCCTGTTCTACTTATAGCCTAGTTCCCATGTGTCCTCCATCCTAGGATGAATTTTTCAATTATGAAATCTTTCTAAATTCAAAAGAAGAACAAAAATGTTAAAATCCAGCATGTTAACACCAATTTGTAGCTGTTTTCTTACTGGATACAAGACTTGTAGTTGGACTTGATCCTTATGGGTACTTCCAACTCAGTATATTCTGTGATTCTATGAGTTCTTTCAGACAGTGTATTTATTAACTGAACTGCATAAATTAATGGGTGAAGTGCTGTGGTTCATGTTATGTAACTGACCAGACTCCTAAACTTCTTGACCTCCTAACTTGTTAATCTCAGTGTAAACTCTTCAAATAGCCCACTTACCACTCCTTCCATTGCTGTACTATTTATTGTTTATGATAGTATTTCCTTGTATGAAAGCAATTGTTTTCAAGTAGTTGTATTTCTGTTGTTGACTTTGAAATCAGTTCCACGTTAAAAAACTGCTAGAAGTAGGAACATAAACAGTCCATAGATCTGAAGTGTGCTATGACTCATTCCAGAGTAACCTAACCATAATTACACAGGATTTACTGGATTTTAACGAATGGTGGATCAAATGCTAAGATGTATTAAACAAGAAATTGCTAGCTGTCATCCCACTCTTCTGTTTAAGTCAGAAATACCTGAGGATAAAGGCCAGTTTGGGGCCTTGGGCAACCTTGTCTAGCTCCAGGCCTGGAGGCTGGTGGCCTTGCCTGTGGCAGCAGGCATTGGAACTCGATGACCATTGGGATCCCTCCCAACTCAGACCAGTCTGGGATTCTTTGATTCTGTGATTTGGTGATTCTGTGATTCTGTCATCAAACAGTAATAATGAAATAACTTCTGACCTTGATTGCTTTAAAAGGGGTATAAGTCTGACATACATGCTTCAGTATGATGTTCTTGATGGTTAGATGTGTCATCTCTACTTCATGAGGACAATTATTCAGATAAAAGTTAGTTATAAATAATACTAGTTGCACCTGGAGTTTAAATATCTTTGTTTTATATTTAATCTTAAGATTTTCCAAGTGTGTAGTTAGTTCTTTTGCAGATCCCATGAATATCTTTGCAACTTTCCCCGAACTGGTGTGTTTCACAGAGATCCCCATTTCCTCACAGTGAGCAATTACACACTGATTTTTTCTAACTGTATGTATGTGGGACGGTGAAAGATGTCACAGTTTAGGGTAGTACATCAGTCACAAAATAATAAGAATGCACAGACTATTCTGAAAACTTTACCATGTAAACAGCACTCTAGGCATAGAATTTATAACTGGAAGTGAGTCTAGCATAGTAAACAGAAAATCAGGATTGTGTAATTGCCTGTATTCTTATACTCCAGCTAATGAGATATTGCAGTGTACATGGTTAGAAGTTTGTGAAACAAGGAGCTGCTTTGAAGGAGCACTGTGAGCTAAAGATACCTCTGCATTGGGTGATTAGCAGAAGGTCAGTAGAGCACGAAGTGGGCACTCACTGTCTGCCATAGGGAGGGTTAGGGACTGGAGTTTTTTCCCCTGGGGCTTGTGAGAAAAGCTCCACCCTATTTTCAAGAGACCTGCATTAAATCACAAGCTGTTTTCTCTCTAGGGAACAAAGGGTTCTGTCTTCTGGTGAAATTCATACAAGATGATGATCAGCAATTCCATGAGGAGCAAAATCCAAGACCAGATTGGTTTCAAGACCAATCTGGACACGTTCCTGTGTGATCTACTCTAGATGATCCTGTTCAGGCAGGGGGGTTGGACTGAGTGATCTTTCGAGGTCTCTTCCAGCACCTAATACTCTGTGATTCTGTGAAAGTCAGATCAGCACATTTCAGACAAGATTAAAGGTACCTGTCCAATGGATCAGAGCTGGCAGTGGGACTGAGTCTTCACTAGTGTGCATCTGTGTAGGATTTCAAGCCTACTGCTCCTTCATTTGTAATCTGTTTTTCCCTGTAGGAAAAAAAACCCTCTCTTTAGTGACAGATTTCCTCATGTTATGCCTGCACAAGAAGACAAAGTGCCCCTTCTCACTGGAGAAAGATGCTTCTTAACATTTGTGCTTGTGAGTTTTTGTGGATGGACTGACAGATCACCTCCCGCTGTTATCTCCTACCCTTAAATGTCTTGCCTTTAAATTCCTGGCAATTCCAAGCTTCACATTAAAGCAGGTGATAATTTTAAAAGTCATGGGCATGTGTATCTGAAAGATTTACAGCAGTGCCTGTGATACTGTTCCAGTCTACAGCTTAAATATAAGTAGCATTTCTGTAACTCAGATTTCCTCTGGAGAATTTATTCTTGTGGGAATGAAATTTAATTTGCATTGACATATATTTGTTTAGTTGTATCTGTGCCAGACTTTCTAGCAATTCTGCATTTGTCTTCCTGCTCTGCTTTCTCACTCTTCCAAACACTTTACCATCTTAGCCACCCAATGCACAGTGCAGTTCTGCAATGAAAATGGAGTGCCACCAAGAAAGTTAAAAACAACCAGGAGGTGCCTTAAGCAGGAAATTTCTTGCAGATCTGTGCTGTACATTCCTGTGCATCTGCACCTCCTGCATCTTTCCACATCGCCATTGCCTTCTCTAAATACTGCCCAAGGAGAAGAAAGCATAAGGTGTAGCTGGTTCTCAACCACTTGTGGGTGATTTGATTGAAAGGCTTGTTGTGCACACTTCAGTCCTTTCAAGGGGAATCTATTCATCTCATGTTAATTTTCCCGAAACTCCTGAAAAATTAGTTACTTCAGAGTCCTGGTAAAGCCTGGGTCAGCATTGGGCCATTAACTTCAAAAGCTGTTGGAGGAGTCAGATCACAGAGATGCAGCATGATCACATATGCTTGAAAGGAGAGCTAAAAGAAATTGCCTAATAAGGTTTATTGAATGCTATAGAAACTATTACTTGATTATGTGATACACATTTTTTTATTCATGGAGGGAATTATTGCTGTAGCATATCCAAGAAATCACTAAAACCTTAGTTATTAAGTTTTTATTAAAATCAAATTTAGTCTATTTTAGTAAACAGACATTCAGAAATTGCCATCTATGCTACTTCAGGTTACTAAAAATTACTGCAGCACTATGAAAACTTCATATTGGTGTTGTGTCACGTGGAGTAGTTTACAAGTTACCAGCTACTTAAGATCTTAAATTGCTGAAACTCATTGAAAACCAGCTGGTTAACACACACTTTAAGCCAATCACAAGGTGCAAGAAATCCTACTTCAGTTTTCAAAAACTGCAGAAGGAGCTGCCTGTCTTCATTTGTCCTTCCTAAATATCTGTGTGCCTTCTGGCAACCCCTGTTTGTTGAGTGACAGCAGTTGGTATGGAGGGCAGGAGGGCCTGCCTGGAAGGAGCGTTGATAGCTGTGTCATGAACAGCCAGCAGATAGAGAAGAGGAGAAATGCAAACCATTGTCCTCCTAATTTTATCTTTGTATCTTTGCTTGTCCTATTTGTACTGTTTCCTTTAGCTTTCCTGGGAAAGGTGTTATTTCTTTTGCTGTTTCATTGCCTGGATTAGTAAGACAACTTTCAACATTAAGAATCATGCAGAATAATGAATTATACCAGCCTTAGAAGAAAAACTCTGGGTCACAATCAATTTTTATTTTTTTTTTTAATTCAAAGATAGCCCCTAAGACCTGCACAGCTTTTCTGTTTTCCTTGTTTGAAATGAAGAACAGTACATCTCTAATCAAATGTGTCCTGGTTAGGGTGGTTCCACAGCATGCTTTGAAGTACATGGGAAGGGAGGTAGAAAGGGGTGTACCTCCAGTATTTAAAGAAAACACAACACAGCAGGCTAAAAAAACCCCAAAACAACCCTTACAATTTTCTGGGAAGACAAAAGATGTACCAGCATTCTCCAAAGTCTTTCTTGCTATGGAAACTTAATATTGCAGACTAACACCTTAGTGTCCAGCAGTTGATGTTCACTGCTCCTCACTGCATTGCTTTAGAAAAGTGAGAGCGTAAGAGAGAAGGCCAGCAGCAGAACTGAAGAATGTGGAAAGTTTGCTCAGCAGTTCCATGTATTTCTGAAGTCAGAGATGGAATACAGTGACAGGAGAGAGAAATGGATGGAAAGATGGTGAAGGAGAGCATGTCAGCAACCTCAGTGCTGTCATGGATGTCATTTACAGTGACAAAATGGAGCCTCCTAGCCAAGAAATTAGACACAGGGCAGTTGATGGAGATCATAGAATCACTTGGATTAGAAGAGACATAAAGATCATTGAGTCCAACCACAGTCTAACCCTGCCTAGTCCACCTCTACACCATGTCCTCAAGGACAACATCTATTCACCTTTTAAATCCCTCCAGGGATGGTGACTCCACCACTGCCCGGGGCAGCCAGTTTCAATGCCTGACAACCCTTTTAGTGAGGAAATTCTTCAGACACCTAATCTAAATCTCCTCTGTGCAGTCTGTAACCATGTCCTCTCCTCCTATTTCTTGCTGCAGGAGAGAACAGCCCAATCCCCAACTCTCTGCACCCTCTCTGCAGGTACTTACAGGGAGTGA
>VXBZ01010706.1:3273-27679 GCA_013399135.1 Heliornis fulica
ACCCCCCTTCTAATACACCCCAGGATGCCACTGGTCTTCCTGGCCACAAGGGCACATTGCTGGCTCATGGTCATCCTGCTGTCCCCCAGGACCCCCAGGTCCCTCTCACCTGCACTGCTCTCCAACAGGCCAGTCCCCAGGTTATACTGGTCCCTGGGGTTGTTCTCATTACAGAAGGCAGCCCTCCCTTGGCTCGGCTCACCTCTCCAGGACACGCTGCATAGTTCTCTCTCAATTTTCCAGGGATGTAAATTATCTCAGCAAGGCTTAGTAGCGTAATTAAGTCATCACATTGATTACATACTCAGCTTTCCACTATCTTGTTTACTCTTTATTATTAGCATACAAATATCCAAGATAATAATTCACTGGCTAGCAACGTTTTGAGGCCATTCTTATTTCAAGGGAAAACAGCAGCATGTCGGGAAGAGCTTTGCACTGCTAAAGGAGTATTTTGGTTTGCATGCAAGCAGAAAACACTGATGAAGATTATAAATCCAGCAACACTTCATTATGCACCAAACCCAATCTCCTGTACTCCTCTTACTCATTGCTGAGGACATTCTGCAAAGGTGGTCTAAAAAGTGAAAGGTTTTTACCAGCCTAGCTGGCACGTTGACAGATTCTCCATGATGGAGATGCTACTGGGAGCAAAAATAAACACCATTTCAAGCTACTACAGAAGGTTTTCACATAGTACACTGTGAATGGGCATTACTATCAATATGATTTGTTGAAGACCTGCAAAGTAATCAATTTATGCACTCTTCTGAAGGTGAAAGCATCAGGTCTCGAGAGGGAATTCTACACTTCCCATTAGATACCCGTGCTTGATTTGCAGCTCTACATAATTTCAGCTAGAGAAACCCAAGAGAACCTGAGATTTAAAATGGCAAGTAATTTAGGCAAATATTTAACTGCCTGGAATTAGGTATTAATTAACAAACCCATTAGAATCTTCAGAAAAAAACCCTACATTTGCTGAGCTTAGCATATCATTTGCACTGCAGACCAACCTTTGAGAGCTTGTCTCCTTCCAATGCCATCTATTCATTCATTAAACTGCACTAAGGTAATAACCATTAACTTAATTTACATTTGGTCCTACTTTGCCAGAAGTCTCCCGAGCCTGGGCAGGTCAAGAAAACCTTTCCCAGGTAGGGAAAACCCGACATTGCAAAAGTCCTCATCATCAGCGTTAACGATGTCTCACCGAGGCTGTCCACCTGCTGTGACTAAAACTATCTCTGCATGGGAGATGATGAAAATTGCTTGTATTTATTGAGAAGTAATTAGCCATGTTTGCCCATCAAGTCACTATATAAACATGGAGGGTTTCAATTAGCTGCCATTTCAATTGTTTCGTAGGAGTTCCGAGCGCTGTTTGTGCGGCACTGGATTAGGTTGAAGCACTGAACAAAGTAAATAATCTCTTTCTGGATGGATGAAGGGCCCCATTCTGGGTGAAGTGTGCTTTTTAATTACACTTCCTAGTGCATAACACACACCAATTCTAACCAGGGGGTGAGCTACCTAATACTTCCAACTTCATCAGAAAGGTTCCACAGCATCTATGAAGTGAGGGATTCCCAAAACACTGGGCCAAGGTCTACCTTCATTCAAACCTCAGCCATTGTTCTCAAGTATTCAACTTTAAAGGGTGAGTGTCAGGAGGATGGATCCAGGCTCTTCTCAGGGATGGCCAGCGACAGGACAAGGGGCAATGGGTCCAAGCTGGAACATAGAAAGCTCCATCTGAATATAAAGAGGAACTTTTTCCCCGTGAGGGTGACAGATCACTGGGCCAGGCTGCCCAGAGAGGTTGTGGAGTCTCCTTCTCTGGAGACATTCCAGACCAATCTGGACACGTTCCTGTGTGATCTACTCTAGATGATCCTGCTCAGGTAGGGGGGTTGGACTGGATGGTCTTTCAAGGTCTCTTCCAGCTCCTGATATCCTGTGATTCTGTGGTTGTCATGGTTCTCGTGTCCGATTAAAATTGTACGGAATTCCAGTAATGATGCTTACAGTACTTGACTATCCTGGACTTTGCATGGGTTGGTTTTGTGTTTGTTTTAATAAAATCTTGTAAGAAAGATTTGGGCACTGAAAGAAGCATTAAGCAGGGGTGAGGGGAGAAGGTGAGGTGGTTGGTTACACAAATAGAATTTTAGATTTCAGTGTTTTGGATTTTCAGGGACAATTTTCAGATTTCATATTCTGCGATGCAGTATCAAAGCAAGAAGGTTACAACACATATAAAAGGCAAAGTGTGTCTTGTTGGGGCATTAAAAGATGACAGTATGGAGAATGGCGAAGGCCAGACCACTGCCGTCCTGGAGAACATGTAAGATTATCTTGGGGATTGGCATTACCACAAAAATACCTTATTCTCACCACAGAAAACATTATCCCTTCAGATCCATATTACCACTCACTTTTCAGTCTTAAAACATGCATGACATCATGAGCTTTACTAATAATTTGCACCACATTTTCACTCCATTCCTATCTAAAGAAATTCTTGTTCCACCTGCATACAAGTGGTATTAAATAGTGTGATAGTTGTCAAGCAGTTCACGTGACTTTTGCTTAATTTCCCTGGTTTATCATTTCTTACAGCTCATAAACTCTCCTTCTCAATGAACACCAACTAAACGACTCTCCATTAAAATGTCTATTTTGGGGGGCAATAGAAAGAAAAAGAAAAAAAAACCTTAGCTGAGACAAACCAGTGCAAGTCTGAGGGATTGGGATTCTGCCAGAAGGGCACTTCCCAACTGACAGAGAGTAAATCCAGCTAAGGGCATTCAGCTGCCTTTGGGATCGATTTTACATGAGTATTTGCCAACGTCTGCAGAGCTTAGTGCTGTATGCCAAGCCAGGCATCCTCAAGCAGGTTTCCACAGGCACCACTCAACAGAATTAAAGATACCTTTTCTAAACCTATGCTGAAAGATATATGTGTTGTATTTATATATGAAATACATATCTAGAAATAAATTATATATATGCATATATATGTGTGTGTATGTGTATACAGATGAATATATAGATGGAAATACCAGCAAAGCAGCTGAGAGCCCTAATCCTCTTCTCTGAATTGCACTTCTCCTGGCAAGGCAAAGCTACCAATTTCAATAACGACCTTAATTCCAAATTTTCCTGATTCTATTAGTTTAAATGGGATTGGTAATCCAATTGCACCACAGACTGCTCTAAATCAGACCACTTGCTCTGTCTGTAGCCTAAACCACCTGCAACAGCCTCGTGCTGCAACCATCACCCAAGACAGCTCCTTCCCACCTCAGAACTACTCACCATGTCCTGGCACTAGTAACTTAAAAACCATATAACAAGCACAGATTTCAATATGTCAGTAACATCATGTCAACAGAAATAATACATTCTAAAATAACAACACCAAAATAATAACTAAAAATAAAATATGAAGGTATCTTCATTTTAAAGAAGGGTTCTATGTTTAATAGCCAAGTAAATTGGGAAATACAAATGAATTCTTTACAACTTCCCCTACTACAATGAACTTTTACACATTGTTATATATTTTATATTTCTTTATCACTCTTTTTCCTAGTTCTATGTTTGTATTTGAATTCTGTTTATGACTTTTTGTAATGAATGCCTACAGAGTATGCTAAATCATTTCCCCCATTCATTTCCAACGACCCGATGGCTCTCACACTGAATGTCTCATTTGCTCCAGCTGAAAGAATAGGTCACCCTGAGCCACAGAACCCTGGGAGAAGCTCAAAATTTCATCCATGCAAATATTCACAAGTCATGTTTCCCTGTCTCAAGACAATATATGACTTTGTCCCCATCCTTGTGCAGTTTGCCAATAAGATTTCTGAGCACTCTTCTCTATGGCGATGCCCAACCCACATATGAACGTAAACATATACCCGATCTTCCTGTCCCACAGCTTGTGAAACTGCACCAACATCACCCATCAAAAGGAATCAAAACTAATCTGTCTCCATTCTGTTTGTGCTACCACCAGATATCTCCATTTTCTTATCCCTGGGCTTTTAGGACATCATACCAACTTGACATTTCTTAATCTGAGCCTGTTACCCAGGTCAGTGAATCAATTTCTCAAAGCTTTGGCTTAGTTGTCCGGGATTAGTGTCTCACCCACTGATCTTTCTCTGTGTGTCCATGAGCCCATAGTTCCCAAAGAATTAAAAAAAAAAAAAAAGAAAAGCTGTGCAAATAACAGGCACTGAGACTTGCACAGGGCTCCTCTGGTGGGAGTCCTGATGTGAAAGAGAAAGCAACTGGGTCTGCCTCGTGGGGAGCAAAAGATGTGGAACATTTAGGACACAGACATCATTGGAGTGACATTTCCACACCCTGAGGACTCAGTCTAATGGCTCGATTCTGCCATTCATTTAACACTTCACCCATGTTCCCCTGTCCCTGGCAACCACTGAGGAATCCAAAAACTCATATTTAGGGCACTGCTTCCTTCCAAAAAATACATTTGAGGAAAACTTGATGAAGGCACCTTCTGCATTGCCCATTTTAAGGACCTTTCCCAAAGAAGGCATGAACAAACCACAGAGACATGACAGCCCAACATCAAACCTACAGCAGCAAGCCCTGACCCATGGCTGGTCAAAGCTTGTTACAGTAGTATTTGGCCTTAAGTCATCTTTTTGATAACTCAAGTAACGTGATCATTCCTCTCAGCACTTGTCAGACCATCCCCGGAGTACTGAGTCCAATTCTGGTCCCCACAACTCAAGGACAGACAGAAGAGGATCCAAAGGATGATCACAAAGGTCAACACAAAGATGATACAAGGGTTGGAGAACCTACCCTATGAAGAAAGGCTGAAGGAGTTGAGGCTCTTTTCCTGGAGAAGGTTCAGGGTGACATCAGTACTATGGAACGTAAAGGGTGGCTACAAAGAAGACAAAGGCTTTCTCTTCACATGGACCTACATGGAGAATACAAGGGGCAAAGGTACATGTTGCACCTGGAGAAGTTTCATCAAGACCTAAGAAAGACATCTTTGCAGAAAGAACAATCCTTCACTGGCACAACCTCCCCAGGGATGTGGTGGAGGTTTTCCAGACCTGACTGGACAGGGTGTGAAATAACCTCATTCAGGCTCACTGTACCACAAAGGGTTGGACCACATGATCTTTTGAGATTCCTTCCACCTTGGATTGTTCTATTAGGCTATGATTTGACAATGTACATTGTTTTTATGCAGATTTCCTGCTTCTCAGATGGATCTTACCTCCTTTTATTAAAATACAGATATTTCCCCCTAGGTTTCCTATTAAGTAACTCATGCAGCCTCTCCTGCAGAGTCCAGCGGTGCATCACGAGACTCAGGGGTTGGTTCAGCCTGTTTTGGAGAGGGATTGCCAAGATAATGGCATACCCCAAACCCAGTGTCTGAATACACCAACGCTGGGTCTTTCAGAAATAAAAACCCAACACAGTCCATGCACAATCTTAAGAGTATCTGGGGTCCAGAAGCCTGAAGCCAGCAGGATGCTCAAAAGCTGGGTGAAAGAGTTTCAAAAAGCCAGCACTAAAACCTAGACAATGTTCTTTAAATAGAAGTTTTACACCAAACCAATTTAACAAACTAATTAATGGAGAGAGTATCAGAAAAAAACATACTGCTGATTAGTCTTCAACAGGAAACTCTTTCAGGGAATGATGACATCTGGACGTTCAACAGGAGCCCAAGGGATCTGCTGGCTCCTAAGTGCCCACGGAAATGACCGGGTTCCCTTTTCCCTAGGTCTGATTTCCTGCAGCATTGCTGGGATGTTCTGTGCCTCTCACCATGATAAAGAGTGCAGGAGATAAGGAAATACAGCTCAGGCTTTGCCTACCAGTTTAACAAATGTCAATGAATTAAAATACATGTGCCAGAGAAGAGGAAATCACACAATCATCTAATTAAGTGTTAGGTTGGAGGGGACCTCAAAAGGCCATTTAGTCCCACCCCTGCAGTGAGCAGGGACATCTGCACTACATCAGGTTGCTCAGAGCCCCATATGACCTTGAATGTCTCCACAGATGGGGCCTCCACCACCTCTCTGGGCAACCTGGGTCACTGATCTACCACCCTCAGAGGGAAGAACCTTTTCCTAATATCGACCATAGTCTCCCCTTTTCCCATTTAAAACCATCACTTATCGCTCCATGCCCTTGGGAACAATTCTTCCCATCTTTCTCACAGGCATCTTCCAGGGACAGTAAGGCTGCTATAAGGTCCCACTGGAGCCTTCTCTTCTCCAGGCTGAACCCTCTCAGCCCGTTTTCATAGGAGAGGTGGATTAAAACCTCCACGCTAGATGGAACCAGCACAAGGGAATTTTATTCTGGCATTTTTATATACAGCCCTAGGACACCATCTGCCCACATGACTTCGAGTTACCCTCCAACATCCTCATAAACCCAGCCCCACCTCTGAAGGTGCAGAGGAGTGAGGTGGGGGAGCAGTGCTGCTGGGTTCTAGGCAGAGGTAACAGATATCGGAATGATTACACGAATGGGAACGGAACCCAAAAGGCACATACCATCTGCCAGCCCCACCATGGACTGAAATCCATGACCTCTGCAGAGCCATAGCCCTCCAGGCACACCAGGATCAGGCAGAGACCACCCATGGGTCTGAGACACTATGGGGCTGGAGGCAGAGCAAGCACAAAGCCAGTGGGAGACGTTAAAGAACTATTAATCACTTGGCCAGGCTGCAGTGATTCCAGCTTTGGAAGCTTTGTGCAGATCTAATGATTCATTAAAATCCTGTGGTGGAATAACACATTTCTCAAGATTCAGGGGTCAGCAAAATCTTTCCTGTGAACTGTATAAATAAATTGAGCCATGAAAAGACAAAAGGTAAATACAATTTGTCTATATTTGCCCTAACAGCAATTTCAAACTGTTGCCTTAGTTCTGTATTTCCATTTTTCAGTCAAATAAGGATCTTCCTATCCAAAAGCACTTAAATTAACATGGAATTTCTGGGCCACCAGGGATGATGTAATTCATTAAGCCCCAAACAGAGTGAGTGCATGCTGATACACAGAAATGCACAGCATCTTTTCTAGCAACACAAAACCCCAAAGCACAGCATAACAAATAAATCATTTTGACTTCCTAAGGTTTGCAGAAGCACTTTTGTCTGACTACTGATTTCTGTAGAGCACAACTAAATGAAAGGTACAAGAAGTTGTGTGGCTAGTGGGTCAAGAGAGGTCCTTCTCCCCCTCTGCTCTGCCCTGGTGAGACCCCACCTAGAATGTTGTGTCCAGTTCTGGGCCCTCAGTTTCAGAAGGTCATAAAACTCCTTGGAAGAGCCCAGCACAGGGCCACCAGGATGGTGAAGGGAGTGGAACATCTTCCTGCTGAGGACAGGCTGAGGGACCTGGGTCTCTTGAGCTTGGAGGAGACTGAGGGGTGACATCATTAATGTTTGTAAATATGTAAAGGGTGAGTGTCAGGAGGATGGATCCAGGCTCTTCTCAGTGTTGTCCAGTGACAGGACAAGGGGCAATGGGTCCAAACTGGAACACAGAAAGTTCCATCTGAATATAAGGAGGGACTTTTTCCCTGTGAGGGTGACAGATCACTGGAACAGGCTGCCCAGAGAGGTTGTGGAGTCTCCTTCTCTGAAGCCTTTCCAGAGAGATCTGGACACGTTCCTGTGTGATCTAATCGAGGTGATCCTGCTCAGGCAGGGGGGTTGGACTGGATGGTCTTTCAAGATCCCTTCAAACTCCTCACGTTCTGCGATTCTGTGGCTGTTGCACCACCCAAGCTGTCCTTATCATGAATTTCCTCCTTGTCCCAGAGAAGCCAGTGCTGCCCCAGCATACCCACTGTCTGCTTAGGTGTGTTTGTCATAGCTGCAGTCACATCTTTGGTGGCTTCTTGGCAGATCCAACGTGTTCAGAGAGCCCTGAAAGCAGAGCATGCCCTGTGTCATGGTCCAGCTCAAGCACAGGGATGCTGGAAGGGGTGCAAAGGGATCCTCCTCTATGCTGCACTATGAAAGACATCATGACCATCCAGTATGGTGCACACCCTGGAGTGGGAAACCACAGCAGGCAGTAAAAGGTCTTGTTTCCTATTTCCTCTATTCCTTTTGGACAGCACAACCAACTCTCCCCTGAACAAAATCCAATTCTCCCCTTATGTCTCCCTTGCAAGCCCTCATCAATGAAGTCCTCGACGTTGTTCAACTATCACTGCCTCAGTGAGACCTGTTCCCCACAGTGACCAGACCACAGAACCCTCCTGGATCTGCCTCTGCAGAAGGAGTGAGTTTGCAGGGGGCTGCTGGGGGTCAGTGCTCCCAGTTCTGAAGAAGACATCCCAGTTAGGCCACCCTCTCCGGCACTGGTGTGTGCGACATGGCTACATGCTCATTAATTTTTTTAGCTGAAAACTCTAAAGGAAAACATTGAATGCAATAAACTGTAAAGCAGAAACACCTCTGGGGAAGATAAATTACAGCATGATGCCCATTCCCACAGTGCTCCTAACACCATTAACATACTGGACTATCAAATGTCAAGATACTCCATCTGATGCTGATATGCTCAGAGCTCTCAGGACCCTGAAGCCTTGAATCCAGGGGAAATGCCGTGACACTGACACAAGCAGCAGGGAGATCCACGCTCCTTGGCCTTGCACCACATTACTGTGCTCCCCAAATCCCTCCTGCTGCAACAGCCTGCCCTGGGCTGCTCTTCCCAAAAAAATTATTTCAAGAATCATTTCAATTCCCAACTAGCAACCACTGGGCTCACTTCACCCTTGGTATTGACCCAGTTTCATCCTGGGGCCAAGCACGACCAGGCTGGGCTCAGAAAGATCTGGCACTGATTTGAAGAGGCACCTTTGCAGGTAGAGAAGAAGGGAGAGTTAGGGAAGGGGATGGTTAAAAACAAGACCAGGATCTGGATGGAAGAAGTATCTTGTAGTTGGGATTTGGCCTTATCTGCACCTTCTTCACCCATCTGTCAGGAGAGGCAGTGCTACCAGGATTTGCAGTAGTTGCTAGAAGACTTAAAAAATGGGTTCTGTGTGCTTGGGAAAGACCCTTCAAACTCTGAGATGTTGGTTTCCAAACAGCTGAGATGAGATGGCCATTTGGTCACTGCACAGCCGGCCCCACAGTGACACTATGACCTGGCCAGAAAAGCAAGGCTGGAACAAGAATGAACTAATCTGGTCCAAACCCACCTAAGTCACAGTCTGTGGACTTCAGTGTGGTCTGAACGTTTGCCACAAGCCACCCAGGAAAAAAAAAAAGACATCACAAAAGTAAGAGATTTACCCCACTTGCTAAGTATTGGGTAATTCAGGTCCTCCCAAGCCATCTTCCTCATCTAAACACGCACAATATTTGAGTTCTTGGCCAAAATAACATAAAACAAAGTATTACACATTACCAAGTCCCTAACAAACACAAGGATTGCAATCAAATCAGTTTAAAACACATCAACTCTGGGGTATGCCCATCTTCTGTGTGTTTGCTGCCCACAACCACAGCATTACATCTCTGGGAGCATCTTGCTTGAGGAGGAGACCTCACAAAACTCGGCTCCCACTGAAGATTTTCATATGTGGGAAAAGATACAGTGGACAGACCTTGATTTGATTAATCAATATGGGGGTAAAAAAAGCAGAGCAGGGTCCCCTGGCAAGGACCTTCTCAGCTGAGTGCCCAGGTTGATGCAAGTTGTCTTGGGAGTTCAATAAATATCTAAATGCTATGGACAAAGCATTTCCTTCTTGCAGTCTCTCTTCAATATCTTAGCAGAAGTTGCAAGAGGGTTTGAAGACTCTCATGGAGGCCAGAAGATCAATTAGCATGGTGTAATGTGGCCACATCCAACTTACTTGGAAGAGCCAGCTCTTCCAGTGAGAGAGGGAGAAGGGCAGTGGAAGAAGGTCATACAGAAAGCACCAGGAAATATTTTCTATACACACAGTATGGAATTTTTCATCATTTTGGTACCACAGAGCTCTGTAAGGTTCTTGTTGCATCATTAAAGAAAGCCTCAGGTACTTCACCACTGGATCAGACACATAGGATACTGCCACTCTTTCTGGAGCAGGTGAGGAGTCTTCCTTCACTGGGGTTTCCTTTGCTCGAGAGATATACAGCATCACCATAACACCAGTGCATCAGAGGTGGGTAAAACCTGCTTTTAGTCCTTCACAGTAAATTCTAATACTTAAAAAAAAATAAGAGTAAAATGGTTGAGTTTTGAATTTTCCTCTGAAAGCATTTTGTATCCATTAAAGGCTATTGAAATCCACCTTCATTTTAAACTTGCATTCTTTCTGCTTTGTAATTAATACAGAATGTAGAACAAAAATTTTCAAATGAAATATCTGCTGTTAAAAGACAAAACAGCTTGAGGGCAGACAGAACAGTGTGACCCTTAAGAAGTGGTGATTTATTTACTTTTTTGTAACTAAAGCTACACACAATTAAGATCAACATGTTCCTGTACTGCAGTCTTGGCATAATATAGTGTTTAAAAAACCCAACAACCTTCTAATGAGTGTTAAATGTCACTCCATCAGTTGATATAAAAGCACCAAAGTAGATGGTATTGAATTATTAAATGTAATATGGGTTATTTTTCAAGCACGATGACTCCGGAGTCACCAGGGAGCTGCAAGTAACTGTAACCAGAAATCTGACATCTGAAATGATTTTAAATAATTAATGGGGCCCAGCAATGCTTCACCTTCAAGTTTTTATATCGTTTGGATTGAAATTAATCATTGTGTGGGGGGAAAAAATTAACATCTGCTGAAGGCCTGCTCGTAGCAAGTGGAGATGTTGACAAACATCTGTTTCCATCGGCCAGGGAAGGCCCTTCTGTTTCCTATCACAGCTTCCTAGCAATAAACAATCCAGACCTTCCAGATGGGGTGGGTGAGACTGGCTAGCTCCCTTCAGTGGCAGGATAGGCACCCTGGTTGAAGGAAGCTCCCCCATTACTCAGCCCTAGGTACCTCTCCTTCTTTCAGGGAGTATTTCCACTAAAACACCTAAAGCTCTGTCTGCTTTTGATCTCAGACTACTCATGTGAGCTGCTCCATCAGTTTCTGGGTAGACCTTTCTTCATTCTGTATCTAACAGCACTGTACTTGCTGTTCTTTGATTACAGGCTGCAAGCTTTGATGAGAGAGTGATGTGTTTATCATTTCAGGCCTCCAAAACATCTAACGTGGAGGCATCACTTCTCATATGAAGGCATCAAAACTGCTCTTTCATCATTCACACCACTCTGCACCACCAAACTCCCCAGACCTGCTCTTGGTTCAGCAGCCTTCCTCCTGTTATTCCTGCTGCTCTTGTTTATAGGATGGTGAAGAACAAATCCTGTGTTTGATAATTCATCTCTCCAGGAGGCCCTTGACCAGTAATGTCCCAAAATTACTCCAGTAAAGCAACAGATACCTCAGGGATCCATACACACGCAGCTTTGCTTCTGGAGCAGAAGCACTGTCTGCACAGACTATAGATACATATCCTGGAGGTTCACCTCTTCAGTCTCCATTAATCAAGTTCCTTCTCAGAATCATATAATCTCTTGGGTTGGAACAGACCTTTCAGGTCACTGAGTCCAGCCACAGACTAAGCCTAGTCCACCTCTAGATCATGTCCTTCAGCACATCATCTTTTCAATCCCTCCAGGGATGCAGACTCCACCACTGCCCTGGGCAGCCTGTTCCAATGCTTAACCACACTTCCAGTAACAAAACTCTTCTTTCTAACTTGCAGATAATGATTTCATGAACAGAAATACAATACCCAGGTAGGACTTCTGCACATATTCCCACTGAAGTGCAGTTTTAGCATTAGGGTTCCTTGACGTGGGAAATAAATGACTGCGCTGATGACCCTCAGCCAATCTCTCTGCAGTTCATCGCCTCCCACAACACCAGAGGAAGTATTTTTCTTGGGGAAAAAAGGCTTTTTTTCTTGGAAATTAAGGATTTTGGTGCATTCTTTGTAATGATGCCATTACCAGGTGCTGGTTCACTGCTTCTCCTGTGCTTGCCTGCACTGACGCAAGAGGCAGAAGCCCATTACCCGTTATAGCCTTCCTGCGCTCTCTCCCGGCACGGTGTTTTTATAAGATGATTCACAAGTCTCTTCTGAAGACAGCTGATCAAGAAGTCTTTAAATGGCATATTAAAAAAAAAACCAAAACACAACAAGCACCAAGCTGCTGGGTAAGATGTAACATGTCAAGATGTTTAGAAGTGCCTGGATCTGTACTACCCAAGGTCTGAGACCAGATCTATCCAGTCCCCTTGGGAACACCATAAACTATTAGTTTCATGTACACATTCACTAGTTAATTCCACCTGTGGCCAACCAGCACTGGGAGCTTTGCACTGCCCCAGAATTTGGCTCTGCTACCCCAAGCTTATAGATAAATCAGTGCTTTATGATGCTTTCCAAATACCCTCTTATAGAATATGTTGACCATGCTGCTCATGACTTCCAGCTGATTTTTTGTTAGATTATTTTAAAAAGGTAAGAGTGATGAAATGAAAGAGTAAAGCTTGAGCTTGTAATGTCATTGCAAGTATTTGCATGAGAACTAGTAATTTCTGGTCAGTAACAACAGGATCTCATCTGCTCTGGCAGGGAACAAAGAGTCTTATATGCATTTTATCTTAATTGCCACAAATTCCACGTGGATTCATTAATTTTTTTCTTCCTCTGTGGTCTGGGCACACAGCTTGTTTCTGAGAACATCGTCCCTTTGTTTCCTCCAGCCTCTTACAGAGGACACCAGGCAGAGCTACGCACACAGCTTCAGGCTTGGGCTCCAGAGCTTGGCAGAAGAACACACAGCCAGAAAGGGAAAAGCAGGTTATGTTCTCCTTGCCCCTTCTTTAAATTCACCTCAAAACATTAATGTGAAGTGCAGTTTGTTCAGTTTAAAGCAGAAAGACATCTTTGGCTCCGGTCGGCGCTTTAAGGGTTGTAAAGTACCTTGAACATGCAGAAGAGCAGCGTGTTTGGAGTATCCTCGCCTGAAGTGAGTGAAACAAAGTGGAAATTGCTTCTGTGATATTAATTACAGAACCATCTGTTCAGCATCTCAAAGCACTGGTAAATTTGGGTCCATATTTTTCACACTGGGAAGAAAATCTACTGTTTTCCACTTCCAGCCACTGAGAAGGAAGCGTCAGGAGAATGTAGTGAAACACCTCCCTGGAGAAGACATTTCCTTCACACTGACCTTCCACCTCTCTTTAAGAAGTTAAAAATCCCCTACATGCCAGAGCAGCTGCAGGTCCTGAGGCTTACACACACCACCAGCACTCTGTCGGGTCTCGGGACAGATCCACCATCCGCAGCGGGAAAAGGTTCGTGACAATATCATGGAAAACCGTCCCTTGGAGGAGTGGCTTTAACAACAAGGCCATCTTCTCAGCTATGGGAGGAAGGAACTACAGCTCAGGACAAACCTCTTGCTAACAGAAAGGAAAATATAAACTCGACCCTGTCCATGGCACCCTCCAGCCTGCATCCCTCTGCTCCACCTCCTGAAGTGGTTGTAAAGGCTCGAGTGCTAACACAGTGTTTGCTCTTAGACCTGAATTTATGAGCAGGACACTTACACAAACAAGCAGCTTCTTCAGAGCTTCCCAGGGCACATTTTTAAGTGAGAAAGGGGCCACAGGTCAGTTCCCTCGACTCCGACCCTCCTCCCAAAACATCCTGGCTCCATGGGCAGCCTCAACACAGTACAGAGCTATGGCCAGGCTGCCTTCTAGGTGAGGAAGTAAGGCCTTTCCAGGTGGGAAAAAAAAAGTGCAGGAAGGTTGCCAGACAGGCTGTGCTCCAGCCTCAGAGGTTGGTTAAAAAAAAACAACACTCATTATCAATATCACATTTGCATCTGTGCAGAGAATCCTGTGATTCTCAGTAAAGGAGACCTCTTTTCCCAGCAAAAACTTTCTGGTGAGGAACAAACCCCATCCGCTCTCCAGAAGCAACGCTCCCAGCTGTGCTCACAACTGAGACAATAGATCTGAGCTGCTCCATGTAAAATTTCCAGGGAAAGGATGCTACATCCCTTAAAACATACAGAATTAAAAGCAAACTTGGGTTGAACATGAGAAGAGCAACCAACCCACCCTCGTGGAGCACAATGGCTGGCCCGAGGGTTCCCTGTGCTGGGCCCTAACGAGCAGAAACACAACGTTCAGCTCTGCTGAGCAGCACACTGCAGCAGTGCATCATCCTCATGTGAACACCTGCATCATCCTCACATGAACACCTGCACTAAATAACTGTTGATTCAGCCCCAGGCTCTGGGCAATGCCTCATTACTCATCTGTGACTCCCTGCAGGTCGTGAAGGGACAGCTGCAGGGGAAAGGGGTTGGGTTGCCTTTTTGTGCTGGAACTCTCCATCTTGCAGCTCTCAATTCTATATCCATGGTGTTTATTCCACCTTTGACCATATTTTCCAGATTAGGAGCAGGAGGAAGAGGAGAGAAAATGAGAATTATGACTACAGGATGACTGACTTACCCCTATATTAGGGATCAATAGAGAACCATAGAGTTGTCTTGGTTGAAAGGGACCTTTTAGATGATCAAGTCCCACTATCACAGACTTGAAAGGTGGCCCCGGGTGAACATAATGAGATTTAATATTGCAAAGTGTGAGGACTTGTAGTTAGACCAGAAGAATGCCAGATACTGATAAAGGCTGGGAGAAGAGCTCCTGGAGAGGAGCCCTGCTGACAAAGACCTGGAAGTCCTGGTGGGTGAGGAACTGACCCTGAGCCAGCAGTGTCCTCTGGCAGCTCAGAAGGCCAATGGTCTCCTGGGCTCCATCAGCAGAGGGGTGGCAGCAGGGATAGGGAGGGGATTGTCCCTCTCTGCTCTGCCCTTGGGAGCCCCATCTGCAGTTCTGTGTCCAGAGCTGGGCCCGCAAGTCAAGAGAGATGTGGAGCTGTTGGAGAGGGGTCAGAGGAGGCCACAAACATGATGAGGGGTCTGGAGCAGCTCCCTTGTGAGGACAGGCTGAGGGAGCTGGGCTGGGTCAGCCTGGAGAAGAGAAGGCTGTGGGGGGACCTCACTGCAGCCCCCCAGGACTTAAAGGCAGCGTATGGACAGGAGGGAATTGGGTTTTCACAAGGGCAGAGAGTGGTGGGACAAGGGGATGGATTGAAGCTGGAGGAGGGAAGGGTCAGGTTGGAAATGAGGGGAAGTTCTTCATGGAGAGAGTGGTGAGGGGCTGGAAGGGGCTCTCCAGAGAGGTGGGGGATGCCCCAACCCTGGAGGTGTTCAAGGCCAGGTTGGCTGGGGCCCTGGGCAACCTTGTCTAGCTGCAGGCCTGGAGGTTGGTGGCCCTGCCTGTGGCAGGGGGGTTGGAACTCAATGGTCCTTGGGGTTTCTTCCAACCCAAACCAGCCTATTATTCTGTGATCACCCTGACCTGCCAAGCACCTGTAAGCCATGTCCCTCAGCACCACCCTTAACTGTCGCCTTAATCCCTCCGGGGACGCAGACCTCTCCACCTCCCTGGGTATACAAGGAAAATGAAGCTCAGGGACATCAGGGTTGTTGGCTGGGAGCTGGCTGAAAGGAATCACTCTTCATCTCATGGATTAAAACAGATTACAGCAAAATGTTGTTGCACATGATCTTTCCACTGAGGAAATACACTTTAAACAGACTGGAATTCACAACCTGGCTGCAAATCCACATATATTGGGAAAATATTTTACTGTCAAGAAAATGCAGCAGTATTTTCAAGGGAAATAACTGTTTTCTTGTAAACAGCACCTACAGTTAGCTGGAGAAGAGCACTAAAAAAAGAAAGCCTAAAATAATTTCTGCTATGCAGTAAATCTCTGAACCAGACTCTGCAATCTAACTGTGATAGGGCTAAAGATAACCTCCTGGAGGCACAAAGGACTCCTGAGCCCATAATCCACCCAGCTGCAGACACAGACAGCCCTATGACTTCCATGGGTAATGCATCGTGGAAAAGATGTGAAACCAGGAGATGGGATGAACACAATGATGACACCAACCTGAGTGGTGTGGTTAACACAAGGGAAGGCAAGGATGACACCCAGAGGGATCTGGATAGACTGGAAGGTGGCCCTGGGTGAACCTCATGAGGTTTAACACTGCAAGGTGTTGAGCTTGGGATGGAGCTGTGCTGTTATTCCACATGATGTGGAGAGGCTGGAGAGCTGGGCAGGGAGAGATTGGATGAGATTGAACAAGTGCAAGTGTAGGTCTGGCATCCGAGACAGAACAACCCCAGGGACCAGGATAGGCTGGGGACTGGTCTAGCTGCAGGCCTGGAGGTTGGTGGCCCTGCCTGAGACAGAGTGATAGGAACCCCTGCCTGGTGTAGGAGGTTTGAACTGGATGATCCCTGGGGTTTCTTCCAACCCAGACCAGTCTGGGATTCTGTGGTTACTTCCACACCTCACTCTCCCTCATTGACAGTGAATTTCTTGGTAATGGCAAAGCTGAGAATTTGGAAATTTAGTTTCAGGGTTAATTCAGGTTGGGTTTTGGACAACTCCGATGTGCCTACCCTGTCTCAGCTCTCCCTGAGTTCCCATCAGCACTTTAATAAAACATAAATACATACTGAAGTACTGAGAAATACAATAGGAGAAAAGGGGGGAAGGGACGAGATAGGAGGAGGTCAAGGCTATTAAGTTTAGGTAATAAGCACTAATCACAACCACTGAGCTAACGAGCAGAGTAGTTTTAAACTGCACCTTGTAATTAAAGATATTAATTTAGAGCTGGTTACCTCAGCCCAACATGAATCCTGCAGGCTCTCTCTTCCCCAGGCTGGGACAGTAAAGTGATGTTACCTCCTCATCCTCCTCGAAATGACTCTGGTATTTTGCTCCAGAGCTGGGCTGTTTGGGTTTTGGTTTTGCTGGAGATGGGAGCCTGGCCAGGAGAAGCACAAGGCAAGCAGAGATGGGGGGCTGACCTCTAATTAATGCTAATTAGTGATAATGCTTCAGGGATGTGCCATTTTAATCAAGATGCTGCATGGAAATCTGTAACTGGGGCTGGGGCAAGAGCAATTTTCTTGATTTTAATCTCTTTGCACCAACTATGCTTGTTTATTCCATAACACTTTGCAGCCAGACATGCAAATCAATCAGGACCAAAAGCTGGTGCTAGATTCTGGGTATAAACACACCTCCCTCAAATCCAGAGGAGACAGGTGGGGTTTCTCTGCTGACATCTCCAAAAGCTTTGTGCCAATGACCTGGGCAGTGTAGCTAACAGATTGAGCTCTTCAGTCCTGCACTTGCCTCCCCTCTGAGCTGGAGATTCATTAAACAATCCCAACTCTCCCAGAATTCCATATGTTAAACACATTGAAGCTTTTGAAGGGGTTATTTGTAACACAAAGACCTTTTGGTTGACAGAAAGTTCTGGGTGTCAAAGGCACGTGTTTAGACCTCCCCTTTTTTTTTCCCCCTTTCAGCCATTCCTAGATGCCCAGGAGAAGCTGGGGAGGAGGAGTGGGAAGGAATAAAGCCAGGTTTTGGTTTGTTTTTTTTTTTTTCTCTGCTACTCTTCTGATGAGACACAGATTGCAGCAGAAAGGGTCCCATGCCCACAGGCAAACACAGAGGGGGTTTCCACCCTG
Source organism: Heliornis fulica (assembly GCA_013399135.1). Classification (NCBI taxonomy): domain Eukaryota; kingdom Metazoa; phylum Chordata; class Aves; order Gruiformes; family Heliornithidae; genus Heliornis; species Heliornis fulica. Next base: position 20,977 of record VXBZ01010706.1, read on the forward strand.
CCCAGTCCAAATTTCCTCCCAAACTCTTGCACAGAGTCTGAGGATCAAGCCCACAAGGCCAACATGCCACATCTCTGCTCCATGCTGTCCCACTGTAAATTGGTAGGGATTTCTTTAAACTGTACTTTGGGGTGGAAATCCTCAAAAATGAGAAGGTTTCAAGAAGTGGGTGAAATTCCAGGATGAGCAAAGACATGTTTGCTAACCACTTACTGGGAGAAACCACCCGTCCTCAACACCTATCCCATCTTCTTCTATTTCCCAGCTAACAGTGATGAAACAGGACAGCCTTTTAAACCCAAAGCCTGAGCATCCTTCACTGCATGCTACAGAAATCCCCTGGCCCCAGTTGATTTGGTGTCCTGAAAATGAGAGTTGGCAGAGAGATGGAAGGGGATGCAAACACGATGAGAAAATCCAGCCAAGCCAAGGATGCAGCAGCAGAGACATATCAGGGAGTTAAACAAAACCAATTGAAAAAGATAATTGACTTGGTCTTATTTATTTGCTGTGGATTTCTCTGGACAGCCCAGGAAAAGTTGTCAGGCAAAAAAGATGTGAACACAGTTTTTCTGCAGCACTGAGCATTTCCTCAGGATCTGATTTTTCCCTTTTCTCAGTCTGAACTAGCCCTTTATTTTCTTAATTTAAAAAAAAAAAAAGTATGGACAACTCAGGTGAGCACTTTATCCAGATCTAAATAATTCCCCAAAGGAAAATGCCAGTCTTTAAAATGCAGCATTTACCAAGCTGGCAAATAACTTCTTGCAAAAATAACATGGATTGGTGTCACTTCAAAGCAGGAGATCTTGGCAAGCAGGAGCCAGAAGCGATAAGAAGGGTCCTACCAAGAATGGCACTTGAGCCCATCACCTCACCTGACCTCCATCCTCCCATCTCCCCTCATGCCCCAGCATCCCCAACCCAGCAGAGAAAGGTTCAACCAAGTATTTCCAAGAATCAGTCTTCCTCCTGCGAGCCCCCAAGGAGGTTCTGTGCTGCTGGCAGTTATTAGAAGCCAGATTTAAGGCACAAAGGAAGATGTGGAGATGAAAGGGTTTGTTCCTACAGACTCCAGTGCAGATGAGGAGCCTGAGCCGCTTCCTATCCTGTACTTATCTCCGCGCAATATTCCGGGCACCCAAAACAAAGAGGAAAGGAAAGCAGGCTGCTCCCATGAAGGTAGGGTAAAAAGCTGGAGTATCAATTACTGAAAATAAAAATGCTTTCTGTTGTTATGGCAATGAAACTTTTTAACAACATTAAGGAAATGATATCTCATCAAGGGCTGCATCGCGTCGTTATAGCAACAGAAACGTTCCAGTAATTGCTTTTAAAGATTTTTCACTTTTCACTCTTATTGAAAGGAGGGAATATTTTGCCTTTCTGTAAAACAAGCAATGTTGGCAGTGCTTTAATGAAGCAATTACTTTCGGTGCTCATTGGGGGACCAGGTAATTAACTGTGGTTCACAAGGAAAGGGGATGTTGCACCAGCACCAAATCGCTGCAGCGCGACTCACGGCTAATCACGATAGTGAGACTGTGAAAAGTTTGATGCTGGCAGCAAGAGTTTTGAGGGAGAGCAATTAGTTGTAATCAGTGTTTTGCTTTACTAAAGGCAGCCTCAATCCAAGGTGCAGCACATGATTTGTGTAACCCTGTTAATTTTCACGCCGTATTTGGAACCAGCAGGATCCGTGAGTCAGGGAAGACGTAAACAAGGAATGTCGTTAAGACCCAGATGTAATGGATCAAAGAACACACCTTCTGCAGATTTGTTGAGCTTTAATTGCTGATGACAGCAGCGTTTCTCAATCCCAATTAACTCTGAGCACCACATACTCTGTAAATACAGCTCAGTGATGGCAGCAGGATGCTTGATGCCAGCACACAGCCGTGACGTGCCGTACAGCCTGGAACCAGACCACCTTTATTGATGGTAAAGTCAGCCCCAGGAATACATTCTGTTCAGTTCTGCATGGTGACAGGATATAAAGATGTCACTGTGTTGTAAAACACCCCAGAACCCTAAGAGAAAGTCTCCACGCTGGCGAGACACGGCGTTGTAAGGAACAGAGAAGTGCCAAAAAGTGTGACGTATCTGGGCTTTAAAAAGGGTGGGAAACAGCCTTTCCTCACTCAGCAGCACCATCCTGTCAAGCAACAATTCCTTTTTAATCTGACACTCTGGAGTGATAATTAAAAATATAAATAAAGACAGCAGTGTGGCTGGTACAGATGGGTGAGAAAACAGAGTGGCACCGATTGCTCAAAGCTCACCCAAATCTGTGTTACGAGTTCAGTCTTAACTGGAAAGGTTGCCAGGCTGTGGGTCTCTGTGGGGGGAGGTTTCCACTTGGGGACAGCTCAGAAAGAAAGTTTTACACATAGTTTCTTCATCTTTCCTCACACTCCACAATATCACAGAATCACAGGTTGAAAAACACCATTTAGATTATCAAGTCCAACCATCCCTGTCCGCTCCTAACCCATCTCCCTGAGCACCTCATCTCCCATCTGTTAAATACACCCAGGGGTGGGGACTCCCCCCCCTCCCTGGGCAGCCTGTCCCACACCCCCACAATTCTCTTGGGGGGAGAATTTCTTCTGACATCTCATCTGAACCTGTCCTGGTGCAGCTTGAGGCCATTTCCCTTGTCCTGTCACCTGTCTCTGGGCAGAAGAGACCATCACCCACCTCTCTGCACCCTCCTCTCAGGTCATTCCAGGCAGGGAGAAGGTCTCCCCTCAGCCTCCTCTTCTCCAGACTCAACCCTCCCAGCTTCCTCAGCCGCTCCTCAGCAGGTTTGTTCTCCAGACCCTTGTCCTGCCTGGTTGCCCTTCTCAGGACCTCCATGTCCTTCTTGTAGTGTGAACTGGACACAGCACTCGAGGTGCAGCCTCACCAGTGCCCAGTCCAGGGGCACAATCCCCTCCCCAGACCTGCTGGCCACACCGGTTCTGATCCAAGCCAGGATGCCCTTGGCCTTCTTGGCCACCTGGGCACACTGCTGACTCGTACTTGGTCTGCAGCCAACCAACACCTCCATGTCCAGCCACTCTGCCCCCAGCCTGTAGCTGAACACAACTGGACCCAGGACTGACCCCTGGGGGACACCACTGGTGACCGGTCTCCAGCTGGATTTGGCTCCATTGACCACCACTCTGGGCCTGGCCATCCAGCCAGTGTTTTACCCAGCAGAGACTGTGTCTCTCCAGGCCAGTGGTAGCCAGTTTCTCGATCAGAATGCTGTAAAAAGTAGAGTTGAAGGCTTTAGTAAAGTCCAAACAGACCACAGCCTTTCCCTTGTCCACTAAGTGGATCATCTTGTCACAGAAGGTGATCAGGTTAGTCTGGAAGGACCTGCCTTTTGTAAACTAATGTTGACAGGGCCTGATCCCCTGGCCATCAGGCATGTGCTGCACGACGGCACCCAGGATGACCCTCTCCATGATGTTCCCTGGCACCGAGATCAGGCTGACAGGCCCGTAGATCCTCCCTCCAACCCTTCTTGTCAATGCAAATATTTTTTCAACTGCAATTTCTCATCTTTATTTCCATCTAAGCATCACCAGCCACCACCTAACATATGCCAGAAGTAAAAAAGGGCCATTTAAGTTCACTACCTGATGGAGATTTTAAAATCAGCACAATTGCCTCGAGCTGCTTGAAACATAAATTGTATTTTTTGGTCCCTTTGGTGAACCCCAGACATGCTGACCTGCCTCTGTCCCTCCCAAACACACAGTGACCTTCAGGAGAGTTTTTCCCAGACACGATGGGTGTCCAGTTAACTATGCTCAAAAGCAATGAGTGGTTGACCCTTCTGCCAAGAGGTGCAAGGTTTAAGGCTGATACTGTGAGTGGCAAAAAACAGTTTAAACACTATTAGAAACACTGTGAGAGCTCCTCGATGGCCCAGATAGCAGATGAGGTCAGTACCATCCTCCAGCTGAGGGGAATGTTGGCTTTAGGCAGGAGACATCCCTCAGAGAAAGCTGGTTTGGTCACCCATGCTCGACTGGATGCTGACCAGGAGGGCAGGAGCACCGTTCTTATTTTTCCTGCCTGCTCCCAGTTAAGCCCATCCAATGCCTGCTGATGAAGGGCTATGATGAGTGATGGCCTCTGCTGCATCACATCCCTCCCTCACCTTGTATTTTACTTGCTGACGACGTTTGGCTGACGAGAACCTCTGCTGACATATTTCCTTCTTCTTTAGACATTAAAAATGAATGTGACCAATGAATCTGATGGTTCCTCACCTCAAAAAAGGATTAACAAATCTGCTTTTACAGGTTTCAAGTGCTGGCAGCGTTAGTTGGCCTTTATTTTTAAAGGTCTGAGACAAGCCAGGAGCACAGAACTGCCCTGATAATGACTTACTGCTCCGACACCGCTTCCACCAAGGCTGCTTCACAGAAGGTCAAGCCCAGAACTCCTTGGCGTGGGACCTCTTCTAAATATGAGGGTGTTTTGCAATACCCAAAGTTTTCATTTCTGTAGGTCTAAAAAACTCAGAGGGAAATACAGGCTGATTTTACTATTTGGGCATTGAATTTCCTCTTTACTCCTCTGAAGTATGTAATTCACCATATGGAAAAAAAGAGAGGCTGTTTGCATTAAAGAGTATTAGAAGTATATTTTAAAGCAGTGGAGAATGCTTCCTTTTAGATTGTTGAATGCTGCAGAAGGAAGGAAACCCTTCCAGAGGCTTAAGACAAAAGCTAGAGCAGTCAGAGGTTTTACTGAGATTCAATCACTACTTAGTACACTCGATTTTGGTCTAGGCCACCTCCTGGAAGACTTGTGGATTCTCAGCTCCTGTAAAAAGCAGAAGATGTTCAAACACTTCAGGGACACCAGAAAATATTCTGAAGTATTGTTGGATGGGAAAGGGAGTGAGGAACCATGGCTATAGGTCTTTATCACAAGTCGCTCCGTGCCCTTACAAACAGTCCTGCCCAGCTTTCCTGCAGGCCCCCGGCAGGGACTGGCAGGGGCTCGGGGCGCTCCCCACAGCCGTCTCTTCTCCAGGCTGAGCCAGCCCAGCTCTCTCAGCCTGTCCTCGGAGAGACACTGCTCCAGCCCCGCCATCATCCTCCTGGCCTCCTCTGGATCAAGAGGTCCGTGGCCTTCTTGTGCTGAGGGCTCCAGAGCTGGACACACTATTCCAGGTGAGGTCTCCCCAGAGCAGAGCAGAGGGACAGAATCCCCTCTCTCCATCTGCTGGACACACTTCTGGGGGTGCAGCCCAGGAGGCCATTGGCCTTCTGTGCTGGGAGTGCACATTGCTGGCTCATGTGTCCATCAGCACCCCAAGTCCTTTTCCACAGGGCTCTTCTCCATCACATCATCCCCAGGCTGTGTTGGTCAGGGAGGATTATCCCGATCCAAGAGCAGGACCTTGCACTTGTTCTTGCTGAGCATCATGTGATTTGATTCATACTGGTTTGATGAATTTCCTAGAGAAACAAAGGCTAAACACTACAAGAAACCAGTTTGCTGCCATTTGCTATGAAATTAAAGATTACCCATGGTTGAGAGATATAACACACAGGGGGGGTTGTTAATGTTTTTTTTAAAAACACCCTCCATGACCCTACTTACATGTAGCTCCATGACCCTACTTACAGGTAAAGATGAAAATGTATGCCCAACAGACTATGCACAATTGCATCTTGTAAAGAATTACTTTTGGCAGATCCCAGTATACTCATTAAGCAGAATTATCACAGGTGGCTTAATGACACAGTAAGGAAATGCCTCCTTTGCTCCCCAATATACCTTGGGTCAAGTGGACATCGTCATGCCCTGGTTACCCAAGAGAACTCCCGGAGTTGGAGAGGTGCACACAGTGTGGCATCATTGCAAACATACTGCCTAAGCCCTGGAGAAAGCTGACCTTACCCAAAGCATGAATATTGTTTGGCTTGATGGAGAAGGAAATGGTGGAACAATCATCCGATGTGATTCCATACCACAACACACTTCTCTCTGTCCTTACCTCTCTGACACCAACTGCTGACACTGAAGGAAGAGGATACAGACCTCCCTGCTCTAAAATATCTTCTGAAGTGATGTGGTGCTGCTTAGTATCTTGTAGATAATAAAATAATTGATTGAATTAAGAAGAAACCAACAAACTGTGCTCCTCTCATCACTGCTGCCATGCAGTTTCCAGGAAAGCAGGGACACAGGCATTTATCAAGGACATGACCTCTTTCTTAAAAAACAAAATAAAACATAGAAGACCTACTATTATTTTTGTTCAGACAAAGACACATTGTATCTCAATATGTTCCATGTTATCCTCACACTGCTTTACTAATTCATTTCTGAAGTGGACTTTCTCCTTGTCCAAAGGCAAAAATCCCTCCTGTACCACAGTTTCTTGTCCTTCACATGCTCTCCTTTCATCCCCTTAACAAATCTTTGTTTATATGTACCAGACAAGAAGAAATGTGATTGGGCAGGCCTGATTTGCCTAATTTCAAGAAAACTAAATGAGATCAGCAGCCACCCAAGCCCTACCTTATCCCTTGGGTCTCCTCATGGTGCTGTGGTGAACCTACAGTTTTCATTATGACGGAAACACACACTGTAAATCCAGCTCAAAGGCACTTCCTAAATTGATAGCAGATATTTCATGCAAAGGTGACGAGGTTACTCCACAAAACTGCAGAGACATGCAGCAAAC
>VXBZ01010706.1:27694-44057 GCA_013399135.1 Heliornis fulica
CAAACCAGGTTTGCTGCATGTCTCTGCAGTGACTAATTGGCTGCTCAACCATTCAGGGTTGAGCAACACGGCGCAGCCACCGGCCATTAACGAGGACGACATCCGTTTAATATGACAATGTGTACTTAGCAAGCTGTTGCTCTGTGAGGGAATTTGCTGAAATGTTTATTTAAAATAGGGAATAGTAATGACTCCTCTGGTTTCTTTGTATGATCCTGAGGAGCTAGAGTTGCACTTGCCTCCACCATGCTGTAGTACTGGAGATAGAGATATTGAGCTGTCACATGCTTCGTGCTTGGAGAAGAGTAAAATGAGCAACCGCAGAAACAAATATTATCATTAAAGAAACTGGGAGAAAAATATATATATAAATCCTTGTAAATGATAAACCTTGAGGAGTGTTGTGGAAATGCTTTAAGGAGTATAATATAATATGTAATAGAATTAAAAAATAAAGAGAAGTCACAAGTAGCGCTCGGGTCCAAGAGGTTGCATCCAGCATCCAAGCAGTCAGACTGGCTTGGAGATGACCTTGAACTAAAGAAATGAACTTACTTTCCCAGCATTAAAGAAATGCTGGGAATACAGGAGAGATAAGCCATACCATAACCAAATGCCTTTCCCTGCTGTTTTTGAAAAGGTGGATCTTCACCCTTTGAAAAAAAAAAATCTGCTTCAAACTACAGATAGAAATATCCATAAACATTACTCCATTAGTTTATTATTATTTATTACTTGTACTTATTGCCACAGTCACTCTCTATTCCAGAACAGCAACAACCCTTGGAAACAGCTCGCTGCAGACCTCGGCAGCCTCCCAGCGAGGGGCTGCCTGCTTCTGGTACAGTGCTGCACACAGTGCTCTCAAGGTACCAGGAGTTTATTACAGCAATAATTTTACTGGTAATAAAGGCTCTGTGGCCATAAAGGAGGGGGAAGGAAGTGCAAGGAGCAATCTATTGACCTGCCATAAGGAAAGGGCGCGTGCTGGCTTCTGGCTCCCATTAAAAGCCTGGTTGTTCGGCTATTAAAGAGTGTAAGTGATGAAATCATCAGTTTTTCCACATTTGACAATATGATGATCATGAACAGCATTAAAAAGCATGAGAAGACTTGTAAATGTAAAAGGATGCTAGGGCTAGATAATATGTGGATCGTGTATTTACAGGTTCTGGAGATAAAGGAACTAAAGCAAGAGAGCAGAACACTTTATGGAACCACTTCTGAAGGAAGAAGAAGTTTGGGGAAGAAAAGACAAGAAATCAACCCTCTGTAGTAAAGAAAGAAAGACACCTGACAGCCTGCTGGATCAATAAAGAATATTTAAGCTATGCACAAAAGAAAAAAAAAACAAATAAAAAAAGTGTTGTGGCTCCAGAGGGTGTTCAAAGGAAGCAAGAGAGTGAGAAGTGAAAAGAAAAACCACGGGACTGGTGAGGTGAAGTGAAAACCAGTTCCTGTGCGCCTTGCCTGAGGACCTGGGGCTGGAGGAAGAACCAAAGCTGCTGAGGTGTGTTACCAGCCTGAGAGCAAAGGGATGGGATGGTCAGTCTGGTAGAGAACAGGAATCTGTATGTACAAACAACAGAAAACACTGAAAGGTGGAGGAACATTTCTGAAGTCCTTGTGATTGAATTAAAAATTGAGAAGCCAAAGATGAAGCAAGGACACTGAAGAAGCGTGTTGACAATGCTCCTGGAAGAGAAGACTGTGTTGAACAAATCAATTAGGAAGCAATAGATGTCTAAGGAAAACTTCTCCAAGGAAGGAAGGAAGCCATTCCATGTACAGCAGAGCGGTTAAGACACAACTAGGGGGAAATACAGCTCTTGACTGACCCAGCACCAAGGGGCTGCTTGAGAAATGAAAAGGGAAAATTGATCTGGGTCCAAGAAAACTTCTGTGCATTCTGTTGTGATGTTTTATCTGAATGTTTTACACTGCATTTTCTGCAAGCCAAAAAGTACATTTTCCATTTCAAAATCTCTATCTCAAAATCCCTTTTTTTCCCAAACTTTAGATCCCACAAAAGGATTTTGCTATAGATAGCACCAACGACACAAAGCAGCTGTTGTAGGAGCCAAGAGAGGGCTGTGTCCACTGGTTGGTTGCATCCCATCAAACAAGTGGATCAGCTGGCAGTGCCAGGCAGCACTGCAGAGATGTGGTGATGTTTGAAAAGCCCAGTAAGTGCTATTTCTGCATGCACACTGCCACTCATCCCCACTGCCAGCCTGCCCTTGGTGGCTGGTTACTTGGAAGATTGAACTGAAAGAAATGGAGGGGCTTTGCATACCTGCCTCTCCTGCAGAGCCCTGGCTTTTGTGTCTACATCACCTTCCCAGCATTGGTTATTTCTACTGGATTAGCTAGCAACTGACTGGGAGAGGTTTGGGTTGTGCTGGCTGAAACTAAAGAGATGGGGTGAAGGAAGAGTAAGAGCAGTTCAATGTCCCACACGACCCATCTCAGCACATCCTCTCTTCTTCCCACCACTGACCAGGAGGCCAATGGCATCCTTGGGTGTATTAGAAAAGGGCTTTCACCCCCCTTGGAGTGTTGTGTCCAGTTCTGGGCCCCTCAGTTCCAGAAGGACTCCTTGAAAGAGCCCAGCTTCTTGCAGGGGGGTTGGACTAGATGACCTCTGGGAGTCCCTTCCAACTCTAGACATTCTATGATTCTAGGATTCTATATAGCACATTTAGCCCGTACCAAATCTTCCAGCATGCCAATGGTCCACTCCATGGGTACCAGTATCATACAGGCAGCTTCTGTAGCTGCTTGTCCTACAGAAATCACTTTGCTTCTCTGCTTTTTGCAAGTTTGATTAAAGCTGAAATATTAGCACGTTTTAAAGAGGCAGGAGTGCTGCAGGCATTACTGGAGCAGTAGTGATGCACTTGATGAAGCAGAAAAGCATCACGTGAATGAAAAACGTTATGAATACACTGATAGATAAACCTGTTAGAGTAAAGCAACTTGGAAAACCCAACAAACTTGACTTTTCCTCAAGGTCCCAGTGATTGAAAGCTCACTGCAAATACTGATGAAGCATTTTTAAACCTGTTAAAAAATATGGGAAATAAGACAGAACAGCATGTTCCCATTAGTCACGTCCAAGTTACAGTATGAGTCTTAGCCAGCCTGATTTGCTACTTCTTACTACTTATGCCAGTTTTGGGGTTTGAAAAAGTTCCCTCAGCTCCTCAATTCAAGCCCAGGGAGCTTCAGTTACTATCAGCTCTCCTACACAATGCTCATCTTCATCGACATCAGCAGTCCCAAAAGACAGAGGTGCACAGAGAACTCTTCACATGGAGAAGGAGAGCTAGGTTATTTTGGCAGGAGGAAGAGAGCAGGTGGGTCTGTCATCAAGGTGGACAAACAGAGTATTTAGCTCTCAAATGTCTCCTCTTGCAGGTTCACCAGCACCACATGCTCGCTGTCAGCACGCTGGCTCTGGTGGCACGGCTGCAGAGGGCCCTTCATTCTGGTTTCAGTCCCTCTCGATTCAGTCCTTAAGGAAAGGCGCTGCTCTCCTGTTGCATTCAAGTACCCTCTGCTGCCTGAATGGCAAGAGGCAGCAGGGGGAAGTGATGCAGAAGCTATGACAAGACATGTCAAAGGGGTTCTTTGCAGCACCAAAGAGCACCAGGAAGGGATGATGCCAACACCCAGACTCAAAAGCTTTCATAGCTCCCACACTGACTCCAACAGCAGCAACGCGTTTTCCTGCCGCGACTCATCCTGACCGGCCTCTTGAAAGAGGCACTCGTTATCTGTCACCACTTCTGGATAAACACCCTCAGAAGGGTAAATAACCCATTTCTATCCCTGTAAGCAATGAAACCCAAAATAGATGTCCTCTTGAGGATGCACAGCAAGCTGCAGGCCACCGCAGGAGCCCTGCCTCTTAATTGCTCATCAATCACTCGCAGCTCCGGCCAGAGCCACGTTTTAATGAATTCACTCTCCCCAGCCCCTCAGACCACAGCACCACTCTGTGTCATTTGGGATGTAAATGATGTCTCAATGCAAAGCCAGATAGTCATGATGTTCCCTCAGCAGCGTCGTTTGTTTGTAAATGCCCCATCACTCCAAGCAGGTTGACGGTGCTCGTGCGTGCGTTAAAAGTCAAGGAACTTGACAAATTGTCTCATCTCCCCGTCGTCCCGCGCTGACATTTCCAGCTGGTGATTTGTTTTCTTTATGAAAGTTCACACTGGGAAAAGGAAAAATGCTGGGATGATTTGTGCATGGCACTCCAGAGCAGTGTTCAACCAAGGCGTGAACTGGGGGGGGATCAAAGCCCAACCGCGCGCAACACAACAGACCACATGACAAACTCAGATACACGGAGGTTTGGTGGATGGGCTTGAGGTGACCACTTTTCATGTCACAACCAATTCATCTTTTGCCAAGTGAAGTTTTAAAAAATGACTGTCATTTCTTCAGGTATACATGAAGTTCATGTTGATGTGGTTGTTGCCTCTCTAGCAAACTTATCTTGAAGCAGTGGATTCACAGAATCCCAGACTGGTCTTGGTTGGAAGGAAACCCAAGGATCATCGAGTTCCACCCCNGGTCCCCCCGGAAGCCTTCTCTTCTCCAGGCTGACCCAGCCCAGCTCCCTCAGCCTGTCCTCACAGGGGAGCTGCTCCAGCCCCCTCATCATCTTTGTGGCCTCCTCTGAACCCTCTCCAACAGCTCCACATCTCTCTTCAATTGGGGGCCCCAGCTCTGGATGCAGGACTCCAGATGGGGGTCCTGAGGGCAGAGCAGAGAGTAGGACCAGGACCTCCAGGTCCTTCTCAGGAGGGCGGCTCTCCAGCGCTGGGGTGGGTTGCTTTGCCATTTTATAAATTGATCAAGAAAATAAAAATATTACTGTTGAGCAGTAAAACCCCCCACATAAAATATCACCATGTCTGGCTGATATAAACAGGACATGGATTTTTCTTCTCTAACTGTTCAAGCTCTGGTGTGATCCCTTCTGGGGCTGCACCCCCCAATCTCAAATTTCATGCTCCTATTAAAGTCATGCTCCACCACATGAAAGGCCAGCTCTGTCCCTGAGGCTTACATAAGTTTCCTCCTCCAAGCAGCTCCAGTGCTCTCCCATCTTTCAGCTTCTTCCATCTTGCACCTTCAAAGCACAGGGCTTAACTGACGTGTTTAGGAAAACACCAAAGCAACTTCCACCAATCCAAGATGGCCAAGGTCCATCTGCAAAGGATGCAGGGAGCAGGGTGCTCTGAGCTCACTCAGCCACCAGCCAAGCCAAGGGACACAAATTAAAGCACCACTACATCTGTCTGTGGCGACTCTTACCCAGGAGTAAAATTGCTTTAGGTGCACTGCAACTTAATCCTCTTCAGGATTAAGGCCACTTCATCTGGAATGAGAGCTCTGACACAGATCTCTAGTGGTGCTTGAACTTCTGGTAAGGGCAATGGGGAAGCAAAGCCAAACAGCAGAGCAGGAACACACCGGTGGCGCTGGGAATCCGACAGCGGATGGGGAGAGAGCCTGGTAGCAGTTGGACATGTGGCTGCATCGAGGTTGAAAACTGAAGATTTAGTTCCTTCAACCTCCACCTTCTCAAAAAACTAAGGTAAAGTAAAACCCAGCAAGCAGCTCATGTGCAGTGGTTGCCATTCAAGCACCTGTCTGCACAGCTCTGAAGAGGAATGACATTACTTTCAATTAGACTACTGGGGTTGAGGGGCAGAAAACTGATTTACAGCTCACCAAAAGAAGAGGTATCTCCACCAGCTCCCAGTCCCAGATTGCATATGTGAGAAGGAAGTATGTTGTAAGTTACTATCTCCTCTGCTTTTGGCCAAGTCAGTATTAAAAGACACTTTCCAGGACCAAAGCACAGGAGTCCTGAAGGCAGAGAGGTCTGTCTGTGTTGGGGGGTGTCTGTCTATGGATGCTGGCTCCAAGTGGGAGAAAAGCTCCTAGTTTAGCTACAAGCTACTGCAGAGATAACGAGAACAACTTGCTGCTCAGTTATTTCCTTCTGCCTTAAAAAAGACAGCTTTTTCCTGCTGCTAAAAAGGATTTATGTATTTCTCTTCCATTTACTCTCTGCTTTCTTCTCCCCAAAATAAAAGTACTGGCCTGCAACATAGGCTGGAGTATGACACAGGAATCAGAACAGCCAGACCCATCTCTGGGAAGCAGAGATGCTACAGCCTGGGAAGGGACTCAAAGAGGTGGTTCAATATTCAAAACCCAGAAGGTTAAAACCCCCCATTTGCCAAGAGGAGAAAGGGAAGAATGACAGGGAATAGCTGTGCCACAGGGAGAAAAGAGAGATCATCTAAAACACACAGGAGCATAAACATCTGCATTTCCAATAGATATATCTAGCACTTATTTTTGTACTAAACTACTATGGCTATAAATATTAGCAATGAATCAGGTGAAGATTATTTTACAATAAGGTATATACAACGTATATATGCTACGAGATATTCCTCTTCTACCTACTTTTACCTACTGACCTATCAGAACTCCCCGAGCTAGGAAGTGGGACCTCATCACTTCCACCATCTGTCACACAAAAGGCTCCCACACTTTCAAACAGGCAGCCACGTGTGTCACGGTCCTGCAGAAAGGGAACCCATGAAGTGCACGTGGGGCTCAGTTACAAAACCTGTCCCCGCTTCCCCGAACCAGTACATACACTGGGCCCTGGTGAGACCCCACCTGGAGTGTTGTGTCCAGTTCTGGCCCCTCAGTTCCAGAAGGACATACAACTCCTTGAGAGAGCCCAGTGCAGGGCCACCAGGATGATGAAGGCAGTGGAACATCTTCCTGCTGAGGACAGGCTGAGGGAGCTGGGGCTCTTCAGCTTGGAGAAGAGGAGACTGAGGGGTCACCTCATTAATGTCTATAAATATGTAAAGGGTGAGTGTCAGGAGGATCCAGGCTCCTCTCAGGGATGGCCAGTGACAAGACAAGGGGCAATGGGTCCAAGCTGGAGCAGAGGAGCTTCCATGTGAGTGTAAGGGAAAACATTTTTCCCTGTGAGGGTGCCAGAGGCCTGGGCCAGGCTGCCCAGAGAGGTTGTGGAGTCTCCTTCACCGGAGACATTCCAGACCCATCTGGACACAGTCCTGTGTGATCTACTCTAGATGATCCTGCTCAGGCAGTGGGGTTGGACTGGATGGTCTTTCAAGGTCTCTTCCAGATCCTAATATTCTGTGATTCTGTGATATCCCAAATCCCTGTGAAATCCAGAGATGGCAAGTGAGAGATTGGTAATACCAGATGAAGACTGAAAATCCCACTGGCACATACATCTTCCCTGGGAGATGGCATCTCATCTAGAGCACTGCAGAGGGAATGGTATGTTACTGCCACCAGCCCTACGAGGCTGGAGAACTCTGAAATACTATTTTCCAGGAACAAAGATGCTGCAGTGATGTTACCAGCTTGGCAGAGTATTCATTGATAAACTAAAATAATTCATCACCTTGTTTTCTCCTGCTCTCAGAGCTCAGGGTGAATCAGAATGAGATTAATGAATTAGCAGATTGAAGGTCTTTGGAGGTGTAGGTGATGCAAGAAGTTTGGCAACTTCATAAGTAACATTTTTTCTTTGGCTACACACTTAAAACTCCTCACCATATAATTTCTAGGCTCAGTTCTACATGACAGACCAGGAAAACCTGATTTTCTAACTAAATCTGACTACTGAACTTCAAAGGTGATGGCTCCCCAAGCCAGGGGATGCTTTGCCTGTGGGAGTTTAACCAAATATTTCAAGTCACATTTAAAACCCGTCCTGCAGACCCTGTTTGGACCATATCCACCTCCCAGCCTAGCCAGGTTCAGTATTTCCCCCTTTCACTGATTTACCAGGCTCTGTTAAAAAGACTTTATGTTTCATGCTAGGTTCAGATAGGAAAAAAACCCACCAAACCAAGATTCTGGAGACATACACTTTCCAAAGCTGTCTGCCAAGCCTCCACTTCCAGATGTGCAAGAACTCCAAGGCATCATTAAACTGTCCCCACAAAGGTTTCACCAGCTGTTGCAACATATTTGCGTATTTATTCCACACTCTTCATCATTTCAAACAGCTAGTATTATCTGAAGCACCTTCCTCATTTTGCAAGCCAGTTAACCCAGTAAAATTGGCAAACAGTAAGAAAATGCTGACAGACCATTAGCTATGTGCTGGATGATACCAACAGACCATGGTGACCTCACCTGACACCTTCCTGTTTCCATTCCAGAAATTAATTTTCATGCCTGGTGTGTTCTCTCTGTTCTTCTGCTAAACATTAACACACATCAAAGCAAGGTGGGATTTTCCAATGGGGCCAGCCAGCAGTGAAGACAGAACAACCCATAGGAGCCTTGGATTTATGGAGATTGAAAAAACCAATCCTTTGTTAGCTTGGAGAAATCAAATCAGGGAATGTTGGGGTTTTATGAAGGAAAGGTGTGACACTGATGAGGATTGATGGTTATCACAGAATCACAGAATGTCAGCAGTTGGAGGGGACCTCAAAAGTCTAAGCCCCCTGCCAGAGCAGGATCACCTCGATTAAACCACACAGAAACGTGTCCAGATTGGTCCTGAATGTCTCCAGAGAAGGAGACTCCACAGCCTCTCTGGGCAGCCTGTCCCAGGGCTCTGTCTCTGATTATCTGGTCCAAGTCATTTTGAGGACATGGCTCAGTAAGATGAACCCACCACCCCAGAGAGATGCATGTACTCAGTATGACAGGAGGCAACACCTTGGTCTATCTGTGTGGTAGGAATGGAGCAGGGGAGGGATGAAAGGAGGGAATTTATGAGATGACAGAAAGCAGAAGGAAAAAACCTGTATGAACTTGCTCTTCTTGTGCAACAACATTTCTGGTGCTAGAAAAACACACAGACTCAGGGGTGCAAGACCTTCTCTTAAACAGGTTAGTGTCCTGCAGTACTGGGGTGCAAGGGATCTTCTGCTGAAACAGGGTGTGATGGTGGGATACCCTGGTAAGAGTATCCAGCAAAACTCGAGCTTTCAAGCAGATGACAAACTTCAGGAGACCTTTAAAGTTTGATCAGTTTTCAACTATGCCTTGTCACTGCAGGTAGTCCTTGTCTGAAGTGAGTACTCCACACACCTCAGCTTCTCTCCTTCCTTTGCCATGGAAGAAATACTGGATTGACTTTGAAACTTAAAGAACAAAAAGAAAACACATAAATACAGGGAATTGGAGACCTTCCAACCTTGTAAAACCAAACTACTGGTTCAGAACCTGGAGGAAGTCAACTCAAATTTGAAAAGATTAGAAATAAACTCCAACAGAAAAGCATTATGAGCTATTTATTTGCCATCCCTTTTCTCTGATCTCACTAATTCTTTAGAAGGCATGACTTTGAGGAAATTATTTCTCAATAAAGATAAAGATGGCCATTGTTTCCTGGTACACTGGCACTTCAGGCATTTCCACTTTGCCGAAAGATTCATGAGATCTTGCAGCCAGACATTACTCCATTCAGCACATGGACATCACAACCTGCTTAACCACAACAACAACATGGCAGAGGATCCTTTATGTGCATGTTTTTGAATGTTGGACAGCTCGTCTAACACCTCCAGTTCCCCACAGCGAAACATCTCCTGGAATTAACTTCACCATCCGGAGGGTAAGGGCTGGGGTAAGCTGACAGACATGCCAACACTGTGAAGATGGGAATTTGGGATGCTGGCTCCTAAGGGTATGTGAAATCGTGTTGATATAATTAGAGAACAGGGTTAATTAGGTTTCTCCACTGGGGAAACCAGAAAGACATTTTACATGGACAAAATCAGCGACCAACAGTGATTCCAGGGCAGTTTTCTTTAGTGACACAAAAACCACCTGCTTGCAGCATAGAAAAAAATGTTGGCTTTCAATACTTACAGCCAGTGTGGGGGTTAGAAATGAACCCCTCTAGATGCAATGTCTTTCCAAACAGAACTTCTTTCCAAACCCCTATCATTTACAGACCTTGAGAAGTGCTCCTGGGAGGGTGCTACGGTATTTTTCCATAACAGAATGGTAACCAAACCCGTTAGTCCCCTAACTGCCAGGAGACAGCTGTGGCGTGCTGCAACGCCTGAGAGGAATCACTGATCTCATAACAAGATCTACCATGGGAGAAATGGATCAAATCCCTGTTGTGGGTAGAAACAAACCAGGAGAGACTTCACTCAATGCAACAGGGAACAGCAATGAGTTAGTACCCCTCTGGGCAGCGACGTTCACCTCTGGCTCAGTCAGGTACTGGAAGCTGCCTCGAGACCTTACGTCCTTGTCTGACTCCAAGCTGGGCAATAAACAGCAACAATACATTGGTCTACAGTCTCAACTGACCATCAACATCTAGAAGCCACCGAGAAACCTATTCCAGATGTTTGGAAGTGCCTGAACCTGGGTTTGTGAACCACAGTGAAGCGCTATGCTATCACCAGGACACTCTGGTTTGGAGCAGCTACAGCTCTTGGAGGTCACCCAACAGCATTCACCATCACACGTTCCCCAAACCTACTATTTAGGACAGGTTTCAAATGAGGGCAGCAAAAAAACAAATCTGCAGGAAATTAACCATCAATACAGGTGACAAAAAAAATACATGTTTATAGAAGGATGTTGGGATGAAGGTAAATAGAGAATTTTCTTGGTGCTTGGAGGAGATGGTAATGTTATCTCTGCCTCTGAAATCTGACTTTGATTGGACACTGAAAAGGGGCATTGAAGGATTAATCTTGCAAACTACTAAAAAAGGAATTGTGTTAAGTGCTTTGTGTTTCCCCCTTGTTTTTTCCCCTTTGAGAAGGGTTTGGCCTTTGGTTTGGCCTTCAGATGCTGAATCAACTTCAACCCCAACTGGCCACTGTTCAAGTCACTGGACCAAGCCACCTCTGCTGCATTACACCTGGCTATGATAAGCCCATCTACTTAAGACTGTTTGTCATATAAAGACTATTTTCAGCCTTGACACTGTGGTTTCAGGTTTTGTTTAGGTTTCTTTTCCCCTTATGAAGAAGAATGAGTTTCTATTTCAATTAGGAGGAAGTACAAATCATGTTGTCATTGCAGCAGAGTCTGAACCATAACGCTAAATGCTAAAACAACACATTTTCATGCTACAAAGCATCAAGGTGCTTAGCAGTATCCTTGGGAATTGAAAACCAGGGAGCTGAAAAAGATCCTGTTCCTCTTTCCTGTATTTTTAAGTAAGATTTCTTACCTACCCAGTTCTCCCTTTACTTGTATGGGCAACTGTGATCAAACTACATACATTCACTCAATAAAAAGCTTATTGCAATATACTTTCAAGGAGCTCCCAGTATTTTCTTCAAGTCAAGACTCGATCCCCTCATATTTTCATTGAAAGGTGGATGTTCAGATCAGACACCCACCCTCACCAACAGCCATGAGAACCCATTGCACACTCACCTGAAGTGACACCTCCTCAAATAAGCATCACTCTCCATTTCCTTGCCTGTGCCCCTGGGCAGCCCCCAGTCAGTCACCATCGCCGTGCCCGTGGAGCTCCATCCATCCAGACACTGACACAGGCCACGTTACTGCCAGAGGGAGCCCTGATTGGAGCCAACCCCGCACATCTGCTGCTTTTACAAGACTGAGAGGGGGGACTTCTGTTCAGTTTTACAGGAAGAGGTCTAAGATACAAGAAAGCTGAACTATTTCTTTAATTGCAGGTATTGGACCTGTGTAACTCAAGTTTCAGTTTACTGCCCAATCCTTTCCAAAAAAAACCCAAAAAACAAACCCAAAACCTTCAGAAAAGCCCTACACCCTTTAAATATACCTCCAAAGAGCAAAGCAATGAATCAGATATCTCCAATATCTGTCCCCCCTGCCCCTTTGCAGAAACATGTGTCATCACCCCTTTTCCTCACAAATCACAGGCAGGAGTGATTTCAGATGCTCCTCAGCCCATCCATCCAGACCTTTTGACCACTTCCTCTCACAAACAGAGGAGCAAGTATGGAATTAGCAACATCACCAGCCTCTCCTCAGATTTTGATTGCAGAATCATAAGATTGTAACTTTAGTGTAGACTGTGGTAAGAGAAGAATCAGAGCTGAGGGACAAGATACTCGCTGTAAGAGAAATAACAACTGAACATGACCGGAAAGTGAACTCACTTTGTGAGTAAAGCTTCTCTTAAAGCTTGCTCCAGTGTGAACAGGCTGTGATTGATGACAGAAAAATTATTAATACTTACACTACCCACTTATCACTTCCAAGTAATTCTTTTTATTAGTCTCACGAGCTATTTATAGATGCCCACAAGCAGTCATCATTGGGAATAAAATAAAGGTGTTTTTAAAGTATTTCTGATAGGTTATTGGGCTTTAATCCTGAAAAATAGATAATGAATAAAAAAAATCCCCAGAATCCCCAGAACATCACCACACTTTGCCTCATTAATGGAAACCCACCATTTCCCTGTTAGAGCCTCTGCTACACATGGAAATTCTACAAACCTGGCTTTCAGGAGCAGCCCCCAATAAACAAGACCAGACCAGGAGCATATTGGACCAGAATGATCTTGCAGCCCCTTTTCTGTGCCAGCTGAAGTGTGAAGAACAAGAATAGCTGACATTAAAAACTGCTTGATAATGGCTGGGCAGCCCCAAGCACCTCTTGAGTGCATCCACAAAGGAAGTTGGTGGATGAGAAAGCAGAAGAGCTGCTGGCTTCAGAGCAACGTGGCAATCTAACAGAGTGGGGTCACTGGAAAAATTTGCTGTGAACATTAAAAAATACCCTTTAAAACTTTGCCCATGGCAAACAAATTACTTTTAAGGTGATGTGGCTGTTAATTGCCCAGAGCTGGGTACACATGGAAAACAGGAATGGATCCCACCCCATCAAGACTGTGTTAGGAGGCTCAGTACTCTCTGCCTCTCTCTGATCACAAGAAATATTATTATCTCTTCCACAATATCATCACCATCTCTTAAGAGCAGAGATCTTCAGGTCACATGTATCTCAACCATGAGTACAGTGAGAGATTCAAGACTCAAAAATCAACAGGAGACTTCACCTTTGGTTTTAATGGGCACTTATTGAAAACAAGTCTCTGAGAAAGGCACCAGTCCCACTTCTTCCCCATGCAATCTGTGCTCCAGACCGACTTTTCCATCAGTATCAACACAATGTTTTCCACATTTGGAGAAATTCATCTTATCCAAAGATGATGGTGCCTCCTCTGGAAGGATTTCAGGGAGTGGGTAAGGTGAATACACCAAGATGAGCTGTGGACTTCCCAACTTTTCCCTGTGATAACACTGCTGTTCTCTTAATCATGCCAGGACACTGTCTTTTTTTTTTTTCTTTTTTTTTTTAAGTTTTAGCCAATGGGACTCTCAGGGTTAATTAAAAAAAAACATTTCTCACCCCATATTAATGAGATTAATTATTTTAAACGTGTTGGCACGCTCACAAGGATGTCATCTTCAAGAGTCAGGCTTCCACCCTGAGACACCTCCCTCACCCAAAGTCTGCCTAAATCACACAGAATCACAGAGTGCTTTGGGTTGGAAGGGACCTCAAAGATCTAGCTCTAACCCTATGCCGGGGGCAGGGACACCTTCACCAGACCAGGATGCTCAAGGCTCCGTCCAACCTGGCCTTCAACCCCTCCAGGGATCCAGGGGCTTCCACAACCTCTCTGGGCACCCTGTGCCAGGGCCTCAGCTCCCTCAGAGTGAAGGATTTCTTCCTAACATCTGACCTCCCCCTGCCCTCTTTCAGCTTGAGGCCATTCCCCTTGTCCTGTCCCTGCACGCCCTGGGGAACAGTCCCTCTCCCACATCCCTGTTACGGTAGCAAGCTTTGAAAAACAGGGACATGCTCCTGTACAGGATGAAGGATGTGCCATGACCAAAACAGCGAGAAGAGGTTTGTGGGCTGGACCAAAAGTGGCTGATCTATGTAGATTGGGATTACCCATACATAACAGAGCCTACACTCAAACCCAAGTCCCTCATCTCTGGGCTCTCCAGAAGTATTGTGAGAACCCCTAGAAGTAAACCTTCTCTTTCTCCTGCCTGGATAACACAGTATGTCCACAACTTCCCATTGAGATGCCAACCAGACAGACCACCTGCCTATAAAACCATTTGATACACAACTACAGACTGGGCAGAGAGTGGCTCCAGAGCAGCCCTGAGGAGAAGGACTGGGGAGGGCTGGTGGATGAGAGGCTCAACATGGCCGGCAATGTGCTCTTGCGGCCCAGCAGCCAACCGCATCCTGGGCTGCATCCAGAGGAGCGTGGCCAGCAGGGAGAGGGAGGGGATTCTCCCCCTCTACTCTGCCCTCGGGAGACCTCACCTGGNAGGTTCTTTGCTGTCTTCTCCTGGAAGATCATGCAGGAACATGGATAAGTGCAGTTAAATTAGATATGCTCAGGCTAGGTATGTGACAGGGTGATGGTTTAAAATAGAGGGAGGGAGATTTAGATTGGATATTAGGAAAAAGTTCTTTCCTGTGAGACTGGTGGAGCACTGGAACAGGTTGCCCAGGGAGGTGGTGGATGCCCCATCCCTGGAGACGTTCAAGGCCAGGTTGGATGAGGCCCTGAGCAACCTGATCTAGTTGGGGGTGTCCCTGCTTCTTGCAGGGGGGTTGGACTAGATGACCTCTCGGAGTCCCTTCCAACTCTAGCCAGTCTAGGATTCTGTGATGCCAGACAACAGCATTTCTGCTCTGACCTGGGTAATGAAACTCGGGTAACGAAGCAAGTGACCCACAGTAAGGCACGACAGAATTGCCAAATCAGAGGGCTGCTTCAGTGGCAAACATACACCGTGAATGCATGTCCTGGCATCTGACTTGGACTGCACATGGCTTTTCTCCTGGGTCTCCCACCTTGCTCCAGAGATCTGAACAAAAACAATACATGCACTCATTGAATTAAAAACTGCAGCAGAAGCAAGTGGCCAAAGAGGCATTCACAAACCTCTGAGGTCTCTGGGTTTGCAATTCCGATTGCACTTTTATATCCCTATTTTTTCTTTGTAATACAGAAATATCTTCAGTATTATTCTGGTATACCCTGGCTAGCAAGTATTTGCCTGTGTGAGTAAAAGTTATTTTCAAGTCACAAAAAAACCCTCCCCAAAACCCCAGAGACGGGTATTATGCAGAGAAGTGGAAGGAATTCTTACAGAAATCAGGAAGAAAATGGTACTAAAGTGAGGAAAAGTATAATTTCAGGAGCAATTATTCTCCTTTATCACTGATTAGATAAGGCTGCAGTTATCAGTGGAATTATTTTTTTTTTTTAAACAAGAGAAAGGCAGGACTTAATGAGGCAAATTTCATTTAATACCATTAATACAACCCTGAATCTTAACGAAGTTAGGAAGCATGGAAATTAAAGTCACCAAAGTACTCCAGAAACACTAACAAATCAACTCGCCTTTAGCAAACCCAACAACACTGAAAGGAGGGGGCTTGCCCAAGGCAGCCATGAGAACACAGCACGGAGCCAGGAAAGAGCTTTAGAGGCTTATCCTCAGTCCAAGAGATCATCCTTTATCATTCTAAGGAACCACTGCTTGGAAAGCTGGTCTCAACCAAAATAAAGCCATGTAAAATCTCCCTGCCTGCAGACAGACGCTTTCACAGACTCTGATACAGAAGTGAAGAGATTTGCTGCACTGCTGGGTAAAACCTGCAATGAGCTCGGAGCAAACACACCCAGGTCTGTAGGTTGGCACTCAAACTCACCGAGAACGAAGCTGCAGTGGCAAAGTATCAGTGTTGGGAATTCTTCCAGGCTAAACCCATGAAGATGAACTCCACCCACGGAGTCCCAGGAGGTACTCAAGGGGATGTCTATGCAAGGATGGATCTACCACCATGGTGGAGGCTGGATGCAGACAGGGGAAGGAAAGAGTGGGCACTACACTGTGTTCACATCGAGTTATAGTAATGTGTGTTTTGAGTGTGACTTCTGAATCCTACTCAGTAGCTGGGGCACTCTGGGAGGTGTTCACCGCTGGACCGTAGCTGCTGAAGATGCCTCTTTAGGATGATGTATATTGAAGGAGAGTGGGAAGCTTCTCCAGGAGCTTTTGGCCATTTCCACCTCTCTGGAGGCCAACCTGAATGACATCCTCTAGCCAGCAGATCAACAGAGGTGTTATTGCTACTTTCATGGAATCACAGAATTGGTTTGGCTGGAAGGAAACTTTCAGATCATCAATCCAACCATCACCCTAACCTGCCATCCACCACTAGCCCATGTCCCTGAGCACTGCATCTACCCATCTTTTCAATCCCTCCAGGGACAGAGACTCCACCACCTCCCTGGGCAGCC
>VXBZ01010715.1:0-37551 GCA_013399135.1 Heliornis fulica
TACCTCTAAACCAGCACATCCTCTCTAAACATATTATTAAAACACTCCATGTAAAGACTTCCTAAACGATCTCTGAAAAAGGGGTATTGTTAATAGCTTAGCTTCAGCCAGATGACTGCAGGCACACTCATTCAGTGACTATAAAATCATCTGATTTCAGAATACTAATTGCATGTGACATTTCACCCACATGTCTGAATTCCTCCCATTATTTAAAAATGGTTATTTGAAACAGAGCTATAGTCCATATTAGACATCATTTTGTGTTAAATGTTTTTTTTTCCATCACAGATCCCTCTTTACCATGGTAAATATTGCTCTTAAAGCCCTTTGACCAGATCCTCCACTAGAACTTAATGCAAGAAGATTTACACAGCAGAGAATCCAATTCATTAGCCAATGTGCATGTATTACAGGCAGCATATTTCCATACAGAACCTTTTATTACCAATTTACTAAAACTTTATGCTATGTGCACACCTAATTCATGAATTTGCCAAGTCTGCTGGGTGCTTACATCTATCGCATATATATTTCCTATAGTGGAGTTCATTCAATGAAGTTTTTC
Organism: Heliornis fulica; assembly: GCA_013399135.1. Taxonomy (NCBI): domain Eukaryota; kingdom Metazoa; phylum Chordata; class Aves; order Gruiformes; family Heliornithidae; genus Heliornis; species Heliornis fulica. The sequence continues at coordinate 569 of VXBZ01010715.1, forward strand.
CAATCTTAGGAACTATTTCTTAAGAGAAATTTGATATTACAGTAACTATTTATAATATGTCAGAGGGATTTTTTCTGGTTTATTTTCAAACCTAGTTGGTTTTAATAATTACTGCAAAATTTCTCTTATAGCTTTGAGCCCTGTTTTCAGATCAATTAATCTGCATGAAAAACAGTAATACCTCTTTCACTTATCTTAAGCTTAACAGTCAATTATATACTATTTTCTGCTCATGAAATCAACTGCTGAAAAGACTACTACATTCTTTACTGCTGGGTTGGAAGGAGTACAAATTCCCTCTGAAATGCTGCATATCACACAGGATTTAAACCTGTGCTAAATGAATAAAATGTTTGTTTTCCAAACAAAGAACAGGCTTAATTATAAGGTTAAAGACAAGCATTTAAACATTCAATTCAACCAGTTCCCCTAAAAATATGGTAACATTTCAATCCACTGTGGAATCACTAATGAAGATTGGTTTTACTACAGAATATTTTAGCACATTATGTGTAAAAGACTGCTGATTAATAACTAAAAGTATTCATTCTGTGATGATGCTGTTGAATCCCATTAGCTGGATCATTACTCATTAAACCAAACTCATCCTCAGTCAGTATCCTGAAGCAAGTATAGAGTATTCATCCTCAACGGGATGGCTGTAATTGACAGATGATGTGTAGATATTACCTAAGCAATAATGTACTTGCTCTATAATAGATTTTGTGTTGCAGAGTGTCATGTAGCTTCCACAGAAACTCAAATGTTAGTATCCAATGTCTGTTACAATAGATAAATCCTTTCTTCCACAACAGTCCAAAGTAACTGCAATTTCTGGATTCCTGATGTAACCTAACATGAACTGGGATTCTGAAAACCCTTCTTTCTTCTCAATACCTAGTCTATTAGTTGCTTCATTTATCTTTCAAGAAAAAAAAATCAATTTTTTAAAAAATTAAAATGTAAGATTAATTGCAGAAAACACATCTCTAAACTTTCAAAGGAACAACTATCTGGGAGTACTAATAATTAAGAAAAAGAAGAATCAGAGTGAAACCAAAATTATAATTCTCATCCATTTTTATTTAACTGCAGTAGTGTATAGGAGCACGTGCCACACACTAGAGCCATGCTACTGGGTGTTGCGGTTTAATCCCAGCTAGTATATAAGTATCATGCAGCTGGTCCCTCACCCCTCCCCTTACCCTCCAGCGGGTAAGGAGGGAGAATGGAAAAAAAAACTTTGTGGGTTTAGATAACAACAGTGTAATAGGATAACAACAGGATAAGCAAGGATAATAACAACAACAACAGAGTAACAACAACTACTACTAATACTACTAATAATAATAATAACTACAAAACCAACAAAAATAATAACACATTAACAGCAAGTGATGCACAAATGCAAATGTTCACCACATGTGGAGAAAAAAAAATCCCAATGCCCAGTTTGTTTCTGAGCAGCAGTCCCACCTCTTGAATCGCTTCCCCAGTTAATGCATGGAGCATGACGTTATATGGCAAGGAACATCCCTCTGGCCAGCCTGGGTCATCTGTCCTGGCTGTGCTCTCCCAGTTCCTTGTGCACCTGGCAGAGCATGGGAAGCTGAAAAGTCCCTGACAGTGTAGACACAACAACTACCAAGCAACATCTAAAACATCAGTGTGTTACCAACAGAGTTTTCATACTACATGCAAAACACAGCACTGTACGAGCTACTATAAAGGAAATTAACTGTATCCCAGGTGAAACCAGGATATTAGAACTTTAAAAACTATACACAAGGTACTACCTGCCTCCAAACATTTTAACAATGTGCACATATGACGCCTGTTGATGCCACTGAATGCTGGATGTCTTGTGAATAAGTTTAGCAGTAAAGTTAGATCGAGGACAAGGACAAGTTTTTAACTACAAGTAGTGTTAAACCCAACAAAAATATCAAAGATAAAGGAAAACAAAAGAGGAAAGTAATTTTGAAGCAGTTTCCACTTACAGACTGCATCACTTCTGTATAATATAGTATCTGTATTTTTACATAAGACTTCTTATATACATTATTATACAAAAATTACAAACAAAAGCTTTACTCCTATTTTTCCTCTTGCAGAAAATAATATTTTTCAATATTCTGGAGACTGCAAAAACAGTTCTGATGGAAGTTCCAAATAATAAATGTTTATACACTTCTAAAAATGACATTTTCAATGAAAATATTTCTACCTGAAAATATTTAACAAAATCTGGTCCATATAAAACTTTGGTCCCTGTAAAGTCAGGGTCCATATACACCACAAGCATTGAAGATACAGAATCAATAAAAGTACTAATATACTTGAGTGGGGTAATTATTTAAATAATCAAAATTTTACGTAAGTAAAAACATATTATCAATTGATAACTAATTTATTAATAAGTATGTATTGCTCACTTGTGTATCATTTATTATTTTATCGCTTTTTAATTAAAAATTAGATGTTTGAATTATCAGATTATACATGTTTAATTGATTCCTCTACAAATTAAGTCTTCAGCCTATCTACCTGATAGGTGATCAGTGCACATGGTGTGGTGTTTCTTCAAGTCCAGATATCTTGAAGAAAGCAAGAACATATAATTTATAAACACTCTCAACACTTAAAATTGCTGTTTACCAAAGCACAATGTTAATGCATGTCAGTAGAATGGAAGTGGCAGTGATAAAAAGTGTGATGAATACCTGCTATAACACTGCCAAAAGACCAGAAGGGACCTCATACCAATGTAGGAGTGACTTTGCAAATATTTATTTAATATTAGTACAGGAACCCACATATACTGATTCCTCTGTTACACCTTTGAGCATGCCTAATGAAAACAAATTGTGCAGACTTAAATCTGAAACAGAAGGTAACAGAATAAGTATAGATCTACCAATTTAACTGTAGAAGCCCCATCACAGTCACCTGTTCCCCCACCCTGGTTATGACTGAGACCCCTGCAAGTGTTCTGAACAGGGATGGATAATGTCCCACTCAATGGGTGCAAATAGGCACCCAAAGCCTGAAGGGTACAGGCCAATAAACAAGCCAGGCATGCAAACAACTTTAATGTTATTTTGTACTTCATCTAGCAGTAAAAGTATTATTTTGAATCAGATATCAGTACTTGTGCTCCTAGAATAAACCACTGTTTAAGAGACACTTTCTTTTCACATGTACCTTTATTCTACCACACACTTCCTTTAAGGACTGTGCAGCGTGAAAGGCAGATGAGACTACTCTGAAGAAGCAGAACTGCTGACTCAGACCTAGTAACTGACAAGTAAGACCTTCAGATCTACTATTTTAACTTCCACCCATGGTTACACTAGAGATTTCCTCTACACTTAAAGGTGGAATAAAATATCTGCTGAAACAGTTCACTTATTATCAGCTCAAAGATCGCTCCTAAATTCTCTGTTCAAAATGTAGAATTGAATTCCAGGGAAAAAGAAGTTTTTTCTCCAGTAAATGTCAAACTGAAGTTTTTTTCCCAGGTTTCAATCATCTTCCAGGTTCAGGGAACATGAAACTTGTGGTGACAACACTATAAGTTAGTTATGAACTGCCTCGGTGAAAAGCCTCCAAGTCCACAAGCTACAGGCCACAGATGTGTGTTAAAAAGCTGCCAGGCAAAAAAAAAAAAACCCAACACAACACCACAAAATCCTAAACAGAACAATCAAGAGAACAGCAAACACCATTAGTTCAGAGAGGAGCCAATTGAATCAGAAATACGGAAGGAATTTATAGCCTGTCCTACTGAACCTAATCTTGGATTACAATAAAGTACAATACAGAGTACACCTAAAACATATTCAGTCCTTCAGACAGTTAAAAATAAAGTAAAACAGAATAAAAAATAAAATTTGAAATTGTATTTCCAACTTCGATGGGAAAGCAAGCTGTTCTTCAGCAATGGCAATATTTAATAAAAAGTAAGGTTCAGTGAACCTAAGTTGATACAGTTGCTTTCTTGCATAAAAGTGAACACCAAGAACAAAGAATGCTAAATATAACATGGCCATAAGCACTGATCTACAATTCTAAAACATGAAAGACCTAGAAAGAAACTTGAAAAATGTTTCTTAAAATGCAAAGAGCATAGTAATTTAAAAATGAATACTACTTGGTATTGCTGTACAATTTAGTCTATTTTCCCTAACCGAAATACAGGTTAAATATGTTTACATACTTTTTTGTTTTTTTCAAACATGTATTTATAAATACATATATTGCTATATATTTTAAAATATATTTTTATAAGCATCTGTACCTACATGCACAAAGTAATGCATGTTTATTAAGCAAATATAGCATAGGACAAAAATACCTGACATACTGTCAATGCTGCAGAAATATCTCTATGGCTTCTGCTGCACATTCTTTTTTGAGACAGGCATTAAAAAAGATCCCTAACATGTGAAACTAAATCTTATGTCAATTTCCATTACTATGATTTTAAATGCTCTATTTTTCAATCCAGAAAAGGAGGAAATATCAAAATATTCTCATGTTGAAAATGGGTAGCTTAGCTATAACAAGGTATGCGCATGACCACTATAATCACAAGATTTAAGTCTGTCACCTTCTTTAAAGTACTTAACCCTGGATAACTTGTAAAAAGGGGAAATAACATTATTCTAACTTTAAATCAGTCAAGAAAGTGAAGAACATAGATATCTAATAATTTCTACAACATTACACTGAAGACTAGTTAACACAATAGGAAGTAAATCTAGATAAATAGAAGGAAAAGAAACTATAAATTCATGTCTATCTCATAACCAACTGATCAGAATTTCTAGAGTACAATTCCATCTACCCATTGAACTCCACAGAATTAGTACATAAATTGAAATAAATCCATATGGGCTCCTAATAAATTATTTCCCTTATGAAAACCTACAAGTCTGTATGCCATTTTTTTATTTCTTGGTTGGTTAGTTAGGTTTTAGGCAAAATGCTCTTGGTTCCTAAACTGAAAGGAAAAATACTCCTCTCTCCTAGTCTCATTTCCTCAAGTCCTCCTACCCCAAATCAATTCTGTCAGTCAGAACTGATCTAGCGACATTCTGCAAAACAGTATTCTTTTTCCATGTCCTCCTACCACATTAATGAACACAAAAGCCTAATTTAAAACACAACCACAGAGAACCCACAAACTCTACTGAACTTCCTTACAAGATACAATTTCAGATCACTTTAATCACTTAGCTACCTAAGCAATCCTCAGATTCATTAAATGAAAAAAGTAACTATGTAAGAGAGATAATATGTTGTTTACTTCTGATTAGTATTAAGTATCAATATTTAAATTTATTAATTTATTATTAACAGTATATTGCAAGTATAGACTTTCTGTGATCACAGCCTTTCCACAAAAATGTCTTTTGTTTAAGATATTAATAACAAAAATTATCAATCAGTAATTCAGTAGAGGTTTCTCCACATGTAAAGGTAAGTGCCTGCCTCACTGTCCCACTGAGCACAGAAGGATTTACAAAGGGTCCTTTCTTTGGAAATACATTAGCGAAATATACTCAAAAAAACCCCAAACCAAAACAAGTAACAAATTAATCCAAACATTTTCTTAACAGTAAAGTGTCCTGTAGGAACACTTGGTAAGAAAGGTCTTAATCTTGAACATTTCACAAAGCTTCCTGTTAAGAACAGGCCATCTTCCTGAACAAGGACTGTCACCAGTCCAAAACCAGGTTGAGCCTCAGATGCAATTTCAACCAGTCAGCCAAAATGCCTATTAGCTTAGTCAGGTAGAGGTTATCACTGGCACATGTGGTGGTGGAAGCAGGGGACACAGTGATCCTGTGTACATCTCACAGGTTTATCTATCTGATGGCAGTACCTCACCAATCTGTGTGGTCCACTCTTGGCCCTGAACTGCTCTAAAGGCATGAGCTTTCTCTTCCTACTAATTAACAAATAGCTGGATAGGCACCAGCACACCATCTCTGCTTTACTTTTTTCACCTATGTTAAAGAATAGAACAGTTGGAACAATTACACTTGTGGGTAACGGTTAGAGGTTTTCTTGCCTAGTGGGTCCACATGAGCATCATATGTGGTTCATGGCTCTGTGCTTCACAAACAGGTAAATAAGATTACACTTTCTTATCTCCAGCTGCTAACCATCACCAAAAACTCCATAAGCTGGGGTAAAGTCATCCCTCAAGAGTCAGTTGCTCTAATTCTCCCAGAATACATTTGCTAAGAAGGGGCAGGTGGCCCACGCAGCAGTCTGGATGGAAATGTGATCAACCGTATAAACTTTTGAAAACCTTTGTGCTCACAAAATGGGATGGGAATTGGCAAGTATGGCAGGTTACATTACATATCTTATTCTCAAAGATTGGGAGCACATAAAACTGATCAGTCATCCACTGCAAATGCGTAAAAGGACTTGACACACATATTTCTAGAGTAACAATGTCCAGTGGGAAGGAGACCGAATTTGCTTGGAAAGACGAGTGTGACTCTGGCCAGCCAATTATACATTCAAAGAGCTAAGAAGTACCTTGTGTGAACCGTTTCTGCTATGCACCATCAGGTAGTAATCCATATTTCATTTAGAATTGTCAGATGTTCTAAAAATACTCTACGATAAACAGTAGAGGTAAGACACAGAAGTGGAAGCATGGCAAGTCCCTCACTGTGCTTATGACAATGTCCTTCCAGCAATCAACATGAGCATGCACAGCAAGGGCTTCTGCTGCCCTTGAGGTACTGCAAGTAAAACACAGGGAGCAGATTTTCAGATTTAATGGAGTTCCCAGAAGCTAACAGCTTTTGCCATCACAATATTTCAGGAAATGTAATTTCTTCCTATACTTGTGCCAGAAATGTCACTGACATTATTAAGGAGTGAGTAATTTGCAAGACAAGAAGACAGATGAGATTTTAACTTTTTCTCAGTAGTAACAGTACCATTATCAATAACTTCTTCAGTACAAGCAAATTTAATCTGTCATACATACATATAGTTATTCAGGCAAATTAAAAAAAAAAATCTTTTCTGGGTTTATTTCTCTTTTTTGGTGGGGGGTGTGGTGGTGGAGGGAGAGGAGCGGGGGGGGGCTGGTTTTGTGGGTTTTAATTGGATTTACAGTTTAGGCACTGTTGTTTTGGAAAAAAAGAAATGCATGTATTCAAATTTGTGGGTTGTGCAGCTTCCCAAATTAGTTATCACTATTTAAGGAGACATGAATTGAAATGTGGCATTTCCCAAATTTTTATTATACCTTATGACTCCTGCAGTGATCTTATTCATAGACTGACACATTGGAACACTGACGTTTGATATGACATTATCCAGCTATTGCTTACTCAACCAACCACATCAGTGCTCCTCCACTCTTGCAGGTTTCTATTCTTTCTCTTATTCTGCCTCAAATCCCCCATTGTTCTTTGTGACATTCTTCTTGGGGTGTATTAAAAACAGACTTGCTCCAAACTCATTTATGCTTGTGCTGAGTAACTGTACACTGCCTTTCAAATGGGGTGGAAAAAAATATATGTAAGGCTGGTTATTCCCCTTCTTCTGTGTTCTTCATCTTTCCTTCGAAATTGTATCCATGTTGTTATTATGTCATTTCTAATGTATTTTTACTGATTTATTTTACAGAAGTTTTCATATCAAATAATAGTGTTAATGACATTTACTTTATCCTGGTATAAAATCCCTGAATTGTTGTGATACATGAAATTTCAGTGTCATTTAAAGAAAAAGTATAAGTTATGGAACAACCTCTATAAACAAAACAAATGGCTAGGTTTCTAGCTGGTTCAAGTTCCAAATTTCAGGTATCAAAGCACAATCTGCCATGTCGGATTAATTCACCAGCATACTCACAAGAAAACACAGACAAGAGCAATCACATCACCAAGCTTTAAGTATATTATGTGCTTCAGCGAGATCACTACACTCTGCAAGCTTCTTTATAAAATCAACAGATAGAGACTTTTTCAGAGCTTATTAAGGAGGAGTTCAATTTAGGTGCTCTGAGTTGCCTTCCTACAGAAGCCTAAGCTTATCATATACTAAGTCTGAGAAGTGGTCTTGATCTAGCCACCTAAATACCTAACAAAGTCACCACAAGTAATGTTAAAAAAATGCTGCCAACTTTGCACTTTTAATACTATATACAAAAGTACTTGTGGTGGGAAATTGTATCATTTATGGAGCAGGAACAACTTGAGGTAAGTAATAATTAATATATCATCTCGCTTTTGAAGGAGCAAAGGCCTCTTTCCTGCCTTACCTTAAACTGTGATTCAGATTTCCATGATTCTCCAGTTATAAAATCGAAGGTACTGTGTTATGCAGTCCTAAAGTCATATACAGTCCAGGTGGTGCCCAAAACAAAATACCTAGAAATAGGTTTGGGTTTTTTTTGTATTTGACACAAATACTGCATATATTGTTTATGTTTCTTGACAAGCCATCAAAAAGGGCATTGATAATATTGTTGATTAATTTATCCTTTCAGCGAAGTGAGTTGTTTATGGGATTGTATTCTCAGCTGGTCTCCAGTGAGGGTGGTAGGATGTAGAGCTTACCCAGACTGGTACAACATACACATTACATTGATTGCTACAATCAATAAATCAACTGTACTTTGTCAACTTAGTCTTCTCAGATATATTAGAAACAACTGCTCCAATATAAAGTGTTAAATATTTCCCTGGCTAACAAACATTTCTTCTTAGGGCCTCACAAACAGGAAGACACTTCGACATAAATATGTTATAATTTCTTCTCCTTTCTTGCACTAGACTTACTAATTCCACTTTCATCTCATCTTTGCTAAGCTTTCCGTAAGCCACCACTCATTTTATGTTAGATTCATTAGGCAGACACTTACAACACCTGCAAATTGGGGAAAAGTAGTTTTTCATTCAAATTAAAAAAAAAAAAGAAGAGAAAAAAAATCTTTGCAGTATACGATTATTTCTCATGTCTAAATGAGCAATAAAACATTTATCCTACATCACTGACAACTCAAGTGGCATAGGCATTCCCTAAGATTACACACATTATATGAAGTAAAACCTTGTTTACTTAGTTAAACTTGTTTGTTTTTCGGTTTGTTTTTTTTAATGGAAGAGTTGTTCTACTCAGCATTTAAGGTCTCTGTAGAACCAGTAAAATCAGAACTTACCTAACACTGTAGAGGTAAGATTTTCCTTTGAAGAAGGATATGATCAGTAAGTATTTACCTCTTTATTGATCATTTCTTCCTCAGAGTTTTCTACACCATTAAGCTGTCAAAGCACCAAATTTATACTCTTTGCTGATTAAATTGTAGCTACAACCATTGAGCAAGATTCCTGCTCTGAACATAATAAAAGTGTATCAAAGAAATTACAGATTGATCGTTATTTGTCAGTCCTCCTGAATAATAAATATCAGTTATCATTTTATTCTCAGCAAACATTACAAGAAAAATACTACCCCACCAGACTAATTTTAAAATTTGGTTTTAAAGCTTTTCTAAGACCATCTGAAAGCCATTTTTATGTAGAATTTTCTTCGAGTATTTAATTTTTTTCTTTAGTAAGAAATTATTTCACTACAAATATGAAGCATACAACAAAAGATTTTTACATAGTGGATGAAAATCAGCAAATTATTTCAGAAAAGTCTTTTCTTTTTGATCAAAACCAACACAAAAAAAACCCTTTTATCAGCAAAACCAGATAATTTTAAAACATTACTAAAGCATAAATAACAGTGAATAGGCAATAATCATAGAACTCCAGCATACATTTAAACAAGTCTCATTAAATTCATTCACTATTCACAGTATTGCTTGCAGAAACATGAAGCAAAATGTTTTCTTCAAACGTTCTCAAAAAACACTGTGGGTAAAAGCTTTTACAGGTGACTTAAAAATCTTATGCACCTTTTGCATCACTGCACAGATGATAGTAAATAAAACAAAAAACGCATTCACCCTACACTAGTAGTATTTTATCACCATTATCTCTGTCTTTTTGAAGGAGATATGACTACAAGTTCTTATTTATGTACCACTGAATCTCACAACATAATCCAGTTATAAACTGAAAGCACTACAAAATCTCTTTTCAAAGCATAATCTCATGAATGGTCTCAAGGGTGCTTCATCACCCTCGAATTGCAGTGTCATCTCCTATCCACTACGCACTAAATAATGTTAATTCTCCTCTGCAATCTTGTCCTCAACAGATACGCTGCTCATTCTGTAACAGACAAAATGTCTCCCTATAGACTTCCCACGCTATCCACATCACAAGGCGCATCTAACATGTTTAGGTAGTTAGAAGTGCTATATTCCTTAAATACATAGGAAACGTCAGGTTTCATTTCATTCCTATTTCAGAACACACATTTGAAATAACATTATGCTCTTCTGAAGTATAATGCGCCCTCCGAACAGCTGTGTGCCAAGCCAGAAGAGCTAAGCTTGAAATTAGTGCTCATCTTAGCTTCTAGTAACTCTGCTGCGGTGGAGGGTCGAGTGGGAGAGCAAGCAATGACTATATACAGGCTGCAATCAGTCTCTATTGGTTTAGAAGCTTATTTGCAAAGCTCCAAAAAATGAAACAGTTTGAAGATGTAAGCCTTTCAAACAGCCATAACTATGTACAGGAATCTTACAAAGCATGTGAAAAAATGAAGATAGCAAAAGGCCAGACTGAGCCTGGCCCTGCCCTCGTCTCAGAGAAGCAGGAAGGACAGATGCAAGCCAGTCTGGAAGGCAGCACCTCACCAGTATTTTCACGCAGTACACATCCCATTTCCTTTCCCACCTAGAGTGGCTGGGCAGAATGAATGTCATGGCTCTACCTCATTCCTTTCAAACTTTCTCACAAAACAAAAAAATGCAAGTGAAACCTCATTCAGCAGTGAAGCAACAAGAGCACTTTCTCCTAACAGTGAAGATGACCCCCTCTGCTACGTGCTTGTGCCAGAGCAGAACAACCAAGATCTGGGAAGAGAGGTGGCAACAGCACTTTGTATTGGAAGGATGCACAAAGCACTCACTGATGAGACGGAGTCTGCAGTCTGAAAGAAATTGCTCTTCCCCTAATACTTTCCACACAGAAACCTCAGATATTAAATTTATACCACTAACTCATGGGCATGAGAGTGTTTACACAGTCATGCAATGTCGAAATCAAATGTTTGCTACTTTGCTGGAAATGTATTCAGGATTAACTAAACACGGACAGCAGGAAATACAAATTCATTTCGATGGAAACTGAGTCCCTTCTTGAATCCTTCCTTCCTGAAGCAAAGTTTAAGCTTCTATCACATCTCATGGAAGCAGAAGGTCATTTCAGTGTCTTGTCATTCTGTGGAATATGACTGCAATAAAGAAAATGATGGCTTTAAGGCAAGTGGTGCCTTTGATAACAACAGTTGACCAACAGAGCCTAAATGACAACATATGCCATCACAATTAAGCTATTTTAGCAGCAGATCAGCATCAGCAGAGCATCATCATCCTTGACTGGATTGAACTGATCAAATTTATGATCCATTTATCCAATGTAAGAAGTTAGTTTGATTACCTGAGGTACAGCTATTGAATTGGTGTCAGGCTCATGATAAAATACTTCAGACACCATTTCTGAGGATGTTCACTTGGTCAGTGGCTAGGGTTTGTTACTTAATTATGAGAACCAATTACTTGATTGAATCTCTATAAACTGAGGGTTCCCGACAATTATTTAATGTGATGAGGGAAAATAATTATCTGATGCAAATGCTAAGGGGTACAGATATTACAATAGCATAGAGCTGCCTATTCAATTTAAAACGAAGGTTAAGTTATATTTAAGAAATTATCTACTAAAATGCATAACCTAGCAGGGCAAAGAAATGTAAGCATTTATTGTACTTTCTGACATTTAACTAATCAAATATTACAAGTGTGTCACAAAGTATGTTTATTTCTGTGGGGTTTAAGTGTTTACTGGAAGCAAAAAGAACAACCATGTCTCTAGAAAGAAACTAAGAAACTTATACAGACTAAATAGTAAAATCAACTGTACAGTGTACAGGTACACATAAATTATTTCCAGAGAGGCTTCTTTGGGCAAAGACAACCTCATGCTGACCTCTGTGCAACAGGTTTGCAAGGCTTCAGAAGGGCATCTTATACTCCTGATTTTCTTCCACAGAAAATCACCAGTCAACTAAGCAACGTTTCTAGCCAAAGCAAAAGACAAGACACGCTTCAAAACAGTAGGAAACACATCTCAAGAGCAGTGAATAGCTGTTACCTGGGAAAAACTGAGCACTTCAGTTCCCAACAAAAAAATCTCTCACTGAAGCCCTGTGTGTTGGGAAATTCCTCAAAAATCTAAGAAAAAATTGAAGCTGACATTAAAATCAATTCATGACTATCAAGAACCCCAGAGGTAGAGAGATGTATTTGATTTTTGTTTTGTGAATTGGCACTTTACTTTTGAGGGGACCTCTGAAGGAACTTGCTAGTCTCCATGTACTGACCTGAAACAAGTCGAAGTCCCAGCTTTAATCCTTTACTGTAACTCTAAGCTCTTCTAAGAGGACATTAAACCTTTTTTCCCTATAAAGCTTAATTCTGGAATAATTTTAGTTATCACAATATTCTCATTTCAGAATGATATTGGGGGAAAACTTCTAAAACAGTACAGTCTCAGTAAGTTTGAAAACAATTTTTTTCAGCTTTTATTATAAAAATTTAAGTAATATATTGAAAGCAGCATAAACTAAACAAAATATAGATACAAAACCATCTATCTATAGCACAGCAGAATGGAGCATCTGTATTTTTAAATCACTTAACAATACACTCACGTGCAGCAAATACCCGAGGAACCTTCACTGAAACAAACTAATTACTACTCGTGTGAGGTAATTAAGGGTACCTGTCAATATTTTAGAGTGGAGGGAGCTGCAAAAACCCAGTTCTCCTCCCTCATTACTGTGGATAGGCATTTAAGCAGCAGCTCCCTGTCCAGTCCTCCTGAACTTGCTTGCTGAACTCGGCTAGACCCATCCTTGCTCTCCCCATCTCACACAGTTCAGACCCCCAGTGCTGGATCCTTCCCTTTTGCATGTATCTCTCACTGTTTCATTGTTCAGACCCTGACCCATTCTGTTCAGACTTTTCACTTTTGTTCCTATCCACGGACTGCTTTAATATTCATGCCAGGGTCCAGCAACTAATCCAGGGCGTTACTCTCACTCAGGGTTTTTTCTGCATAAACAGGAGACAGGGAAGCTGAGGGAGGAAAAGAGCATCTGAAGTTAATCTAGCATGACAAATAGAACTGTACACTTCCAATATTCAAAAGAAAACAGCAAAGCAACTTGTAAATGCTGGAAAAGGTCTCCTAAATCAAGTTTATTCATCCACAAAAAATAATAATTTTTAAAAACTCCACAACTGTTCCTGTAATAAATGAATACTCAAACCTGTTTCAGCTCTCCCGTCTGTCTTAGCCAGAAAATCTGATGTAACTTAGCTCATTTTGTTCTCACAATGAAAGATCCCAGTGTAATCATGAGTTATACTTCAGATTCATAGTATATTAAACCATGCTCCAGTTCACAAGATTGTTTCTTTCTACATAAGTATTTATTGCCTTAGATTGCATTAGATGTTCTGATCTTTTTTTTCCCCAGTTTGCTGCAATATCTTACAGAGGACAGTGTTTACCATAATAGGTGTCTTCATATACCAGAAATTCTACCAGCACATTTTCTTATCATTTGGAGATAAAGCAACATTGCATGTACAGAGTTTGTGATTCATTTTCGGTTCTTTAATGCTAAAATGTCTGCTTCCCAGTAAGATACCGTCATGTATTTTCTAAAAAAAAAAAGAAAAGAAAAGTAAACAAAAAAGAATTTTTCTCTCACACTGAAAAACTGCCCACAACCTAGTAAAAATGAGGACAGATCAGCAAAACTGTCCATCCATCCAATAAAGGATTAAAATATAATTTCAGAATGTTTAGCTCACTTCAGAGACGCTAAGTAGTATTTTGATTTTCTATCAAAATAAGGGGGGTTTGGCACATATCAGGTGTATTTGGTCTGTCAGGGATGGAGTTGACTTTGCCCCGAGCAGCCCTTTCAGAGCTGTGCTGTGTGTTGGTAGCCAGCAAGGTGTCAATACCACACTGGTGTGGTGGCTACTGCTCAGCAGCCCAGGCACACATTGAGGCTGTCTCTTCAACATTCCCCTTCATCAGTAACCTGGGGGTGGGCAAGATATTGTGAGGGGGCACTGCCAGGAGAGCTGACCCCAACTGACCAAAGGGAAATCCCATACCATAGGGTGTCTGCCCCAGATATGAAAGTGAGAAGAGAGGGTATTCATCATTTACAACATAGGTCTTCATGTATTGAAGACCTGCTTTCTGGGAAATGGCAGGACATCACCTGCTGATGAGAAGTGAAGATTAAATCTTTTGGTTTTCTTTTGCTTCCACATGCAGCCTTTCACTTTTGCTTTATTAAACTGCCTTTATCTTGCCCAACAAGTATTTTTCCATCTTATTTTCTCCCCCTGCTGTCAGCGTCAACCCATCACAATCAGGTCAAACTCATTCTAATAAAAAGTATTTATCAATCAGAACTATTCCATTCCATATAAAAAGTGTACAAAAAAAACCATATAAATGTCATGCAGCTATAAAAAAGTCATTTTTATGTCCCATATCAAACCAAATACAACAGCTCTATAAGATACACATTGTGTATGCAAATACCACACAAGAAAATCTAATTCAAATGTACTCCAGAATCAAAAAGTCAAATGTCAATTTTTCACCAAGAGGCACTCAGGCCAGTATTGGTGCAAGGGGTGCAGCCAATGTTCACCATTTCATTTCACTCTTTACATTCACTGGGCGGCTCCATGTCTTACTTTACCAAGCACAAGGACTACCACAACTCATGCTGTCGCAAATACATGAGAACACCAATTCATGTGCTAGTAGCCTTTATCTTACTCAGTGAATAATACAACAGACATAGAATATAGGTATGTCAACATGTTATTGGACTGTATCATGACATACAAGGTTTTAATACTCAAAGTTGCGATTTTAATAACTTTATCTCTTTATTTTAAAATAAACAAGCCCATCCAGCCTAAAAGTGACAAACCACTTCCTGCCCTACCCAAATCATTCAGAAACTAAAGTACAGGGTGGATGAAGACAGGATTTCTATAAAACTCCATCCCACCTGTACTTAGAAAATCCCACCCACCCTTATTTGTGGCAAATAGTAATACAATCATAGAATCACAGAACCTCCTGAGTTAGAAGGGACCCATAAGGACCAAGTCCAACTCCTGGCTCCACACAGGGCCAAAAAGTCAGAGCATGGGACTGAGTGCATCGTCCAGACACTTCTTGAGCTCAGTCAAGCTGGGTTCTGTGATCACTTCCCTGGGGAGGCTGTTCCAGTGCCTGACCACCCTTCTCAGTAAAGAAACTCTTCCTAATATCCAGCCTAAACCTCCCCTGTCTCAGCTTCACACTGTTCCCTCAGGTTCTGTTTGATAAAGGGAGTAGATCAGCACCTGCCCCTTTGCTCACCCTCATCAGGAAGCTATAGGTCTCCCCTCAGCATCCTCTTCTCCATGATGTACAAACCACGGGACTTCACCTTCTTGTAAGACATCCCCTCCAGACCCTTCACCATCCTCGTTGCCCTCCTCTGGACACTCTCCAACATCTGTCCAGGTCTCCCTGTAAGGCTTCTTCACCCTCAGAGTCAACAGCTCCTCCCAATTTTATGTCATCTGCAAATTTACTGTCCTGTGTCCCAATCGTTTATGAAAATGTTAAAAAGGACTGGACTTAAAATGGAACCCTGGGGAACACCACTAGTTACTGGCCACCAGACATTATGTCACACCCTTCACTACTATTCTCTGGGTCTGACCTTTCAGCCAATTGCCCACCCAATGCATATGGCTTTATCTAGTTGTATGCTGGATATTTTTTCCAGAAAGATACTGTTGGCACAGTATACAAAGCCTTACTGAAATAAAAAAAAATAAAAAAAAAAGGTTATCAACTGCTTTCCCTTGATCAACCAGCTGGGTGACCCTGTCGTAAAAGTAAGATTGGCTAGACAGGACCTTCCTCTTCTGAACCCTTGTTGGTTGTGACCAATGACTGCATCGTCCTTTAGGTGTTTTTCAATAACCTGCAGTATGATTTTCCCCATAATTTTACCAGGCACTGAGGTGAGACTGACAGCCCAGTAATTACCAGGGTCTTCTTCCTTACCCTGGAATACAAGGAAGGTAAACCAAAACTTTTGCTTCATTGCACTTTTTTTGCTACATAGACAAAAGAAATTGGAAGGGGCACTGCACATTCTGTTTGTCAACAAGAACCATTATTTTTATCTGCTTTTCTTACCAGCCAAAACCCATAATCTGACTTCTCAGGTGTATCAGTGCTAATATACATTTCACGGTTGGAGAATCATGAAAATGCCTACATCGGTAGGAAAAAAGTGAAAAATATTGTCGTCATTAGGAGAGCTGAATTCCACCCAAACAACAGATATAAGGTTTCTAAAAATTGGAATCTTTCAAAGACTACAGAAAATTAAAATAAATTTGAAAATAAATTTTGATCATGTAATCTATTTGAAGAAACTTTAAACAAATACAAATTTGTCTTTAGGTTTTGAAATGAGTGTGAATGGTTATTCTTACTTCTTTTCAAAAGTTAAAGAACTTTTCGTTAATATTTATCTCCCTTTCTGATGCTGTATTCAGATGAATACTGATTATTTCCGAGCAAAGGAACAGAAATTAAAGCACTGAATGCTTAAATAGAGCATGCTCTACCATTTTCTCACGGGAATATTATTTTAAACAAAAAGGAAGATATATAATTTCAAGGTTTATTCTCAATGCAGAGCTTCAAAGCTTTAAAAACAACACCAA
This sequence comes from Heliornis fulica, assembly GCA_013399135.1. Classification (NCBI taxonomy): domain Eukaryota; kingdom Metazoa; phylum Chordata; class Aves; order Gruiformes; family Heliornithidae; genus Heliornis; species Heliornis fulica. Next base: position 17,571 of record VXBZ01010715.1, read on the forward strand.
ACACAACACTGTGGGAACTAAAGGTATGCTGGAAAATTATTAGGAGAGACTTATTTGGAAAATGTAATGTTAATAGTCATTTCCTTCTTGAACACATGAGCCAGGTACGCAGAGACTCTGTCCCTCATGATTTCTGGGATTTGGTCTTGCAAGTCCCACAGATGCCAGAAACACTCGTATTCACTCCACAAGCTTCTCACCTGCAGACAAACCAAGGGTCCGATCCACACCATAAATTGTGCTGATCTGTGCTGTACAAACATGGGTATCTGAACAGCAAAACCTTGGAACTTCTTCCTGGCTATGAACAATCAGAATGAGGAACTTCAACAATCCTACTTTTAAACTGCAGTAAGAAACTAACTCTTCCAGAAGGAAAATCCCAGGATCTGGAGATAGTCAAATTAAGTCAGCTGGAACAGAACCAGAGGAAGATTATGGACCTATTAAGGCTTTTGAGGCTACAAAGGCTTTGAGGGCTTTTATACCCTTTTCTATCTTTCTTTTTTTTTTTTTTTCACCTTAGGATATGTCTTCTGGCATAACTACTCACAAGAATAGAGATTTAAAAAGAGTTTGGTTTATTAACATTAGCAGAATTGCTTGAAAGCCACTTCATAGACAGCTCTTGTATCTCCTTCAGTATTACTCTTAGCATTTCCTTCTTTGCAACATTAACACTGACTATTTGAGGAAAAACCTTATAAGTAGGCAAATGTGGGGATCACCTTCTGTGAGCAACCAAGGGGAGACTGATCATGGAAGAACAAGGTTTATCTGAAATACAAAAATCAGAAGGTAGGTTTTCTCTGTAGTGAGAGGGAGGGCAGCCTATGACAAGGGGGGAGAACTGATGGGTGGCTACAGCTGGGTAAACTTTTTGAAGAATGACAATAAAATGAATTATGTATAAAAAATGGGCTTTGGTTGCCACAATATAGGTGTAAATTCAAAAGGAGGAAAAACTGAAATACAAAACGCATAAGAGTATGTCATGCTACAGGTTTTCATTGAGAAACAAATCTCTTGACATGCCAAAACATATGTGGAGGGAAAATACTTTCAAAATTTCATTTCATTCTTGAAGTTATCTGAGTTTCCAGAAGCTGCAAACATTTCTTTAAGTACTGCTCAGTTATTGTTAAAGCTAACACAGTTTCCATTTTTTAAAAAGGCTCTATTTTTAAAAAGTGCTTTACCTCATTTTGTACACTAAATGAACTGACACATCACAAAACCTTCTGGCATAAAGGACAAGTAGCAACACCCCTTCAACAGGCCTTGGGCACATTTTCTCTGGCTCAGCAGTGCATTCACAAATCCAAGGGAGAGAAGGCGAAAGGAAAGAATGACTAAAGACAGCACACTAATAGAGATCTGGAAAGGTCCAGCACTGAAAGCTGTCTGGGTCAAAGTCCTACTTTGCACTTCCTTGGTACCTGCGAGTAAAACAGGGTTGGTTTTACTAAGGTATCCCTTTTAATTAACACAGCTTGGTGTCCTGATTCAACGACTCACCGCTGAGCTTATCAGCAACAGATGACCCATGATCTTATGCTACATCCAGGCAAGGTTATAACTCCATTCAATGTTAAGAGTTGTGAAGGAATTTCCAGGATAAAACTGTGAGCTTACTTAATTTATGCATTAAATCACTGACTAATTTTGGTAAGAGAATCTATTTTAACATACTAGCTGAAGTGAACTGTCACTCTGAAAGGCAGCAAATTATACTCTTTTTAGCAAAGGTGTAAAACAGTACCCCAAAACCAAAGCAGATGAGTCATGACCAACCTGACACCAAGGTTGCAATGGTTTAAAACCTGTTTTAAGCCTAACACTAATTCCTGCACAGTTTTATGTAGACACAAAGCACGTTAAGAATCATTCAGAATGCACCTCAACATTTACTGCTAACATAACCGAGAACTTTGCATCACCTTAAGGAGTGCAATGTTAAAACACATATTTCAGTGGGTGTGAATAACATGCAGAATTGGCTTCTATTTTTCACTGCTAACTCTAAAACCAGGGAAGGCAGCAATTTCAAAAGCAAGCTACTGATTTTGATAAAGCCCATCCATAGACTAAAAATCTAGTTTAAAAGTCTATTATTGATGTGTATCATAGATAAAGGCACAGTAATGTAGATGGGGTTAGCAGGATAACTTCCTTGTCAACCAGCAGAATCTGAATACCTATTTGCCACATGGAAATAAACTGATTATCCCAAAATATCTTCAAAAGAAAACACAACTTATTCTTTTATATTGCTTTGCAGAAACCAAAATGACTGTCACAACATTCAAAGCGACTGATAAAGATTCCAAATCTAATTCTAGAGGAGACACTGAAGTAGCAGGGACAAACATTAAACGGGCTACACTTTGTAGTCTTTGTAACATCCTGGGTTTCCAGACTGCTTCAGTGATAATCTCCCTCACCTACTCTGCAAAGCAGCTCTTTCATGCTGTCTTCAGAACAGAAGGCATCCTAACTTTTCCTCTGAGCTGATTCAACTTTGATTAGCTGGGATTCAAATACCTTTTTATTGAGAAACATCTGAAAGTGGCATGAACTCACTGATGCAATATCAAAATCTGTCTCCTGATTCATTTTTGTTCTTGGACACAAGATAAATATTTTGTGAAAGATCATAAATTTTCAAGACGAACGTTGCCAAGAAGCCAGTCACACATTCATTACGATTTCTCTGCTAATAGATTATTTAGAAGAACAGAATGTCATGAAATACACAAAAAGTTGATAGACAATTTCTCATATTTGTTTTAGTAGGGTTGGCAAGAGGTTTTAAAAGGACCACTTACAATATCACCCATAAATCCGTAGAATAAGGTAAGGGCTCAAGAAAGGATCTGTTAATTTTCAGTTAAGGATACTACTACCTTACTGTACAAAGAGGCCATATGACTGCCAAAAATTTATATTCCAACACAATCATTAAATAACTGATTAATGGCACATAGGATTGCATGCTGGAGTCAGTCCTTACATACAGCTACCTTGATGAGGAAAGAAGCTAGGCAGACAGCAGCAACGTGGCCCAATGCTTTCCATGCTGTGCTCGAGCTGGCTGGATGCAGAGGGCAGGACAGCTGGCAGAGTGATCGCCGGCACTAACAGCTCTGATGTCCAAGGTGTCCCTTACACAGCTAGCACCAGATGGCTTCCCCCTTGTTTGCATGATGTGGCCAGGAGAGGACAGTGGCAGCACATGCGGCATTCCTGGTATCACTTGCTCCTGGCACCTGCAAACTCAGAGTAACGCAGCCACTGTCCCCTCTGCACACCAGCTCCCACCTAAAACAGGATCTTCCTGGTGTCAGCTTTACATACCACTTCCCTTATGGCAGTTAATACCTACTCTGACGCTGTGTGATTACATATGTCATAAATGTCAAATCAGTAAAAAAATACTACTGTAGTTAAGGCAACTCAATACTAAGGGCTGAAGCCCTTTGGTGACCTATTGCAAGAAGATAAGAGCTAATGGCTTCAAGCTGAAGGAGGAGGGTAGGTTTAGATTAGACATTAGGAAGAAATTTGCCCCTGTGAGGGCAGTGAGGCCCTGGCACAGGCTGCCCAGAGAAGCTGTGGCTGCCCCCCTCCCTGGCAGTGTTCAAGGCCAAGTTGGATGGACCTTTGGGCAACCTGGTCTAGTGGAGGGTGGCCCTGCCCATGGCAAGGAGTTTGAACTAGATAGTCTTTGAGGTCCCTTCCTAACCCAGTGACTCCGTGATCCTACAGAAGAAGTAGGTATTGACAAAGTTAGCAGCACAAGATGGAAGCTACAAAACTCAGAAAATGACACTTTAACCATTACCAGAAGTAAAAAGTAGTCTATAACAAATTTGTTCAGTTCTCATGTAAGTACTCCATGAAACAAGTCAGGAATAATTGCATGTGCTTAAAGATTTCAGTTCAAAAGGCAAAGGTCAGATGCAAGAGCCTTTTTACAGCTCTGCACTGCCAGTGTGCATATTCATTTTAGTACTTCATTTTACCCATACCTCTTGCTCCAGTGCTTTAGATGAAATTTTCATAGTTCAGGCTTCATTCCTCAATTACGGTAGCTTAATTAACCTCATCAGTCATGAGATCTATCAAGAATATATTTTATCAGTCCCTACAATGAAATTGACCACAGGGATAAAAAAAATTATATCTTGAAAAGCTGAACCAGAGGATGTTTCAAGGTTCCTCCCAACCTGAGCTGTTCCATGATTCTACAATAACTTTGATAATGGCTGTATTTCAGATAGTTCCAAAGTGCAGTTTGTAATGATCCATAGTCCATACCAGTGCACCTGATATCACAGGCACAAGTCAGTATGTGTAGTAGGTGGGTTGTAAGTACTGCTATTCTACTGTGGTATATTAATAACAATCACAGAATCACAGAATCTCTTGAGTTAGAAGGGACCCATAAGGACCATCGAGTGCCACTCCTGGCTCCACACAGGGCCATACAAGTCAGAGCACGGGACTGAGTGCACCGTCCAGATGCTTCTTGAGTTCAGTCAAGCTGGGTGCTGTGACCACTTCCCTGGGGAGCCTGTGCCAGTGGCTGACCACCCCTCTCAGTAAAGAACCTCTTCCTAAACCTCCCCTGTCTCAGCTTCATGCTGTTCCTTCAGGTTCTATCACTGGTTCCCAAGGAGAGGAGATTGGTGCCTGCCCCTTCCCACTCCCTCATCAGGAAGCCACAGACTGCCATGAGGTCTCCCTTCAGCCTCCTCTTCTTCACGCTGAACAGACCAAGGGACTTCAGCCTCTCCTCATAAGACTTCCCCTCTAAAACCTTCACCAGCCTCATTTCCCTCCTCTGGACACTCTCCAACAGTTTTATGTCCCTCTTGTACTGTGACACCCAAAACCACACACAGGACTCAAGGTGAGGCCGCAGCAGCGCAGTGTAGAGCAGGACAATCCCCTCCCTGGACCGGCTGGCAATGCCATGCTTGATGCACGCCAGGATACGGTTATATGTGTATACGATATGTGTAGCCAGGGTTTCCCCTTTCCAGGTGCAGAATCTGGCACTTGCCCTTGCTAAGCTTCACTTGGTGATTGCCCAGCTCTCTAGTCTGTCCAGGTCTCTCTGTAAGGCTTCTCCACCCTCTAATGGATTTTTTTCCGTACTAGTTAATTTTCAAGAAGTCTGAAGAGGAACCCTAGTAACCTCCTTTAGTGAAAGGAAAAAAAATAAATAAACAAAACCCAACCCCAAGGGTTTTGATCACTCTTAATCTCTTGTAGGATGATTTTTTAAAATGACCGTTGTCATCACTGCTCAGCTTTGTATTTGTATTTCTGTTGTTTTACATCCTAGATGTAAAACAACAGATTTCACTGAATAAATCTCTATTTTCTGAAAAAGAACCAATGCATGTTCCTTATAGTAAAAAATGGAACAATATGCTTGCTTTGTAATATTCTGCTTTGTTTTCTTTTCAAATAACATAATTTCCTAATAATTGCAAGGAAAAGGAAAAGGGTAAAACAGTTACTACAGTTAATGCAGTTATAATTCAATTTACTTCTAGCCATCGGCATAATTGTTAATATGTTCTATCCTCTTATTCATAAAGCTACCACTGGAAATGATATCACAGCACATTATACAGTCCCTGTAGCAATTCTCTTGGCTTCAGACCCAATGAACTCAGTTTATCTTTTTTCCTTGAGCTACAAACTTATTAGACACACCTCAGTATTTTCATTTGTTATATAAACTTGTCTTACTTGTTTCCCAATTCTAAAGAAGTGATGTGTCAACCTTCAGTAAATGAAGGTTACTTTATCACAGAATAACAGTTCCCACTCACTTCATTGATGCCACCAGATAAAGTAAAATTGTTGCGGTTTTGTGGGTTTTTTTTTTTCCTAGTGGAGTATGGAGCACACTGTTTAGAAGAGCATGAAAAGTATCAAAAAAAGAAATATGTTCAGCTAAACAGGTTAATCATATGGGAAGACATAAAAAGGATGTCAATCCACCAGTGTCTTTTAATACTACACATGAAAAAAATCTTCCTGATTAAATATATGTATCTTTAAATTACATGGATGCACTTACAAAATTTTCCATGTACTGATCTCATTACTTGTTCAGAATTAGTCTTTAAGATTAGCAGTCTTAGAATGTATGAGAAGATGCATGTGACCACCTTCCTCACCTTTCACATTTTCTGCTACATATTTGCGTTCAGTTCTCACCCAGCACTCAAACAGCCAAGGTAAATCATTTGGATTTCTTTTTATTCCTTGTCCTGACCTTTAAGATATATTTGGGTATTTCCCTTCTTTGCAGGGCTATGAAAAGCCTCTGAAGCACATACCACACTGGCACACTTGTTTCTGCACTTACAAATATTCCAGAGAACAAATGTTTTTCAGCATTCCCAAGTCTGATACCAGCATAAGGTTCTCATTTTCCATGGGATCCACCCCATACGTGCACTAATATTTTGCCAGAAGCACAAATTTACTAGAATTTATGACTGTTCAAATTTTAGTCTTTTTACAGAAAATACACCCAGTTAGACAAGAGCACCTTTCATCTGAATATAAACCAACAGGGAGCGTGAAGCCAATTTATAATTTTTTTGCCATTTTTTCTGGCAGTGAGGCATTTTTCCCTCCATTCTAGAAGTAACTAGTTTAACACAGTTTAAAAATGCAAGTCTGAATACTAAATTTTCAAGAATGCTGAATGAATCTTGGAGGATCTGAATAACTAGGAAAAACTTCTCCCTGGAAGTGCAGGAGCAATAAATAAACTTTATAATTTGTCTGAAGTTCCTTGTAATGTGTTAGATATAACCAAAAAAGCCAGTAAAATTCACAAGTCATACTTCCAATCAGTAAGGAAAAAACAGCCACTACATAATCCTCTGTTACACTGCCATAGGAATGACAGAATACAAAGTGACTCCTTTCTGTGAATTTTTTTACTTCTCTTTCAGAGACTGAAAATGTAGCTTAGGAGAGCGACATATATCAGAGGAAAATAAAAAGTTAACGTGGTAATAAATATTTAAATGCAGAGAGGAGTTCTGGAAGTTTATCCCTGTTCATTTGAAGCAGGACATAGGGCTCCCCTGTGACTTTGGGCACTTTGTTGGGCAGCTCCTGGTTTACTAAGCACCAAATTGCTTTAAACTTTGTGATTGGATAATGATTAACTGCAGAGGCCAGAATTAAGGGGCAGAAGCTTTTTAGCCTATCATCCATCCATCCATCCATCCATCCATCCATCCATCCATCCATCCATCCATCCATCCATCCAGTTTCTTTGCAAAATGCCTACTGCCACTAATCATGGGTTCTCTTAGCCCATTTGCTGAATACTAGAGTAAATTTGACAGTCCCCTGGGCATAATTTTAACAGTACTCAGACAAATTAATGGGAGCCTATATCTCATATCTCTCAACTATGTTAATAAACTGCATTCCCCTGCTGTATCATAATCACCAATTTGGCCACAATAAGCTTTAACTAGGACTCACAATACACTTTCTATAAATACACAATTGTTCTACTCTATCATATACAGCATATTATGCAAAACATCCAGAGAGTATCAGAAAACCAAAGGACATGTTTGCATGGTTGTCATTATTTTTTAATTTGATTGCCTAAGGAAATTAAGTTTGTGTTATCATGCTGAACGTATATGCCCACACAAGGATGAACATCTGAGAAATTCCTGCATGTCTGAATGTCTCCAAAAGCATCTGTGAGTTTGCAGTTTCTTCCCCATATTCAGTTTCAGCAAAATGAGTCAGAGGGCATGGTACTGACAAAAAAAGTTTTAGAGGTTTTGTGCAACCACACAGCCGCATAAAATAATCTCTCCATTATTAATTCCACTGGCAATTAACACATCCACTAGGGATGTGAGCTTTTATTCTTGATAGATAACCTACCACCTCAAAATAAAGTGAAGACAAATGAAAACACTGCTTGAAGAATTACTAACTCCTGTGGAGGAACCAAGATCCTACAGTGGTAGGACCACAGATCTATTTACATAAATGTAATGTGTGCAAGATCACAGTAGATTATCCAATTTAGAAACATGATAAAAACCCCAATTCTATGCCAAAATACTGTATTGAAAGGATAACTTCTATGAAGTGAAGCATGGCCCTAACAACGTGAGGCAGTCTGAGTACCAGCTACAGCTGCTGTCTTATAACAAGACAGCTGTGGAAGAGAAAGCCAATGGCACTAGAAATCTCTGCTAATGAACGTATATTTTGCACAAGCACAGCAAAACAAAAGTTGTAAGTGTTTTCATGTCTCACATCAGCAACTAGTACACCCACTTGCTGATTTTCCCTGCTGAATGAGTCACTGACAAGGTGCTGTGGGACAGACAGAATGGTGATGGATGGGTCTTTCTTTTTTAAGGGCATGACTCTTTTACACTAGTACTACTATGCTATTTACACAATAATTGTCATCAATTCTATGTGCACATGCTTAATACATAAATCTTTGGTTAGATGGTGAAGTCACCCTAGACCCTTTCTGGTTTATCAAAGCATCTGCTTATTATTAACAACTCTCATTTCTGTAAAATATTATCATTCCCTCAACATTTTATGACTCAGAAAAAAAACCAAAACAAAACAACAAAAACAAAAAACAAAACACCACAAAAAACAACCCACCACATACCTACAGCTGTAAGTAATAGCAAAGCAGGAATTTAAGAGTTTATGCTGCACACAGGTGCATGATCTGGAAGTCTAGGTGCAGCCAATGCTAAAGCCAGGAACCTGTGCTAATAATGTAAGTCTGACTACAGCAAGGCTGAAGCAAGTGTTAATTGGTTTGGCAATGTCTTCCAGCTGGCTTCAGACTAGGCTATCATTCCACTTTCTTTCAAATTATTCTTGCATTTCAGTTTCATTTCAACTCTTTCCCATAACAGTAAAATATAACATCATATTGAATCCATATCCAGAATTGCCCATGGAATTATAGCAGTTTTGAAATTAAACATTAATGCAGGAAAAGGAAATTTTTTTAAAGCCAGAACTTAAGAAGCAGCACAGGTTACTATCCCATATGTTCAGCTGTTTGTTTAAATACTGACAAAATGCAATTTATTTTGGGAACTTACAGCTCCCTAAATAACAATCATTTTTTTTTCCTTTTACCATGCTGTAGTAGATAAACAATAAATTTATCTAGCAGTTGTGGCTCTATTCACAGACAAAATGCTTGCAGAGAGATTCCTTCAAGTACTTCTAACAGTACATGAATTCTAAGGCCTCCAAATGTTCCTCCTTACAAAGTGTCAATTAAGAAGAGACTGGAAAATAAGCAGATACGACTTTATATCAAATTCAAGAATAAATTTAGACAAATCCATTTTAAGTGCTCCTACAACAAATCAAATTATTTTCCAGGTTTATGTAATGCTCTTCCTAAAGGTGTAATGCATCAGGGGAAGCAATGACTTCCAAGTATACAGAAATCTGCTATTAGATCATGCAAAATAGTTTGAGAAACCAATACCGCGTATAAATCAATACCTAACATTCTGTATGACTTCACTGTCTCTACTGGAAAGAAACCTTTATGTAACCATTCATTAATGAAGTCTCAAAGTAGTAACCCATGTGTTCATGAAGTATGAATTTAAGCTAAATTGGATAAACGAGAGAAAAGAAACGCATGTGACTTGCTCCAGCCTGTGCAGTGATCACAGAGTAAATCTAATTCAAAAGTTTCAGCTCCTTGTTCAGATCTTGCTCATCTTGGTAGACTTTACATTGTCAAACTTATATAACTAGATTTAAATTTAAACAGCTTTGAAATTTACTTAAACATTGGTACCAAAAAATATTACACATAGAAAAGTTTGGGGTAAAAATCATTTAAATTATAGTCAAGATGATTTGAAAAAGAATCCTATCAGGCCAATTCAAGGATCAGTTATTCACATAATAACTTCTGGTCAGCCCACAAAACCTACCCATTAACCCATCACTCAGCCCAGGTTCTGTTTAGTTAAAAATGGTTCAGCACTCCTTTCTTCCACCAATATGCTCACTTGCTATGTCATTTTTGGATGACAAACTCTGACACAGAGAGTATGGATTAAAAAGCAAAAGAGACCAAGATGTGGTTTTGACGGGTGGAGGCAGTTCAGCTTTGCCTCGATCCAGCACTGCCCACATGAGCACTTGTTGCCTACACCAAGGTCCCATAGGAATGGAGCGGACTCGGGCAGAAACCAGTGCAGCACACACCAGGATCCACATCTTCTTTTTTTGGGTCTGCCCACACCTTATAACTTCACCGTATGGAGTCAAGAGTAAAATTTCTCTTCACTAATTCACTAGTTCGCTTTTTTTTTAAATCCAAACCAATATGTGTAATTTCACTTGATCAAGCTGTATACATACAGTCCTTTCCCTGTATTTTTAAACTAAACTCTTGACACTGAATTAACTGATGCTGAATAAATTAAAACTGGTTTAAGTCCAAGGAATCTAACCAACCACAGCTGCCATCAAATGCTGAAAATTCATACATGAAAAACCCAGGGATATTTTACCAAGCTGGAAGTAAATTTCCAGGTATTCTGCCCTTGTCTGGTATGTACTGCCTAAAGGCAGATGTCTGAAAACATTCACATCAAGCATCTGTAATTTCACTGAATAAATGTATATTAAATAGTTTTAAATTAAACATTCAAGCATAGTTATTGAAACAAGAAATGCTATTTTCATACTCTGTGCCAAGAGGTTTTAATGCACAACATTAAGAAGATTCTATTACTGGATTAATAAAAAAGAAAAAAAAGAAAAAAAAAAAGAAGAAAAACAAAACCAAACCACAAAACTTCAATTTACTCATACTCAAAGATTAGGCACTGAGTTCTCACCTAATTATATAAAATTATTTATATAAAAGTATTCAAAATGAGCCACTGAAAAAAACTTCTTACTTAGGCTTGGAATCAATTCCAGATGGAAACCATCTGCCTGCATCCTCATACAAGTTAAGATGACAACTGAACATTATAAAAGCAGATTTTCAAGTAGAGTGCTTTTACTTTCATATCAGTTGGAAAAATACGTATTGCGGAAATTTCAAGCCAATTCAGACAGCAGTAACCTGGAGGTAAGAACAGAAATCTCAGTAAGCTGCTAAATACAGCACCTAATGCTCAGCTTTACTAAGCAAAACCCTTGAAAACAAAGAGAGAACTTCAGCTTGATGGGTACGAGGACAAACCAACAAAGACATATAAAGAGAAGATTTAGCAGGCAAAGATGGATGATCCATGCTTCTGGTTCTGAATAGATTCAAACAGGGTACACAGCATGAGAAAGATTATCTGAAAGAGGGTCAATGCCTGTGCTTGTGCACAGGCCACCGTGTACTTTAGATAGGTCTAAAAGAAACCTCAAAAACATCCAGCCACATAATGTAGCCACCGCCATGACCAAAATGGGTTTCCAAATTCCAGGGCTATTGAGGTGGACAAGCACTTCATATATCAAATTCAACACAGATATATATATAGAGATGTATCTAATACAAACACACATTTATGTTAGAAACACACACACTGTCAATTGATAAGCCTGTAAAGGATGAAACAGAAATACAGGTAGAGGATGGATCATAAATGTGAAGCTCTAACTAGAGATCATTCCCAAAAATATTAACACAAACTTCTCTCAAATTAGAAATTTTGTGATCCTTTCACATAAAAATCAGCTGAAAGGCAAAATTAACCTTATGGCGATTTAAAAGAAACATATTCTCTGTATATATGTGTATGTAAACAGAAACAGAAACAAACGTCATAACTGAAGCTTTGCAGTTAACAACAGTCTTTGCAACTCAAGCCACTTCTGTCATGATGGCACCTTGTACCTCAACAGTACCATTGATGCTCACTGTTACACAACAAAGAAACCTTATCCACCTACCAGTTCTTCCTTGAATTATGTACTTTTCTATCATTTCATCATGCAAGTATTGGGTTATTATACTGAAGATCTCATGGGTTTCCAGCAAAAAAGTCTCAGAACTATGAATCTCATAAATAACCATGACTAATCACACACTCTTCTGTAAGTTACCACAAAGATGGCCATAAAGAACCTAATGTGTGACCTTCCTGATGCTGACTGACTGTTGACACAGAAACTAAACGTTTGATGGGCCACAACATGCAAGAAGGGAGACAGGAAGAGGTATCATGTCAGTCCTGGATGTCAGAAGAAACAAAGCTCAAGCTCTGTGGAGCACAATGCTTAGCCCAAAGGTGGGGGTTTTTTGCCACAAGCAACTATTTGCAGAGTGTTCACTGACCTGCAAGAAAAATATCATGTCCAGTAAATAAAAAGGGTCACACCACAGAAATCTCCGATATGCATCTTCTATCTTTTTTCAACAGGAGCACTCCACCAAGGCCCCAGACACCAGCAAACTATTCAGATGGAAGGGACCATCACATAAATCACTTCACAGCTCAGAAGTTGCCTTGAGTATTTCAGTAAATCAAAGGCTTCCCAGACTGATGAAAACTGAGCTTGTGGTAGAAGAACATCCTCTCGATGGTCGTGGAAGACAGGGCTGATTCAGTCACACATCATGCCTGTCATGCTCTTAAAAAACACCTGCACTCCTGCTCCAAGCAAGCACATGCAGGTTGCTAGAGTAATCAGCAGTACAAATGCCATAAGGATTATCCCAAGAACTTTCTTCTGTCCAAAGAGAAAACACACAGGATCTCCTTCACAGCAGCTACAGGACTGAGGAGCCAGCCTTGTGATTATGAGAAGCAGTATGTTCACTTTAGGTAAGCGCTGCATATGACAGCAACTCAATTTTTTTAAAAAACTTTAAGTTTACCATTGTGAAAAATAAAAATAGAACATTGTCTTTTATGACCCATAACAGCAACTTTGTTTTGGTTAAATATGCAGGGTACTTTCCAGGATCCCAGACTTGTGCACTTAGGCTAGCTCTGGCCTTCTCAGTTTCCTTCTTGGCTGTGTATGACAACACTGCACAAATTATACGAATCACAAGCAGATGAAAATTAACTTAGGCGTGGATCTATTAGGGGAAGGAAAAACAGTGGGACTAATGAGAAGGACCCTTCTCAATTAGCATTGTAATCAATACATATCACCGTATATCAATGTATATCATGGCTACGCCTCTCTTCATGTTCTGGAATAAGGACCTGCCCATGTCAGCTTCCCAAGCCAACCTGTGGCTGCATATTGCACTGATTTGTGAATTTGCCTGCAGTAATTATTTTTAAAGATTACTTCTTTTTTCATCTTTACTTAACCTTGATTTTACACTTTTAAACATCACTCTGGAAATTTTACTTGCAGAGTCTAGAGGGACCTTCATCCTAAATTGAAAGCTGCACAGATAGGTGTCAGTGATATATACAGTTATTCCCAATCTAGAGAAGCTAACGTGTGCTGCATTGGATTTGTTTGCATAGTCAAAAGCTCAAAGGCCAAACACTACCCCTAATCTGCATCCCAAATGTGCCTCAGCACTGTGAAAACAATTGGCTTGTATAAGTAACCATAATTTTGCTGTCTAGAATTACTCTGTGGCACTTAAAAGAATGTTTTCAGGTTGTTTCTCATAATTTCTAAATACAAGAGTGTATTTCAGATAGCTGGTGTAAAAAAAAGTCTTTCAAATAAAAGATGGTATTTATGTAATTATACCTCTTTTTTAAGCTAACAAAAAGCTTTGACGAACAAACAGACGGGTGTTCTGGGCAAAACCATAGGTTTAGAACACACAGCAGGACAGATTATACAGTCATAAATACAGGTTACTACTACAGATGTATATTTTTACAAATAAAGGACTAGCTCTCCCTGCAACAGCATCTGCAGCTATTTACATGCCGTAAACCTGCAGAAAGTGACGTTTTGCTGTAATTTCGAGACTTCAAAGTACTGCATAGTTTTTGTGAGCTTTTGTGCAGAGGTTTTTCCAGCATTTTAAATGCCTGCAGAGATAGATTCTCTATGTAGAGAGATCTGAAGTACTTTTCACCATCCAGAAAAGAACATTCTGCTGCCATAAAATGAGGAACGTAAGTTAATCTTGTGTATCACTTTGTTAACGGGAGCAATATTGACACTTGAGCCATGAAAGCAGCTTCCTTCTCATGTACCTTCTCTTTAACAAAATTACTATTTAAAAAGCTCACAATCTTAATTTTACAGTTCACTTTAGAGGTGGCTCCAGCTATCTGTTCCAGCTGCACTTGCTGGAAAGGAAGGTACTCAGACAATTTTTCTAAGAAAATTAGAATTATGAAATGAGATCCATAATTCTGCTTAGTCTCCACAGACTTAGCACTGCAGAGTCCATTATAAGAACAAGCATGTGTATGAAGCCAAATTTATCACAGTATTTATCATGAGGCAGAGACACATGTATATACACGTATGGGAGGGCAAAAAGGAAGATAAGTCTTGATAATGCCACTTTTTCATCTCTCCTAACACGAGATAACCCGAGGACCTCACCAATTTCCATTTTGCTTCATGTGCACTAAAAGACCAATCTCAGGAAAAGAACCAGAGAATCTCAACTTCATCCCCAGATGGACCTGTAGAACGGAGTGGTCTAAGAATGCAACTGAATTCCTGGATGTACAGGGAACTTATGGGACTTAATAACACTGATACAGTCTTTCCCAGATGTTTATGATATGGACAGGGCACATGCTTCTGGAAGAACTCTTCTGCACAAGTAGCAGGTCCATATTTCAAGGACTTGCTTTATTTTTCTGCCCTCCTTCATATAGTTGAGTTAGATATTCTGACCCCAGCTACTGGTGATCTCAGTTCTGTGGCCATCAAAGAATTCTACAGAAGTAGACAGGATGGGAAGCAGACCAAAGCCCCCATAATCCTGGGGGAATTGGTTAGTGACCTGCTCAGCTGCTTAGATCCACACAAGTTGATGAGTCCAGATGGGATCCACCCCAGGGTACTGAAGGAGCTGGCAGAAGTGCTCACCCTTATTTACCAGCGGTCCTGGCTGACCAGGGTGGTTCCATTGTACTGGAAGTTGGCACATGTGACATCCATCTACACAAAGGACCAGAAGGAGGACCCAGAAAACTACAGGCCTGCCAGCCTGACCTCAGTGCTGGGTTCAGTGATGGAACAAATTATCTTGAGTACCATCACACAACCCATGCAGGACAAGCAGGCAATCAGGCCCAGTCAGCACGGGTTTATGAAAGGCAGATCGTGCTTGACCAACCTGATCTCCTTCTATGACAAGGTAACGTGCTCAGTGTGGATGAGTGGAAGGCTGTAGATGTTGTCTACCTGGACTTCAGTAAAGCCTTTGACACTGTCTGCCACAGCATCCTCTTAGAGAAACATGCTGTTCATGGACTAGATTGCTACACTCTTCAGTGAGTGCATCCTCAGTAAGTTTGTGGATGACACCACATTGTGTGGCAGTGTCAATCTGCTGGAAGGTAGGACGACCCTGAAGAGAGACCTGGATGGGCTGGATCGATGGGCAGACGCCAACTTTACAGGGTTCAACAAGGCCAATTGTACTCGGCTCTGGTGAGGCCGCACCTCGAGTACTGTGTGCAGTTTTGGGCCCCTCACTATAAGGATGTTGAGACATTGGAGTGTGTCCAGAGGAGGGTGACAAAGCTGGTGAAGGGTTTGGAGCACAAGTCCTATGAGGAGCAGCTGAGGGAACTGGGTCTTTTTAGTCTTGAGAAAAGGAGGCTGAGGGAAGACCTTATCCGTCTCTACAACTACCTGCAAGGAGGGTCTGAAGAGATGGGTGTCAGCCTCTTCTCTTAGGTAACAAGCAACAGGATGAGAGGAAATGGTATAAAATGGTACCAGGGGTTAAACTTCAGGAAGAATTTCTTTACTGAAAGGGTTGTCAGGCATTGGAACAGGCTGCCCGGGGAAGTGGTGGATTGACCATCCTTGGTGGTATTTAAAAGGCATGTAAATGTTGTGCTTGAGGACATGGTATAGAGGTGGACTAGGAAGGATTAGGTTGTGGTTGGACTCAATGATCTTAAAGGTCTTTTCCAACCCAAGTGATTCTATGATTCTATTATTCTAAACCATACTGCTGTATATACACAGTGGTCAGTACTACAGTGAAGTAACTAGCAGGGAAAGTGTTATTTCATTTTACACTCCTAAGAGTAAAAAGGGGCCAAAAAAATCCACAATGAAATACAGCAGAGTCAATATTCTTAAACACCTACTATCATTCTCTCTAATAAAGAGCTGTATGTGAATGAATATCTTACCTGAATCATATAACAAAGAGTTTGTAGTTCTATGTAGTCAATGGTCATTACTAATCCCCTTCATAACACATTGTAAACCATTAAAGCTTCTGCTCTACTCAGTAAACATTTCACTAACATAAGGAAAGCCTTATTTAAATGAATTTAAGAAAGAAGTAGGGAAAATACACTTATGGGTTTCTTTATGGCTTCCATGCTGAGATTCAGAGAATATCTTCTGGCTCTACCACAGTACGCACAGTCAGAGCAATGAATTTCCATTAAAGGTACAGTCTCTCCCTGCACAAAGAGTAAGAATGTTTAAGGTCAGCACCATCTCCTAAGAAAGCACATACAGATATGTTCACCTGTATCTGCAGGTTGCTGACTGTGATTTTCTCTGATGACAAGTTATTGTACCTTGTCCCCTTCAGTACTAGAGGGCACACACTAAGTCTGGGGATATTTCTCAAATGGGCAACTCAGATCAGGTCTTAATCTTTCCCTACTGCTACCCAGGAGAAAAAATACTACAATCTACTCTGATATACTTTTTTGGGAGAGGTAGGCATCATGTTTCTTCATAATGTAAACATCTCCTGAAACTGAGAAAAGAATAAAACCATCAAAAGGCATCAAAAAGTTTGAATCTCGTACAAGAAAAATGTGTTAGAAAATGTGGTGAAGTGATGTCATATTCTGTGGACAACCTCCTGCAATTGTGTTGGTCTGTACTGAGTGGAGAAAAACTCTTACCCTAAAACACAGCATCATGCAATCCTAAACCCTGTTGGGTGTCAGGAGCCTAGTAGGAAGCTGTACTAGTCTGCAAATTTCTTAAATCCATTCTCCTATATGCAAGAGCTTCACAAGAAGCCACTTAAGTCCATTTAACTCCAATTGGATTCACTACCTACATAAAAACAGGCTATCTTGAATGTACTGGTTTCACAAGGACGAAAAAAAATGCTAACAAAACCCACAACAGTCTTTCCCTGCTGCTTCAATATAGGTATCCAATACTTTCTTTCAAACATTTCAGCCACAAAGCCTGGAGGCATAGGAAGCAGTGACTCAGGTAAATTGTCTAATGATCCTCTCAGAACTGGATGAGCTTTGAGGTCCCTTCCAACCCAAACCATTCTGTGGTTCTATAATTCTATGACAGAGTAACTGATTGGGCCAAGCAGACTTTCTACTCCTCCCCAAAAGTGACACAGTAAGGTATACAGTTTAATTCCTTACCCGAAATCTAATTTTTCTATGTATCTAAATCATATCCTCAATCCCCTATTTCCTTGCAGAAAACAAAAAGGGAAAAAAAAACAAAACCTGTATCATATCAAATTACCATTTTAAGAAAAGTTAGTTCAGGGCTGAAACCTGAAAATGCATTTAAAAATTCTGAGACCTCAGTATATTTGAAAATAATGGGTGCATATACAATGTACGACCTTAACAGGAAAGGTCTAATTAATTTTGGTGGATGCTGGATGATGTTCTTCAAAAACAAAAGGAAACTGGTCTGCAAATGTTTTCTTTTGCATTTTACCCAAATGCTTCTTCACATATACTGCTGCTGCTGTAGGTAGACAACTGTAGCTAATATATAATAGCAAAGAGTTAGCAATAAAAGCAAAAATCAAGTCTGATTTCAAAGAGAAAAAATAATGGGGTCAGTCCTGTAAATAAAAAATAATACATTCATATATATTAATAATGTATTATCCTCAGTAAACAGTTGTACACACAGAAGCAGAGAAAATAAAAACTACGGAATCTCAGACTTGAGAACATAATCAGTCAGATGCCAAACCCACTACTCCTGTCATTTAACCTGGCAGGCAACAAAAACAATCACACAGATGTTCCCTCATTTCCCCCTCCAGTGGGATGGGGTTAGGGAACTGAAAATGTAAAAGGAAAACAAAAAGACTCATTGACTAAGATAAAGACAATAGGACAAAAAAAATAATAATAATATACAAAACAAGTGATGAACAGCACAATTCCTCACCACCAGCAAGACAGTGATCAGCAAGACCCTAAGCTGATCCACCATCACCCCACTCCCTCCTCCCTCCCCACAATTATATTAGGAACATGATACCATATGCTATGGCATATCCCCTTGGCTAGTTTGAGTCAGCTGTCCTGCCTGTGTCCCCTCACAGCTTCTTGTGCACCCTGGCCTTCTCATTAGCAGAGCAATATAAGAAGCTGAAAAGTCCTTGACTGCTTGTCAACAACTAAGAACATCAGTGTGTCATCAGCATTGTTCTCATCCTAAATCACAGCACTGTACCAGTTGCTAGAGAGATAATTAGCTCTATCCTTGCTGAAATCAGGACAACTACATGAGGAAAATAATGTTTGAGATTAACCCTGAGATTTTCATTTCAGGAAGAAGTGCTGTAGTATCATGCAGACTTAAAAAGAGGGGCAATGAAAGGGCATCTTGTGCGGGAGCACAGCAATAAATGATAATCAATCACTATTAACAACTGGATTTCTCCATTAATCAAAGTTTGCAATAAATACTCATGTAGTCCATCTCCAAAAACTAGGAAGTTTTAGGGTTTTTTAAACTAAGAAGAAAACTCTGATGAACAAAAATACCACTGAGAACATGGATAATAAAATAAGAAAAAGAATCTATAACCACTGAACAGTAAGATCATCTCCCCCTTAGCAGGCTAAATGTTATTTAATATAGTGAAAAGAAAGGCTGTTGTATTAAACAGATTTTTAAAAGTGAAATTTAAGTTATTTTCATTAAGATATCCCAAGAAAATATCCCAGACAACCTTACAACTGCATAACGCAGTACGCTGAGAAAAAGCATATGAAAAACCATTACTACAGATGCTTTAAGAGGCAGGTAGCAGAAGAGTAATGACACAGTATAGATAAAAATTCTCCATTTGTGCAATCATTTATCCAGGAAGGTCCTTCCTAATCTCAGAAATAAGTTTTGTACCAGAAACAATGTAGCAAATGGGACTAGGAAAAGGATCCTTCCCTGTACTCAGAACTGGTGAGGCTGAACCTCAAGTGCTTTGTTCAGTTTGGGCCCCTCACCACAAGACACATCTGGACCATGTCCAGAGAAGGGCAACAAAGCTGGTGAAGGGTCTAGAGCACAAATCTCATGAGGAGTGGCTAGGGGAACTGGAGTAATTTAGCCTGGAGAAAAGGAGGCTGACAGGAGACCTTACCACTCTACACCATTTGCTGAATGCAAATTGTAGCCAGGGGGCTGTTGGTCTCTTCCAAGTAACAAGCTACAGGACAGAAGGAAATGGTCTCAAGTTGTGCCAGAGGCAGGTTTTAGATTGGATATTAGGAAAAATCTCTTCACCAAAAGGGTTATCAAGCACTGGAACAGACTCACCATGGAAGTGGTTGAGGCACCATCCCTGGAGATACGTAAAAGGCATGTATATGCAGTGTTTAGGGACCTGGTGTACTGGTGGATCTGGAAGTGCTAAGTAATGGTTGAACTGGGAGATCTTAAAGTTCTTTTCCAACCAAAATGGTTCTACGCTTCTATGAATCACAGTGAGCTAGAGGAGAAGTGATAATCACAGAATCACAGAATATCAGGAGGTGTAAGGGACCTGGAAAGAAAGTCCATCTAGTCCAAC
>VXBZ01010738.1:225-31291 GCA_013399135.1 Heliornis fulica
CCGCCTGCATGTGCCGGTCACCCCGCCGCAGGGCAGGGCCGCTGGAGGAATGAACAAACGATGTGAAATAGGATGTTTTGTGTAGATAAAGCATTCTTGTTACATACTGGTCTATTCGTGATATGTTTTAACTTATTGTCTGTGCTTATTTATTGCATTTTGGGTTTCTTAATAAATGTTTGAGCTAATATAAAACATATTACTTGACTTTTCCGGACACGTTTATATCAAGTTAATGTGAATGGATAAATAAAATAATTTTCAGTATGTGATATGAAGAATTATGGATTTTGATGTGGCGTGTGAGATATGAGAGGTGTCTTGAACTGCAAGCAAAAAAAAAAAAAAAAAAAGACAGGACTTCTTTCTGTGGATCCACTGAGTCCTTTGTCACAAGTTTGGGGATAGTTTGCTTGCTTGAATTTTGCATTGAAGCCTTTCATTTATCACAGTTTTAATATTTCATGATTAATAAACTTTTGTTAATCTTTCTGCGTGATTTGCCTTTTAAACTGCAAGACGAGAAGTCCCGCGGCCGCGGAGGACAGCGGGGCGGGGGATGCCTGGTGCGGGGAGGGGGATGTCCGGTGCGCGTTGGGCAGCGGGGACCGCCTGCCCCGGTGCTGATGCGGGGCCGGGGCTGCAGCGGGAGCGGAGCGGAGCGGCGCTTCGCCGCAGATCTGTTTGCCGGCGCTGACGGGAGTGCTCGGCGGGCGCTGGGGCGAATCCCGCGGCAGAGAAAACCCTCCGCTCAGTCCCGCGCGAACCGACACGGGGGAAATAGAAGCACAAACAAAAGTACCGGGCTTTGACAAGCACAGTACTGCCCCGTTCGGGTTTCGGTTTGGCTTCTGACCCTTCCTCCGCCCCCACCCCCCCCCCCCCACACCCCCCCCCTTTNAGGATGCAGCCCTCTGCCCTTCTGCAGGAACTTGCTCATGCCGGTGCCAAAACAGCCCGGGATACTAATCCTGAGGTAGGACAGGCCAGACGGGACAGGTCCCATGCCATAACCCATACCATGGTAATGCCTGGAGAAAGAAGACACTGCGCCCTGTTCCTCCTTCCAGCCCTCCCTCTACTCCTCAACCCAGCCTTGGGCCACGCAGTAGCCCCTCTGCACCCAGGTTTAGCTTGGAGTTTGAAACTCGTGGTCAGTTTCGGTCAGCCATTAAAGATGCATGTACATAAGGAGCCTATATGGAGCTAAACTGGTCAGGTTACGCTCCGCCCTCCTATCCCGTGGGTACCGCTGAGGGGGCCAAGGGGAGCAGCAGCCCATCTGGGATGTCTCTTGGTCTTCCCAAAACTACATCAACCCCTCTCCTGTACCGTGGCCTGACAGGAGAACAAACAGGTCTCCACCTAGATGCAGAGGAGTGTGAATCTCACTCTGCTTCTTCCAAATGTATGGAAGGTTGTTTATAAGCGTGTAATTTTTACAGCTGCTTTATATTGCTATAAGCAAGACAGCTTTATGATGTAGGAATGTTGTAAAGTGTGGTATGGAAGATCTTTAAAAAAATATGTGCTTTTTAATGGTAGAGAGAAACGGTCTCTCTGGCTGGGGTCAGGGGATTGAGACACAACCTGTAAGATCCAACTCTTGACATTGAGTGCTGTAGCTCAATGGAAGGGGCCTTACAAAGGTCCTTTGGCTTAATGTTTGTTTCTAAAACATTCCTAACTTCCTCCATATTCTAATGCAACTGCTGTCCTGTTATGAGCAAAGCTTTTTGATCTTACCCAACTTTAATACAACATTTGTTTCCATGGCAATAGATCTTCATGTTCTGAGTCCTGGAGATTTTTTAAATTATACGTACCCTTAGCACCAGCTGAAGCTTTGCAACATAAAACATCTAAGCTGATGCTCTTATGTATTTATAACATGGATGAAGGCAAGGGTACCAGAGGTTTCACTCACACATGTTACAGGTTGTGTGTGAGTGATTTTATTACAAAATCTCACTCATGCTGATATTAAAAGATAAAAGTCAAACAGCACTGACCAGCTCTGCCTAACAACACGAACAGCTTTGCTTCATTCACACAAAGTGATCAAAATAAATGAGTGAATTCCATATAAATCGAGAGGGAAAATTTATGCTGAATAACAATTAGCCTGTTACTGACTAAGTAGATAACATCAGGCACCAGGGCTGTTACAAACTGGTCTTATTTGCTTACCTCAAGATGTGTTTTAGCTCTGAGCAATTCCACACAGCGTGTAAGCAGACTAAGAGCTACATTCGTATGTAGGGATTCATTTCCACACCGGCACATATCCACACTGGTTTACTTGCCTCTAAACATAACATCACCCCTAATGTCTAAGGAATATACATAACGGTAATGTCACTGAACCTTTCATTTGCTCTCTTGATGAAATGCTTTGACTCTCTCTCTCTCCTCTCTTCCTCCCCTCAAATCCCCCTGGAAAGCAGAATCTGCTCTCCAACCCATTGCTGGAGATTGCATTCACTGAGCAATTACTAACATAGGAAGAAAGTTTGTGCAAGGCAAGGGATCAGATAACATTACAGCACGGATTGTATTATTGTACTAGCAGCAATGATCCTTGCTCCTAGAAATAAAAATGTGGTTTAATTTGCGTTGTGGTCTTTAAATTTTCATTTTTCAGAATAAAAATCTCTGCACATGAAAATGTATCTTACAGTAATGGAGGTATGGCAGTTAACCTGTCAGTTGAAAGTATGTAACCTTCCTTTTCTCCTTTTCATGACAAAGGTAATCTCATCTGAGGGCATTTATGTGAAGAAATAACAGCATGGCATGGTGAAACCACTGGCTCATTAATCCTGGCATCTACTTCCTGCAGGGCTTCTTGATTAGTTAGATTCATTCATCAGGTATTTCAGAGTTTTTGATTTCTCACGACTGGCTAGGTTCACTGAGTTCAAGCTAAATTGAGCCAGAAGCAATGTTTATTAGTAATTTTGTAATACAGACTATCCTAATAATTCAGTACAAATATCTCATGTGAAATATATCTATTCACCCTAACACCTAATGCAGTTTGCAGCTGTGTTCAGACAGAACCAAGAGAACACAAGTGATTTGGCATGTATTTTCTAAATTATTAATATTAGACCTAATAGCAAACTCCTCTTCATTTCCAATGCTGAAATTAAGATTATTTATTTATTTATTTATTTATTTATTAAGCAAGCCCTGACATGGAGGCAAATACCTCCTACCTGCCACTAAGGCTGAGCTCAGGGAGGTTGGTCTGGGAGGCGTGGCCTGTTTAGACTTTTAGCATAGAGACAAAAGGGAGAACAAAGAAATTTTAGTTTTTACCTCATCTGTGCCATAAACTTTGGAAAAATATAAATGCTGCAAAAAGAAAGGAAGAGAATCCTCGGAAATCTGTGTCCTGTAATGTCATGTAATGTCTCGACCATTTGATAGCTATTAAAAGAGTTACAGCTAGAGCAGAAGGGACAAAGAAGTGAAGGTCCGATCCTGCAGATTTTAAAGCCCATGCTGACCTGTCTGTGAGTTCAGCAGATGCTTGTATGAAGATTTGTGGGGTCAGTGCTCAGAGCTATTCTGCTAGAAAGCTTTCCCCAATTCTGTGAACTCTCTTTTCTGAAAGAAGAGGACCACTCATGGACAGCATTCAGGTATCTGACCACAGCTCATATCACATCGGCTCATCCAGCTGTAGGTAAGTGACAGGGCCTGACAGCCAGCTTGACTTTATGAACACATGCAACATACCCCAAATCTCTGGGAAAGACAGCTGACAGCTATGTCTTAGCTCAGAGAAGCAGAATTTTCCCCACAAGCTCCACATCATGTACTGATCATCACTCATGGTGGTGATGGGACTGTGAGAGGAAAACAGAAGTGGTGGTGGTGGGGGCCAGTCGGGACAGCATGGTTTTAATTTTTCACCTCATCATCACAAGAATAGCAGCAAGATCCATAGGGTTTGGTCATGCCTGGAACGTTGTAGAGTTGTGCTGAAGGGGCTGCATTAATAGCCATATAAAGCCCTCTGTGAGATTTACTGCTACTCCTCGGGGTAAAAACTGGTAGAGGGTGTCTCTTCATGCCCCTCACAGCCAGGGTTCAGGTGCAGATCAGGTTGTCTTTCTCTTCCACCTGGGATGTTGTACAACAGTATGGGTGGGAGAACACCTCTCTTATTTGCCAATAAATTGTGCCAGCTTCAGCTTCTCCTGAAGCCGTCTTTGAGGCTCAAGAGCTCTGCCTCACCTTTATGTTGATCGTTCATCAATGCTTATGCTTAAATGCATTTTTTCAGAGCTAAATTTACACTTTTACAAGCTTTGAAATCTTTCAGAGGAGAACCTCTGAATCCAGAATTCTGGAGGAATCCAGAAGTGTTTGTGCAGGATTTGCCATTGGGGGTTACACAACTGTTCTGCAGAGATCCTTACCCTCCTTCGAAGGTCAAGATGGAAAATGCAGAATATGCTTAATACACTGTCTGTGAGGGTGATGTTCTCTCCTGACCCCCATACACAGTTTGTGCCTTGGAGTATGAAGTTTGATTAGCCTTTTCTTGCAGCACTGGAAGCATCATGGTAGTGATCCAAAAAGTACTTTGAAAAAAAACAAACTATGGACTTTCTTTCACTGACCTCCTGCTACAGTGAATTTCATAAGCTGACGATGCACCCTGTAAGGACACATTTCTTTTTTACTGGTTTCAATTTATTGCCCTTTAATATAATTTAAGTGGCAGCTATGATTCCCTATGGCTCCTTTACAAGCTTTTAAGGTTTATTTTTTTGCTAACTTTTTAAAGAGCTTTTCAGGATGACTATGATCATCCTCTCCTATTTTTGATATCTAATAATTAAGAGGAAACACCATCCCCTGTTTTAAGGCATAAACATTAGTTTATAATGAAATTCCTATGTACTGTTGAGCTCCCTGGCTTGTATCACAATCCTGGCAAAACTTGATTTGACTGTAATGCAAGGACTCACCATGTCATCACATCCAGAGAATTTGGTTGTGCCACCATGACAGTCAATGTAAGACAATGATATGCAGAGTGAGTAGAAGACATGGTATTCAGAGGGGACATAGTGTGGTCTAGCTGTTCTTTGCTGCGGCCACAGCAATTACACAGTGCTCTTTGGTGTCCTCTAGACCCCTGAGGCCAGGACACACTCAGGGAATCCCTGGAAGGGAGGTATCTCTCATTTCAGCAATGTCACCCAGCTTACAGGCGTGTGTCACTAGGCAGATAGCCACTGAATTCAGAATTAAAAACAAAACTGAGTGTAAAAAGGTATTTCAGCAGCTAGATGGCCATGAAATGTCACCAGAAATTAACCAGCTTTGCTCTTTCAACTGGAGAACAAAATGAGAAGTCTACAGAAGGTCAGACATATAAAAATGCATTGAGATGAACAGGGAAGAATATTAAATTACTAAATAAAGAATTACACTTGGTACAGTTGGTGGCTCTAATCTGAGTGTCTATTATAAGCAATAATTAACACCCACAACTATATTCATTGTCATCTTGTGTTCTTATCTTCAGGTCTCGATGGCAAATAAATGACTCATGCTTTATTCTTGAAATTTTAATTACTATAAGAAATACTTGAAGATAATTCCACTATATTTTATATTACCATCACTCTGCCCTTTCTGCTTTAACTTCTGTGCAATTTTAAGATCAAATTTGACCAAGCTGTGACCGGACAGATCCCTGCAAGGATGGGGAATCCTGCTGGGGTCTCAGGGAACCCTGCCTAGGTAGAGACAAATACAGTGGAGATGCTTTCCAAAGGTTGTGGAATGCTGTGTTATTAGCTCTGGGTTTGCTTTGTACCTCATTCAAGAAGATGCTGCCTCTGACCCACTCACCATGTGGCTTTTATCCTCACCTGTATCAAACCTTTCTCATTTCTGTTGGAGATGATTCTTGCTCTGTCTACAATACATTGCTCTAATAGTACTTCATTCATTATCTCCCCCTCTCTTAGCCTCTCCAGTAGGGTATAAATCTGTAGATTTAATTCGTGGATGCTATAGTAAATCAATTACACCTAAAACATAAAGCCAGCTGATGCTTTCTATGCATGTCCTTTACACTGTAACTCTGACAGCAGCTGGTTACACCATTACTTGGTAAATGAAAGCATGCAGTGTTGTGGTTTGTTTTGGTTTTTTTTTTTTATTTTATTTTTTAAGTCTCTAAGTGTCTTGGTACCTAAGACTCATCTTCAAACTAATGTAGGCTTCCAACTTCCATCAGTTTTAAACCTGTTGTTAACTTCACCAGCTTCCTATCAAAATCTACAACTAGTTTGGAATTTTCTTTTTTATCAGATTACATCCTCTGAACTTGTTCCTTCCAAAGTCTCTACCAAAACACAAATGCCTTTAATCCATTAATTACACTGCTCTGATCCTGGCCACCTTTGAAGCTGCAGTTTCCCCATCATTCTAGAAGTGCTCTTTCTACCAACCCACGAAGCTCCATGCCATCTTCAAATCTCATCTTGATACTTATATTTTACCTCTAGCTTCAGAATGGATTTACGAATGGATCCTCTACAAGAAAAATTATCTACCTGCCTACTTCTGCCTTCACTGACGCCTCTAGCATTGTGACACATCACATTCTCTTGTGATTACCTGTGTGATTCACATCAAGTGAAAGAGGATTTAGCACACCATTCCTGACTGTGCCTTTTGCCTTCACCTTCAGCCATCATCATGTATGCCATCCCAGCGGTGAACCTCCATGAAACGACTTTGAAAATCTCAGCCCATCTAGGTCTTCTAATTTATAAACTGGCAGAAAAAAAGAAATCAAATGAGCTGGCACTGGACCCATCAGCAAATTGTTTAGTGGCAAAAGCCTTCCTCATTCTATGTACTCAGGGCAGTTTGAGTTGGCCTTGCCTTGTAGCAGAGTCTGTGCAGCAGTGGAAAATCCCAAAGGTGTCCTGTTTGCCTCAGCACAAGTTTCTTGAGAGGCTCTGATGAAAGCAGCTTACTGGAAAAGGCAGCCATAGTCCCACTGGCTGGCCAGGGTAGCTGTGCCTGGGGCCAGGGCATCACTTCCACAGATTTTGACAGACTAACACTGCCATGGGGGTACCTGCACGGGATGCCTCTGCGTATTTCTGAGTCAGCCCTGCCTTGCAGAAGAAAGCAACATGGGGAATTTTTTTTTTTTTTTTGCATTCCCATGGAGACTTAGTCTCAATGCAGCACATTGTAGGTCTCTACAAGCACAGGGAGCTGACATGGTGGCAGCTAGAGTGTTCCTGAGTTGTCAAATTGCTTTTTGACTGCTCTGCTTTACAGTGAGTGGTTCTTACTTGCAGCGGCAAGGATTATAGCAGCACTTCTGTATTTGCTAAAGGTGAGTTTGTGTATTCAGACATTCCCAGTTGGTTTGGGCGCCCACATCACTGCAGCTGGGGGTGATTTTCAAAGTAGCAGTACATAAAACTCTTCATGCTGGAGTTGTGGCGCCCAGGCTGTCTGAATGTTCAGTTTCTTGCATTGTTGCATGGGCCATTGGGTGCTGGAGCCACACTGAAAATCCTCAGATACTCTTCAAACCTATTATTATGGGCTAATTCAGACTGCAGTTTATACTCTTTTGTGGAGAGGATGATAGGCACAAGAGATGGGTTTCATTGCAGGGTGAGGACATCCCATTCCTCTCGTGTGCCTAAATAGAGGATGAGGTTACAGCAGCTTTGTTCCAAATAATTCCTTGCTGGCTTCAATTTAAGTAACTTAGCACGTTCAAACAACCTAAATTTCACTAGTGTCCCTGTGCTCACTCAAGGCATATCTCTGAGGACTCTAAAGACTGCCAAGGATAAGTCAATAGGAAATACAAAACACCAGGTTTATGTCGAATTTAGGTTGTTGGTAGATAGCTGGGTGTGACTTGGGTATCACTGCAGGACTTTTGTCTCATGCATTGGGATCCAGTGCCAGGGCACAGAGTCCAAAATGCAATCCCAGACATGATTCAGTGGCCCGGGGTTGTATTTGGTGAGTAATCATATCAATTCCAGAGTCTTACCATGGTTTATTTACTGGTCATATTAGCATGTGAGCTGCTTCACATTGCCGCAGAAAACCCTTGCTTGCATATGAATGTTATTATGCTATCAGCCGCTTCTGATACCTCACAGATTTTTTTCTATTTTCTCCCTCCTAATCTATTTTTTTTAGGCCAACAACCCTGCTTCAATGCCAGCATCTGCCTTTCTAATAATGTAACTATTTACTGCATCATTGTGCTCTACTCTCATTTCATGTTGTCACACTCTCCACGACATTATTTGAAAATTGTCAAAACCCTCAGTGAGAAATTTCTACCAGAGAGAAAATGAGAAACGCAAACAGTGCAGCCTGGTTACCATGAAAAGGCATGGAGACTGAAGCCGCGCTGTGCCTCGCCAGTGTGACCTCCTTTTGGACTCAGGCTGAGACACTCAGGCTGCATGTGCTAGAGAAAAGCTGATGCTTGGTTTATCTTGCCATGTTTGCTTTCAGTATAGATGCTGGAGTTTGCTCCGAGTCCCTCTGGACAGCTCTGCGCTGTGTTTCCATCATCATCCTTCCTGTCGTTCAGTAAACAGAGTTCACTACTTTCTCCAGCAACAAATGTCTGTGCAGAGATCAGTGAATTATTATAAAATACGGGAATTCCTTGTATTGAGTTATATCTCGAGGACTGAGCGAGTCTGACTTAAGGTTAAGGGTCTTTAACTGAATCAAATGCACTAGATAAAGGAGAAGGAAAATAACGGAGTATGTTGAAACGTGCGCTTGCTATCAGCAACCATTGAATCTTTCCCTGAGCTCAGTCCCTGAACAACACTACCTCACAGTTGCTTTGTCCTTGTCAAGGTGACCCTTAGGAAAATAAAAATAGTCTGAGTTTGCCGTGCTTTGTCAAAGCCCTTATGCGACATGGCCTCTGCAGACTGTGGCAGCCCAGGACATGCTACAGCCATCACAGTCAGGGTAGGGAAGAACAGGTGTCCCAGAAGAATGGTATGTGCAGGCAATGAAATGTTAGGGGCCATATGACTACATGAGAGCTTGTCTCTAGGATGTAGCCCACTATTTTCATAGTGTTTTTCAACTCCACTCCCACATGCCCCAGAATTCCACCAAAGTTGCGTCTGGACCAGGGTGATGACTGTTTTGCTGCTCAGCCATCCTGGCTCAGAGGGACACATCTGGCACCAGCAGCTCCCTGCCTTCTGTTGGCAGCAGCATGTATCTCAATCTTCATGAGCTGACTCCAGCTGGAATGGACACCTCTTGTGTCAGACCAGTCCATTCGCACCTTGGAGGTCAGAAACACTCCTCTTCAGGTGTTATACCAGAGTCTCTCACTGCACAGATGGGGGTTAACAAGCTGCTGCAGAAGATGCCACCACAGAAAGGAGCAGCTCAGCCACTGTCAGGCAGGATGACTCCTGCTAGTGTCCATTTCTCTGGATAATTTGTGAAATGTGCAACCCATTATTCATTAGGTAATATGTTAGTAGCACATGGGTCACCTCTTCTGCGGTTGGTGGAACAAGAAGTCTCCAAAACAAGAGATACAGAGGTCTGCTTTGTAACCAAACAGTTTAAGACTGACCCAGACAGAATGTTCCTCAGCTGTTGCACAAGCCTTTGAGCAGAACAAGATAATTTATTTCTGGAGCCAGCACCAAAGGGAACGAAGACTATCTGCAGTTAAATAAATAAATAAAGTTGTAGCATTACACATTTAGAATCTCTCTTCCCAATAAACAAGCCAAATACAAACCTGTACCGTAGGCTTGTAAGGCACACAGTCATGAGATATCTGCATGTCTGACTCTATGTAATAAGCATGATATTGTGCCAAGCTTTATTTCCTGTGGTTGGAAAACCCACCCATGACATTACGTATTGTCTCATACCTGACATGGTGGCATAGAGGCCTTTTCCTTATGTTGATAAGAATATTATGCATACCATAAAAATACGCTCCTCCCCTCCCCAACAAAACCAAACAGTAATGCACATTGAGCTACTTGTAATTTTAAGTCCAATCAATTATCCAAATGTCTTCAGAATAAAGCTGGCGTCATTTTCTAAGCTTTGTTTGGCTAATCCAGTGATGCTATTAAATACTGCCAAGTATTAAGGATGTGAAGTCAGAAGGGTTTTTTTCAGCTTAGCTGTGCTGAATGGCAATTACACATTCTGAACAATCATACAACTTCTTTAATCAAATGAGGTAATATGAAATTGGCGAGATTTTCCTCAATACTTTCAACTTCAGTGAAAAATACAATAATTAAACTCTCGGTACAATGACTTTCAAACCTCTGCACACTCTCAGCCACCCTCCCTTCTTCTTTCTCTGGATAATAAATCCTTATGAAAGCTGCCTCCACGACTGAGACAGGTTGTGAAATTGTTTAATAATGTTGACTCACATAGTGACATCATTTTGAGACTTTTGGTTTTCTTGCAACATCTTTAATGACAACTGAGAGCTGCTGGATGTGACAGACCGGATAAGAGCCCCCGGCAGCAGGATGAAGCAAGGTGTTTGAAGCAAGGAAGGGCGGCCTTATATCCCCACATAGAGATCAAGGTGATTCAGTTTCAGGGGGAGGAAGCCCCAGCGTTGTCTTCTTTCTCCTTCTCTGGTAGCCCATCTTACAAGTGCTTCTTTGAAATACTTATCTTAGGAGAGGGACAATGCAGGCGAGTTAACACCTCACATTTTGGAGGCTAAGGAGGGTTCCAAAGCCACTCTTGACAGCCCAAGCAAAACATGTTAACATGCCTGGAGAATAAAAACACTCAGTGGAAAGTAAACCCCGCAGAGCCAATTGCTTTCCCCAATCTGAGAAGCAGCCGCCACATCAGGGCCCAGGCACTTGCTGAACCTGTGCAGAGTCAGCAGTCGGACCCTGGGAACATTTGTTTTACAAAACTGATCATTTCACCAGGAAGACACAATTCTACTTTAAGAAGGAGATAAAGAACGAGCCCATGAGGTTCCTTCCCAATGTCGTGCTTTTTCATCTGTGAATAATGTTAGCCTAACTCCAGCAAAAATAATCAGGGTGTATCTCAACTGGCTGTATATTAAGGAAGAAAAAAAAATATCTCTTGTTCTTCCCTGTACAGAGGTGTTGTAAGCCTGAGCACCCTGGCTCCAGCATAAGAACTGCCTTTAATGCTCAGAAAGTACTGCAGAATAATATGCTCCCCAAATATCTTATGGTTTTAGAAGTATGTATCTAACAAATCTGAACATTACCTGTTTAAAGGGATGTAAAATGTCTCTCAAAAGCTGGGCTGTAATTCTAAGGATGCCATGGAAAGAAGAAAAAAATTACTAGCTCTAGTAACAGATGTGAAATTACATTAGATAAATATAATCATTAGTTTCAGTCTCACCCTGGTTAATTTGTTTGTGGAAATGTGCAACCCATTATTCATTAGGTAATTTTTCACACATTGATTAGAAAGCCATGTCGAATTGTGACCCAGCACATTGGGGTTTGCCTATCTCGCAGTGAACTATATCGCTTACAATAGTGGAAATGGGGGACAAAATGTTTATCTCAGGCTGATTTTGTGCCAATAAATAAAGTAAATCAATAGCCAGTGAAGTGTGAACGACATTTCTCTGCTGTATAATATGGTTTTGGGGGCAATTTGACATGCTACAAGGGGAAACAAGGGTCTTGAACAGAAAGGTAATAAAAGCAAATCATGCTGGTAACTGTTACTGAAGTCCTGTATTTTTTCTCTACATGGGCAGCTTTAAGATGAGAAAAATAATGCACGTAACAGTGTAAAAACACTGAGACACTCCCCAACTTTGTAAACATTGGGAATCAAATCCAGAGAAGGGCAGGTCTCTGTGAAATAGATGTGCTGATGGATGCTAGCACCGCGTTTGGATGAGACCCTGAGCTGTGCCGGCAGTGCTGGCGCTTCCCTGACAGCACTTGTCTCTGGTGGCTTCTTCCCTCTGGTGGCTTCCTTTCTAGGGTGCTGAATTCCAAGGCTATAAGTAGTTTTGTGTCAGATCATAGCATCAGTATTCCACCGTTCCTATGAGAGCCCTGCAGCACGAATGCAGCTCATTTTAAGCGGATTTGTGCCCGTGTGAAGCAGTGGAACTTCATCATCTTCATTGTGCTACACCCATTTGCAGTAGCGAAGGCATTGACCCTTCATTACTGTTACTAAACATCACTATTTTGTCTTTGCAAATTGCAGATGAGCAAAAAAGGAAAAGAGAATTACTCATTTGTCATTGGTGCAGTCGGTCTCTCTATTACACCCCTGCACAAGTTATTCTTCCCAAATGACAGTTTGGGCAACCTAGGTACATGACTGTAGGTGGTTTTACTCAAGCATCAGTTGTGGAGCACTTTGTTTCATCCACGCTGCTTCTCAAGTCAGCCAAATGTAAATAAAACTTTTTTTTTTTTAATATGTGTTGGTGTTTCTGTAAGAAAGATTGGAAGAGAAGATACAGTACAGTTCAAACTAGTCTTCAATGAAATCTCAGAAATTAGTCTCTAATATCACCATGGCTGGCATCAAGACAAAAAAAACCCACCAAACCACCCACCTGGCAAATGTAGGGAAAACAGCTCTTTTAGCAAATATCAACATCTCCAAAGTGCTCTGCAGCTGCATCACCTGCAATGCCCTGCACGGGCTGTCACAGCATTCACAGCAGTCCATGTAAGGCAAAATGCAATAACTAACTCCTTCTGGAGGAAAAGCAGTGTAATAAACTCAGCTGTCTCCAGGTAGCTGCCTTTCCCACCGCATGCCCACAGCTCCCGGTGGGTCTCAGCTTCCTCCTGTGGAGACCAAAGCAGACACATCTGCCTCATGAGTGGGGACAGTGGGAGCTGGAGCAAGCTGCCACCCATCTCCAAGCTCCAAATGCTGGTTAATATTGCTGAGAGACTCTTACCAGCCATTAAACGAAATTTTGGCCAGTGCAAGTGGCTAAGGAGACATTCCTGTGTTACCCCAAAGAGGATCTTATGCTTTCCAATTCCTCCTCTTCCCCATCACCCCAGTCCCAGGGGCAGAAAACTGTCAGTAAAACTGTTGCAGTTAGTGAGGTTTGTTTGCCCAGGTGCTAAGTAGTTTAAGAGAAAGCAAGTTGCTTAAGCAGCAGGTTGTAGGAGGGAGACAGGCTGCTCTAAGAAACCCTCAGGATTGGGAAGCAGTCTATTTTCTTGGGGGTCCTGGCAGTGACTTTTGTTTGGCATGGTCCCTACGAGGATGACTGCATAGGCATCTGCCCACCGCAGAGGGGACAGCACAAAGGCTATCCAGGAACTGAGATCCTTCAATCAAATCACACGCTCTGACTGATGAAATTAGAAAGGACCCAGCTTCTGATATATTAAAAATGAAAATATATAATTTACATAATAACCCCCCCAACAATACATCTTAATATAATTTAAAATTGGCTGTTAATACTGCATTTGTGGTTTTCACAGAAATCCAATTGCATTGTCTGATAGAGTTGTCACCTGAAAGTCTGCAAAGTAATAGAACAACATGTCTATTAAACTCATAGAAGTCTCTTCTAACACCAAACAGGCAAAAGCAATATATATCTGTCAGTTTATAAGGTGCCTCTCCCTGGCATTTTAAGCCTCAGATGTTATCTTTAAAATACAGATTAAAATAACTTGCATTTTTCCACATGATGCAGATTGCATTAAGGCAATTAACATTTAATTAACAGCAGGTTCTCCTTAGCAGGTCAGATTGCCAAGGGCTCACTGTTGTTGCCATAGAAAATGGAAGGCTGGGCTGTTTGGTTTCCAGAAAAGAAACAGCTGTGTTTGAGCCCTGACAGTCTGAAATCATCCTGGCTAGGCTATAATGCTCCAAAGGACAAGGAGAGGAGGAGAGTGTCAGTGTCACAGAGACCATCTTGGGCTGCTGGAGAATGTTATCTGCTTTAGAAATCAGTGTACTGTTGTTAGGGTATACATTTTTTTTAATTGAACTGACAGTAGAGCTTTAAAACTCCTGTAAGCACTCAGTAAGCTAATTTAACTGTTTCCTTCTGATATGCTTTTAAATTGTGTGAATAGAGCGGTGCAATTATTTCTTACAGTTTGGCTTTTCATCTTTTATTTTTGTTGCTTGTCTTCTCTTCAGATTCTTCACTATTTCTCTTGGTAGCCATTTGGGGCTCATTATGAATATTATCCAAGAATAGATGGATGCACAAATTGCATTAAGACATTGCATTGTTGCTCTGAATTGAAAGCCACTATCAAGGCAGTGCGAACAATATTTGTAAAGGGATTTAAAAAAAAAGACAAATACTGAAATGAAGATAACAAGATAGATGCACTGAATCTGTAATAGCACAGACTAATATCTCCTGGGAAAAATAATAATAATAAAAAAAAAACCAACAAGAAAAACAAACTCAAAGAGAACTTGGAAGATCACAAGGGCTTCCAGAAGGCTGGTGGAGTTTGCCTTTTCTCTTCAGCAGGTGCCAGACAAGGCTCGAAATGATAATATCAGTGAAATGCAACAGCAAAGTGTATTTTTACAATAGCACAATTCAAGGTTTTGTGTTGGGGAAGGTTGTCCTTGCCTGTTTCTAGGCTTTGGTAACTGCATGCAGAGCTGCTCCTGCAGTCTGAGACACTCTGGGAGAGGAAGATTCAGACAAAAAAAAATAAAACCAAACCAAATAGTTTGGGTTGTGGTTTTACTCCTCACTCCTTTCCAGAGCAGAGCAGTAGAACAGATTTTTTAACCATGAAAACCAATCCATTTTGTCCCAGTGATTTCATTAATCCTGAATGTGTTTTATGCAGAGCCCGTTGCGGTGACAGACCTCAGGGCAAATGTGACCCCATGAACTATACATCTGTAGATCTACGTGGGCCCATTTAAAAAGAATAATTTGAAAACTGCTGTGTTGCTGCTGTTCTCAGATCATAGAGAAGACTTTAAATAAACACAAAGTACATGAAGAGTCTTGTCCGCTGAGGACAGAGGCATGAGCAACGGCTTTGCTAGCTCTGTGTAGTGTGTCCAGTCTATCCTAGTGAGGTCCTTCAATGGTGCTAGCTAAAGCTATGGGATGCACTGATCCAGGAAGCCCAAGGCATGTAACCTAGACGAGAAACCTAGAGGTGGAAAGAAGCTGGTGCTCTCTACCTTCATGTGTTAGTGCCAGGAGCTGCAATAAGGGACTAAACCAAATCTACATGGGCCCCTTTGGGTTGCTTCTCCTTGAGAGGCCCCTGGGAGGGCTACTGCAGGGCTGTGGGCATCCTCCTCCTTGGGCCCAGGGGTGCAGCTGAGAGCCAGGGCTGGGGCACCACTGCCTTCCTGGGCAGCCCCCAACTCCTCTTTCCCTCTCCCTTTAGTGGCAAATGCTTAAAAAAAGAAAAGGAGGAGCAGAGCAGCTTCTTAATGCTGTATTCATCTTCACAAATAGCATGGGTTTACATAGCTTGGAATGAGGACACTTAAGGGTGGTGGCTTTTGCTGGGTGCCAGTGTGATTGCCTGCAAGGATGGTGCTCTGAAAGCCAATGGAGAAAGAAAGCAGGTTTATTGGGGTTTGTTAATGAGCATAACTGAAAGAGGGTGGGAATCTGTCTGTTTGGGGGAGTTAGTACAGAGTCAGCAGAGGTGAAGGTTTCTGGAGCCATAGCTTCCCAATGCTTACTTGTGTTTGGCTGCTGAACAGCTTTGGAAACCTTACTGCCTGGATGAGAAAAATCATGTTAAAACGATCCTCTACAGAAGCACCCTGTACAAGGAGGAGGATCACTGAGATTTTCTTATACCTAGGTTGCCTACAGCCTGTCCTCCTCCTGGGGTCAGAACAGCATTGTGTCAAGGGTGTGGGGCTCCAGGACACCCCCAAAAGATTCATTTTGCATGGGGGTGAGTCACTGCAAAAAGTGCAGACTGCTTCTGGACAGGTTGAGTTGCTTCTAAGCTGGCTGTGTAGGGCCCAGATGTTGTAAATTGGTTACCATGCCTTGTCTCCCACCTTCCCATTTTTCTTTTGTTTCACTGTTATTATAAAAAATTGGTAGATGGCTGATATTACAAGTCCAGGGCAAAACTACTCATACGTTTAGTGTAAGGACATTTAAATATTTAAAGCAGATGGTTCCCAATGACCTTACATGTCTCCTTTATAAATGTATGTACTGTCTTATAGAACCATCTGCATCCCAATATGCAGCTCATATGTTTCCAAGTGTTTCCTCGTTAACCAGCAGAAAACTTCATCTTCCTTCTGACGTGAGATTAAGGTTCAAGCTCAATTACAGTTGTATAAATCAGCAATGGGTTTGGGAGCAGCGTTTACTCCAGGTCAGTGAGGTGTTGGCACCTTACACTTGGCACTCAGGGTGGGTTGACAAGGGTAGGATTTGAAGCATACAGGCAGGCTTTCTCACATGAGCTGAGTCTGGGAAGCCCAACAGGAGAAGAAATAATTTGCAAAAGCATAGCCAACAGTAACAATAGGGCACATGCATCGCCTGATGCATCCGCATTGCCTTGGCGAGGCTTTCTGCAAAATGCAAAGCAGTGCAGAGCAATGCATGAGTTCCCATCCCCCTAGATCAGCCTTATTCCCTGCTATGCTCTTGTACAGAAGAGCAGAGCCAAACTAGTAAAAGCAATTTTCCATTCTCCAAGGGACCCAGGGGAGATGAGCTCTGATCTTGTGCTCATCTCACACTCCCTTTATTCCCTGGACTGGCAGCCTTCCTCTGCGAGTCTCCACCATGCAGGGCGGCTCTGTCATTAGCGCGGTATGGTTGCCTCACTCCTTTCAAAGAAAAATCCTTTAATTTTTAGGACTTGCCCTGTGACTGGCTGTGTGCTACCTGCACTTTTTGGGTAGGAAATCATCTTAAAGAATTGTTCATAAAACATATATAAGTGACAGGTAGATGGGAAATGGCATGCCTCTAATTTAAATTTCGATTAGAAAAAAATACAGAAATGTATTACATGAGGAACTGCTAAGAGTTGTATGGAATACTGTGTTTTAAGACCTACTGTAGATCTATGTCGGTGCCTGTGAAAGAGAGGATAATTAGTGCCCGTACTCTCAGTCATATCAGACTAAAGGTAATGGGGTGTAAGAAATGGTTCATTAGGCTCTCTCAAGTACTTTTACTGTGTCCATACTATTTATACCAGCAGAAAAAATTCAATGTCTTTAAAATCAAGTCAAAGCATTCGCCTTAGATTCCTCAGTTTAAGAAATAACATTGAGTGATGATCTCTTAAAGTCAAATGGAAAAAAATGTACATAAAAAAAACCCTTAAACTGGTTTTATTAGCATTTTGTACCACTCCAACGCAGTCTCCATGCCTATGCAAATTCTGCCTCCTTCATTTGTGCTTCTCTATATGTTTAGCTTGCATAGGGGAAAATCTGTGGACACAGGAGACAAGCAGGCAAATGCATCGCATTTATTTTCGAGAGAAACATGTGTATGGAATATCATTTGCTTTCTGGTCTGAACAAAAGAGCAAACTGTGTGGAGAACAGCAACAAATGGAAGGGAATGGAAAGAATGACTGATAAAAAAGGGTTAAAAAAACCAAAATATGTGTAGCTTGACTAAGTGGGGAGGACAGGATGGCAAGCTACAAATGTTTGAAGGGTACAGATATCAAATGAGGGTGGGAAAGTTATTTAGGCTGACAAAGGAGATATAAGTAGGAGTAATAGGATGAAGTTAACAAAGGAAAAATTTAGTTTAAGAATCAGGAAAAGCTTCCTGACAGCAAATATATAACACAGGTCTGGAGCAATTTCTCATGGGAAGCAGAGAAGCCCCATCACATGAAGCCCTATGCATTTAAAACTAAATTGGAAAAGCATTAGAAAATATAAGGAGAATAAAATATAAGACACTTTTCTGCTCACCGGAGGCTGGACTGGATAACTGGGGGCTTCTCTCCCTGCCCTCTGTTTCCAGCTTTTTCTGGTTCTTCACTAACAATGTGCCATTTGTACTTTCTAGAAATGTAACTAGCACAGCAAGGGTAAATTTGGGAGTCAGCCTATTAGCATAAATTACACTATATATCTACAAGATAATAAGGGCATAGCAAAGACACGTTGTACTAATACTGCATGCAATCCTGACTGCGCTTTTGAACATACCTCATTTTGTGATTTGCAGTCTTGGGCATCTCTGTTTTGAGGATTTGGCCCCAGGTAAGTGCTTAGCCAGGTACCTTTGCCGCTTCTGGCAAGAACTGAATGAGCTGCATTTGTCACCACAGGCTCCAAGTGTGGAGTGAGAGGTGATGCTGAAACCAGGTGGCCCCACAATTCTCAGCGGCTTGATGAGGGAACAGGGATGCTCAGCAGCTGTTGATGGCCGGTCCTTCCCTCTTTGGGTCAGTGGCTTGTTTTGCACAGGTTACAGAAATGCAATACCAGCAGCTTGAGCTTGACATGGCATGCAAACATCTCGTAGGGATGGAAAGTGTGAGCAGGACTGCATGACATTCCGGAGGCCCAAGATTTTAACCCATTGCTTTTGGACACCAGAAAGGAGCTCCATAAATCTTTTGGATTCCCCTGGGGTAATGTGTTTTTCAGTTGACCTACCTAAGGCACGGACTGGCCCAGTGGCCATACTATTTAAGGACAGGTAAGGACACTCAGCTCTTGAACATACAATGAATGCCTGCAACCAGAGAGAATGCACAATTAAGGCATCTTGATAAATCTGGTATCACAGAACAGATATACAAGGGGGAATAGGCACATCCCAAAAGAGGTAAAGAGTAATTATCTACCTATGCAAAATATATACCATGTGCATTTAAGTGCCTATTTAAACTTGGGCTGTTGCCACCTGTTCTAAAATCGCCCCATGAAAAGAAAAGCTTCTAACTGCAAAATATTATTGGGAAGTTTAGTTATACTAGCATCATAAATTGCCCTTGCATACATTTTAGAAGATGTGGTGTCTTGGTCTTAGAGGATTATGGTTTCCCTCGCACAAAAGAACAACTCCATCTTGGCTAAAAATACTTTGACATGAAGACGTGAGGATCTCAGACATTTGTGTGCATACAGAAACGGTCAGTAACCCACGACCTCTACCCAGGACAATGTTTATTCATAACTGTCATATCACAGTGAACAGCTCATGAGCTTTACATAAGGTTGTCCTCCAGAGCTTTCCTTGTGATTTACGCTGTCACAGGCATGTTTAGGCTTCTGTGACAAAGCCCAATGTTTTCCTGCATTTCCCTGGTTTTCCACAGAAATAATTTTTTTTCTATTTTGAGAATTTATATTTATTAAAATCACCTCTGTGGTCCTTGCGGAGACAAAAGAAATGCTCAAAAGCTCACTGACTTCAACATTTGTTGGATTTCTCTTTTTCTCCTGCACTAGGACTTCAGGACCACACCACTACTGTGTGAGCTGAGTGTAGTGCTTTCAGCACTCCCCAGGCTTGATGTTTACTCCTGGAAGACAGACGGAAAAATGATTCATATGTTCTGTATTTGTTTAGAAAGCAACAACATCTTCCCTATGCAGAATGCAGAATCAAAGCTGCCCTCATGTGTTAGCACAAAAAATGTTTATAAAATGTTTGGTGAAATTCTGGTGTACACACTTGCTTTACTTCAAAACCATTCTGTGTATCAGCCTGAATTTGTATTACTTTTTTAAAAAATTGTCCTCTGTGCTGTGGAAGTACTTACAGGGGACCAGTAATGAGCCATGAACCTGCTGTGCCAGGCCCAGTGCAAAGAGAGAACCGAAAGATGATGCCTGCGTGGAGGAGCTGATGCTGTTTACACATGACAGCACTAAATGATAACTTGCACCAAGGTTTACTGTGTGGGTTGAAAACTCTGGGC
Organism: Heliornis fulica; assembly: GCA_013399135.1. NCBI lineage: Eukaryota > Metazoa > Chordata > Aves > Gruiformes > Heliornithidae > Heliornis > Heliornis fulica. The sequence goes on from VXBZ01010738.1 coordinate 20,172, forward strand.
TAATTCCTGCTGGCACAAGGTTCAGTAAAGGTAAGTCAGGTCCCCAGTATGCTGCAAAAGCAGGGAAAAAGCCGATTCAGATGTTGCGCCCTGCGTGGAGGTACAGCACATCTCCCTTCCCTGGAAGCTGCGAGGAGCACAGAGCTCTTTCATCAGGCACAGCTGCACGTCTCTGGCGTCTTCCTTGCCCAGCCATGACTCATTTCAGCAAAGCGAGGGATTTCTGCACAGAAACACCCTTTGTAGTAAACTTTCGGACCATTTCACAATCTCACACAGGGCACCTTTGAAAATAAATCACTCTTCATATGCTACTTTGTGGCTTTCTCTAGTTACACTTCTCCCCATCCCCCTTCCCCCCCTCCAAAATTCAGGGGAATTCCAGAACATTTTGCAATTAGCTAAGGATTATATTTCCTTATTTTTATTAATTTTATGTAAAGTGGGATTTATCAGTGGAGCATTCATTGACACTGACTTCAATTTATTCTGATGAAACTGACTGACATCTGTGTGTGCTGTTCATCAGTCATAATTTAAACCATTCTTAATTGCATTAAATGTAAATTAAGACATTCAATTTCAGCCATTATTTTTCATAAAACACTGTGAACTGAATTTTAGTGGGTCATGAGATCTTACATTCAAAATAAATAGGGTAAATTCGAAACTTATCATTGATGTTCATATTTCACCCTTTGTCGGCTGTACTTCTTTTGTAGCTTACTAGATTGGAACAATTAATTTTATCTCTGAAGGGAACATGAATGGCTAAAGATGATGTAGCTGGGTTTTTTAACAAATGACTTTATCATTTCTAGAGCTTGCTTGTTACCGCAATGTATTAAATATATTAAGAGAAAACACAATTAACCTTTCATCTAAACCAAATGACAAATTAAAACAGAAAATACAAACCATGCCAGAATCAGCCCTCTGATTTTGAATTCATAAGGCTATGCTGCCAGGTTTGTTTTCCGGGCTTTCTTGAGGAGGTTTGGTGAAGCAAAAACCTGTTTGGGGGTGAGGGTTTGGGTCAGGAGAGGCTCAGAGAACACGCGGATGTGCAAGCCACCTTTGCTATAATGGAGCGTGGTGTTCAGTGGGTGGTTTGGGGAACTGTCCAGGAAAGGTCATGTATCCCATTTTTTTTAAAGTGAAGACCAAAGGTCCTCTTTAATCCACCCGATCCTGTCCCCAGTGTCTAGCACAGCAACCAGCAAGCCCCAACTGTGAGGAGGCAATTTTTAAAATCTAGTGTGTTCTGCTCTGTATCGAGGGATGGACTGAACGCTGTGGCTTAACAGAGGGAGCATCCTAGCTGCGTTTGCTTTCCAGTGGAGCATGGCAGGGCTCGCCTTGTCTCCAGCCTAACACCATGACCTTGGCTGTCAGGGAAGTCCATGGCCACCCTTGGAGCAGTTGTGCTTGTGATGGGGGGGATCACCCCAGGGCAGAGAGGTACCAGCCTGTGGGCTGGCTCTGAGAAAGGCCAGAAGGACAGATTCTGGTGCCTGGGCTGCTGAGCAGGTTTACTGGGTGGGGTCTCAGGGAAGGGCTGCAGAGTTTCTTCGAGGGGTTCCTTGCTGTGGACTTTGATGGGTAGTAAGCCCATGGTTTGCTGCTTTATATTGCAGTACTGCTAGTCTGGGAGTGAGCTGCACGTTGGTGTAAGTGGGTGTCTGTGATGGTTTAAACCAAACAGTATGCTCGCTTGAGAAAAGCTTTCCAGCTCAGTGGTAGCACCTGTCTTGTCGCTTCTCTACACCACGTGCCCATAGTGCTGGTGTGAAATGGTGCTGAACACACCTGGCACCAGCTTTCCTCCCTGACCACTGTTATGAAAGTGCCTGTTAACTCTGCTAAAGCCCTGGTGTGCTTCAAACTGGGACTCCACATCTGGGATTCACCCTCACAGGTCAGTAAGTAAAGTCTGTTCCTGTGGCTACAGCTTTTCAGGATGGGGTGCAAAGGTTGGCCAACAAAGTGGGGACCACAGATCCCTTACACATGTAGTAAAATTTCATATGTAACTGTTATATACAACATTCACATTCCCATGCCAGTTCAACTGATGGAGGATGAAGTGTTGCAGTTAAGTCTGGAGATGGGTAGTGATGCAATCATTCTCCCAGTTTCTTGCTATTAATATATGTCTCTTACTCATTTTTAAAGATAGCATAAATGAGAGTACTGAATATAAATGGCTTTTGTAAGTCATTGAGGTCAGTGAAGCATGTCATTGTTTGCAACTTGAATTCCATGAAAGCACTGGCTGGCTGAGAGGCACACTATATATTTTTCTCATAAATAAAACCCACAAACAATATTCAGTATGTTTAATGATAATTATAAAATAATACTGTGTACAATGAGTTTCCAAAGCCAGAACTAGTTGCGAGTGCTTAATAATATGACCTTACGGTGTCATCTTTAGTGTACGTGATGCCTATATGCCAGTAATGTCTAAATTATTTCTCTGGCTGTATGTTAGCAAACATTTGATTATGATTTATTTTGGGGTTCTCTGAAAGATGAAGTAAGTTCTTTAATATTAGCATTACTAATGATTTTAATGAGGCATTAAAATGTTGCGGTATTGTAGGAACATTTTTCTTTTTTAATATTATTTCATTAATAGTTTACATTAATGTTAATGTTAAATTGATTATGGAACCTGAAAGAGTAATCCACAAAATGTCAAAGTGCCATTAGCACAGTGAAAGAGCCCTCCAAAGGCAGGGATCTGGTAAGAGCTAATGAGATATCTCTGTAACACATAACACTGAAGCAGCTTTTTCTAAAATTAAGACTGAAAATTAGGTTTTAATATCCTTCACTTTGGGACTCTCGAACCATTTCAGTGGCTGAGTGTTCGGCCTCAGGCATGCACAAACCAGCTCAGACACAGGTCCCGGAGATTCCCACAGAATTTGGTCTTGTGTATGCGAGTTTTTTAAAAACTTGAAAAAGCCAACAGCAAAAAGATTAAAAAAAAAAAAGTCTTTCACGGGGTGTGATGTCTGAATTTTCCATCCATTAGCACCTCTGCGGAGTGGATCAGCCGCAGAGATTTATAGTTCACGTGCAGTAAGCGCTGTATGCATTGCTCTTCAGTTGAACAAGAGTGAGATGAACACTGCCAGTAAGTTTTGCAAAGCAAGTGTTTGGCTAATGCTCTGTTGTCTCACCCCTAAGGGCAGCTGTACTTAGAGGAACAGGGGAAATATGCTTCATTAGAAATCCTGAATGGCAGTAGGGAATGAGGAGGGCCAGGAATGGATGTGGCACACATCTGTGAGGTTCTCCACTGATTTGCAGATTCAGAATTAGGAGTGTTTCAAGTTACTCACCCCACAGCAGCTCTGGCCTAGGCAACTGGCACTTATGCAGCAGCTGAACCAAGGTCTCACTGACCTTGTAACATCTTTTAAGGGAAAAATTAATATAAAGATGAAGTGTTCTCAAACAATGTCAACTATGTGCTAGGTAAATCCATGCTTTCACATGCTGTCCATGTATGTCCTGAATTTCCAATGATAGCTTTATTATGACCAGAGCAAATAAAGCTTACTGTCTACAGCTTACTTATAAGAAGAAATTAAGAGGTGAACTGGGTAATTTTATGGTTCCCCTCTAACTTAGTCCCATGCTATGGAATATCTAAGCATAATCAGGGTTTATAATTTGTCTAAAAGCATCATGTTCACACCAGAGGAAAATGTGCATTTTATTTTATTTAGCGTATGGCCATCAATAAGCATGCCTGTCTGCAGACTCCCAGCAGCCTGACAGCTGCTATGGTATTCCACATCAAGTCTTCACTACTGATATCCAAATCTTTGTTACAGCAGTTATTTCCAGGATCTCAGTTTCCCCACCAGGACCAGCCTCCTCTTAGTGCCTTTCAAATAGGCATGGCCAGAGAGTTTGGATAGCTGGAGGTCCTGGGCCCATGGGGACAGCCTCAGGACAAGATACCAGGGCAGGGGAGGTGGCCCTTGCATCTTCAGCCTGAAGGATGCTGGAAGCAGGTCAGGGCTTTGCTGCAGCGCAGCACTTATCACTGCACTTGAAGTGCATCCTAAAAGCACTAAGCCCTTGCATCATGGCAGTCAAAACTCTGAGGTGTTGACCTACAATCTGAGAGGAGGAATTCAGACTTTCGATAGCATGGGCTGCACAATCAGCATGGGCTGGCTGTCTTGCGGGTGGTGGAGGGAGCTGAATGCCCAGCTGCAATCTGGATGTAGGCACAATGCCAGCCTGGCAGCTCTGGATGGTGTATGATTTGAGCAGCTCCAGGTGTTCCTCTTCAAGGTCTTCCAAACCACCATGATTCTCAAATGAACCCCAGGCAACAGCAGTTGCTGGAGGGAAATCCCAGTCCTCCACAGCCTGATGCCATACTCTGCCACCCTTGTCCCTCCAAACCATCTTCCTCTGAGCTGAGGCTCTGGCTGAAATGGAGGAGAGAGCTCAGCCCCAGGTGGGATTGATGCCTCTCTCTGTCTCATCCATGTAAGACTCTCATTGCAGTCTGGTAATGGTAATTAATTAGTCCAACAACACCCCTAGGAAAAGCACTTCTCCTCTGTCACAGATGAGGAAACTGAGGCTCTGTAGACTATAGCCTGATACTGTTTGGCCTCAGCCTGTCAAAACCAGTGAAAATATTTTCATGGGCCAAACAAGAGGACTACAGGTCCTCTCCTATATCTCTTCCTATAGATAAAGCTCATATAGTACTCATTGTTGAAGGAAACAAAAGGTCTTGAGGAAATTACTCTGAATCCCTGCATTACAAAATTTCATAGAGGATGTTACTCACTCTACCTTCCCCAATAAAAATTTCTTGGTGAATTTCATAATTCACAACCTCATAATATCTTAATTCAGTTTGATAGCTGTATTGTTCAGGGTGTTTTTTCCCCCATAAGTGGGAAAATTGGATTGAAAAAAGGGGTCAAATAATTTCCTTCTGCCATGGCTTTTTTGTGTCCCTTTGGTTGGAAAAATAGTTTAATGTCCCTTCACATGGATTGAAGTTAACAAAGCTGGTTCTGACCATCACTCCATGGCCAGAATGCTCCCAGGTTTCAATTACTCGTCACTTTTCTGTGGGGCAGTGGGCAGTGAAATGCCATTTCGAGTAGCCTTGAGAATGCATTTAGCTGTCAGGAGGCAAAATGAGGAAGCAGCAATCTCTTTCATCTTCCACTGTAGAAATTAGTATCTGCGACCTTAGTCATTAAACTAACAACTTTAAAAAGGCAGCTAAGTAGTTAATAAATAGATAATTTTCTGATAATAAGGAGAGAAGGGGTTGGCTGAGAGAGGGAGACTGTTCTGGGTTGTAAGCAGAATTCTTTTATTTCTGTCCAAGTCCAGACAGAGCTCTTCTTTGTTTTGATTTCACTCGGGAGTTCTGTGCAGAACCTGATGGCATGACTTGGTCCGTTATACTTAAGAGGGCATGTATTTGTTATCCTATTTGTTTATGTAATCTGAATGTTTCATCCTGCATCTAATACATGGAAGTTACAGATCATCTTGACACAATGGTCTGAGTGCAAGGAATATATTTATCCTGCAAAGACCTGTTTTGTTAGAAAGAAGCGATAAGATTAACATGCCATGAAACTGCATTGTGTTACTCCCGATACTGTTAAGGCAAAACTAATGGCATCTCCCTGCTCTTCTACATGAAGGAAACATCCACCAAGCCTAACAGGAGATTTTCCCTGTGTAGATGCCATTGGCTTGGCCCTTTGTCCATTCCTAACACTGGTGAAGAAGCAAAGAGTTAACCTGCAATTCTTTGCCATTTGCAACCCAGTGTGCTGGTTTCCTGCTAGGGAGAGCTCAGGTTGAATTAATTTTCAGCTGAATATGTCATTAAGGAACAGGATTTATTAATGACTTATTAATGCAGAGTCAAACTGAGCTCTAGTGCAAATCCTCTAGGATTTGAAGGAAATACACAACCGCTTACGGGGCACGTGGTCTGTATATGGCCAGTTCCTGCCATCAGATGTGGATATATAGGCAATATTAAGTATTCTGTTTAACACTGTACACTTATATTCATTACCACTCAGAATAATAAAAACTTCCCATTTTATGGTGACATTTATTTACTGCCAAGCATCAGCCCGGGTGGAAGAACTCCCAGTTCACTCCTGTATATAATCTCAGGTCTGTCATTCACATGTAGAAAACTCAGCTCTCTATTTAGCACAGTTGGTGAAAGATAGACATTTACAGGGCCCCTCTGCCCTTGAGCTGTTCCATTAGTGCATGGAAAGCACCTTGCAGCCTGTGACAAGCGCAGCAGATCGGCACTAAATCAAAAATCAGTGCCAGCCAGGGATCTAAGCCACCATGAAGGTCACAGCCATCAGCTGCATGCCATCTCAATCCAAACAAAACACGCTGGATACAGGGGGATTTTCACTACTCACAATAGGAGACATACACATCATGTTAGAGTAATCCCCTGATAGCAGTGAAATGGGTAACTGACCTTTTAAATACTTTTGAGTATTTAATAAAACTTTGAAGATGGAGAAAGGAGGTGTTGGTAGATTTTGGGTGCTTTTTACAGTGTAATTGAAATGTTGGCTCTGTGCCACAGCAACCCAAAACATTAACAAAGAATTGTGCTGGGTGAGCCTGTATGCTTTAGAAAAGCGATAAATTAATTCTCTGTATTCAGTTTTTCTCTAAATAAATGCTCCCTGTTCAGAATAATTTTCTCTACTGAATGCTAAGAAACTTGACCAAGTCTCCTTAAGTGGTTGATTAATCTGCAGGAGATTTAAGTGGAGATACAGTGGTCAGTGCACAGTACCTTTCTTCGGAATGTAGCCCAAAGCAGTTCCCGGAGTCACATTCTGTAACAGCAGCACAAAGCTAAGTGTGCAGAAAATAGAGGGATGAGGAGATTAAGAGGTGCAAGTAAGGCAGTTAAGGCAGTCTGTTGCCTGAGTTGAAGTGAGTTGAAGAGATACTCAATCGGCATAATTCAGACCAATGGAGTTGTGCGACTTCTCTCAATCAGGGTGTGAGGAGGGGCACCAGGTGTGTACAGTGGGGCTGTGTACAAACCCCCATTCTGGTATGGACATGTACAGCTGATCTTCTCACTGGGGTCTGAGCAGAAGGTGTCCACATCATACATAATCCATCATCTTCCACAGGACTCCTCAGGGTCAACAGGACACAGAAGGAAGACAGTGATAGAGGTAAAAAAAATAAATGCTTCCTTCCTTTGTGGCCATCAGTGGCCAATCTCTTTCCCCAACCCTGGTGTCTCCTTATCTCTCATGGATGCCTGACCATAGGGCTGGTGAGTTGACCCGTGGTGGACCTGAGGTTTCTGTTTGGGGTGCCCTGGCCTGCTGCAAATTCCTCCCTGGGGGAATATGGGGATTTGGGAGCTAAACCCCAGCATCATCACACTGATTTTGCCCCTTCTCTTTCAACTAATTTTGGAGCAGACTCCAGAGAAAAACACCTTCCTTTTCCCAGCTCCTTTCCCTCAGGCTTTGCTCAAGGGGACCCCTTCCCATTCCCTCGGGGTGAGCTATGTACTCTGATGGACGCAGTCTTTATTTCTCCAGCTAAAAAGAAAATGAATACAAGTGTGCTACCTGCATGTCTGGGTGTGCGACACAGAGGGTGTGAGCAAGGGTAGGATGGTGTCCTTTCCTTCACTAACCTGATCGGCAAAGCTCACGTGTAACTGTGTGAGATGTGCTTGAGGCCTCACTGGAAATAAAATTACTAGAAGAGGGAAGGTAAAGCACCTTCACCTTGTAGCTCTCCACCTCCTTCTGTGGGAAGCAGCCTTCCTCTTAGAAATGTAAAATATGTAGAAGGCAAGGAAAGGCTCTGAATGGGTGGTATGGAAATAACATTTATGTAATCTACTTGAGCAGATCTACTGAAGTGTCAAAGCTTATTTTAGCTATGGTATTTCAGGCTTTGACAGACTAATTGGCTGCATCATTTATTATACAGAAAGCTAATTTAAAGCAGATACAAACCGATGCACCAGGTCAGGGTAAGGGTTCACCAGTGCCCAGCCGCATAGACATTTCCCAAAGAAGAGGGTGCAAGAGGCAGGGCACACGCAGAAGAAATCCTTTCTGCGGCTGTGGGAATCGGCCTACCTGGGCACTGAACTGACAGCCACGCTTTAGAGCCACCAATGGGCCTTGCCTTCATGACACTGACCATTCCTTTCCTGAAACCCTTTCGGTGTGCTCTCCTAAACAACGGTGAAGGGCCTGCCGGCGCGTTTCTTGGGAGAGGAAGTTTTCCGTTAGACGAGAACGTTTGCCTGTGTCACATCGCGGCCCTACATGCTCACACTGCTATTGAAACTCCGTGTGCACCCACGTCGACGCGGCCGTCACAGGCCATCGCACGGCGGTTGTGCGCGTCAGGTTTTTGTGCCAGGGTCGTGTATACGTCGTGTGTGTACTCGCACGAACACACGCCGGAGCTCTGCGCCCTACGGCGGAGTCTAACACCCCTCCAGCTGCCGCCTGACAGCGAGAGGGCAGCGCGGCCGGTAACCGGGCGCTGCGGGGCCGTTCCGAGGAGGGGGAGACCCGGCGGGGTTCTCCTCCGGCTCCGCCAAGTTCCCCGCAATCGCGGAAAAAAGCGCCGGACACGGTGCCGGGAAAACGTGCGTTGTGGTCGGCTGCCACCTGCTGGCACCAGGGGACGGATCCGAGGAGAGGGGGCGGGCTCCGGCTCCCCGAGCAGGGGTTTTGCTTTTTATTGTCCTCTCCCCGCTCTCCCGTTCCTCTCGGCTGAGACCCCGGAGTCAGGACTGTGCCCTCGCTGCGCTTTCGGTAAACCCACGTGCATCTGCGAGCGGTACCGTTTGATTGAAATTCCCCTTAACGGCAGATTCGTGGACAGCCAAGCGACGGAGGCGCTTGGAAAGGAGCACGAAGTGTCCTTTTCCTCTTTTCCTCTTCCTTGCTAGTTAATAAAGTTTTTGTATTCATCATTCATCGGGAGTCAGCCCGGGGAGTGTGCTCTGTTTAAACGCTCCGGCTTTTCACTTAATGCATCCCATCTGTTTCTGAAATAAATTGCAATAATCCGTGTTTAATGTTAATCAATGTATTACTAAATATGCAAATTATATTAAAAGACATGGTTTGAAAAAGCTTTCATTTGTAAATATGGTAGCTTAAAACAGGAAGCATATCTAAAAGCCATTTAGATACAGTAGCCTAACTCTAACAGTGTAGCTGATTTATAAAGCGGTTTGCAAGTTGATCTTTCTCCCACAAGGGGATATGTAAAACTGTTGCATATCAGATTTTGTTAACATCTGATGGGTTACTGCTAACAGTGTAAAAGCCTAATATTCACAACCATGTCTCTTATTTAAATTAAAGCAATCTTATTCCAGCTTTCTAATTTTTGTGCTCATCCTAACATATGAATTTGCATGAAGAGTTTATGAATCACAGTGAAAGCAATTTGAACAAGCTTTTTAATCAGTGCTACATCTTAGTGCCTGATTTAGATAATTCATTGTCTAAGGATCTCTTCTGGCCTCTCCTCCTCCTTTTCAGAGGGCTTGCTCTATCAAGCTGGCTGATGGTGTGGCCAAAGTCTCTCCACTCCAGCATGCCACTTCATAGCAGGGTCCTGTGTAGGACCCTTGTGGTGCTTCTCCCATCCCCAATGTTGTTCTGCATCCCAGCTTGCAGCATTGCTTCTGCTGCTGTTAGGTGTAAAGTAGAGGGTTGTTTGCCCTTGTTGACTTTCCATGGGGCAGTAGCATTGCATGTCATGGAAATGCATCTGCACAAAATTTAGATGTGGTCCATATGGCTCCTGCACCCAGCCTCATGTCCCCAAATGTAGGAAAGGAAACGCTGGTGAGAAGCATTGGAGAGAAGATGCAGATGGAAAGATGAACATGCTGAGATGTTCGGCAGAACAGAGGTGTCCCTTAGTGGTGTTGGGTCACAGTTAGCCGTTGCCTCTCTCACCTCTTTTTGCCTTGTTTTATTGTTCACACTCCTGCTACCCTCACTGTACAGACTGCTTGATCAAATTGTTGCTTATTCGCGGTGGAGCAGCCCTACCTGGAAGCCCTGGGTACGGCAGGCCAGGGTGGGTAGGAGAGGGAGCTGTCACCATTGCAGCGGTTGTTCTCAGTAATCAGGGGGGGAAACAGAAGATGCTTATCTTCATGGCTAGGATTGACTGTGTGAGACCAATCTCTTCAAGTCCTGTCCTGCCTTCAAAACGGAAACTGTTTTTTGTAAGTTTTGTAGTTTTCCCTCAGCTGGCAGCCTTTGCTGTGTTTGTATTTAGTTTGACAACACTTTTTTTTTTTTCAGTCTTTGCTGATGCTGTGTTATTAAAAATCCTTGTTGTTTCAGGATGTAAGTCAACCTTTAAACACAGTTCTTTGAAAGGCAGCTTACCCCTTACTCTGGGAGATTGTCAAGTCATAACTGCATGTGAGGCAATTTCAGGTTTGCTTTTCTTTTTTTTTTTCTTTTTTTTTTTCAGCTTCCTGTGAAGCAGCCTGTGAAATTCACTGAGATGTCCCAGAGTAGCAGGACCAGGACACAAATCTATTGTAAATTCACACTACTTGACAGGGAAACCTTTGTTCCTCACATATTTGCTGTAATTTCCATTCCCTTTGGAAATGCAGGCACCATTTTGAATGAATTTGGGACTAAAAAAGAACAAATCTGTGAGTATTTTGACTAGACGACTGAACATTTGATGACATATCATTAAATGCTTGATGGCTTTACCACAGCTTCCATAAGAAACTGAGCACAACTTTCTAGATGTCCTGAAACTCAGACCTGATTTTGTCTATGTATGTGAGCATCCCTCTCAGGAGCTAAAATTGGGAGCAAGGCTAGATAGCACAAACCCCGTGAACCCAAATTGTTGAGTTCCATGTGGCTCTATTTGTGGACAACACTGTTACAGTCCTGTCACCCTGTAGCCATCACATATCAGGCAATGAGGGACTGAGTGCGCACTACTGATGTACTGTCATGCATTTACACTCAAACATGTGGAAACATTACCTTTTCTTGGTTTGTTTTTTTTTT
>VXBZ01010746.1:0-20479 GCA_013399135.1 Heliornis fulica
AAGGTGATCCTGCTCAGGCTGGGCGGTTGTATTATTTGATCTTTTGAGGTCCCTTCCAACTCTTAATGTTCTGTGATGCTGTGATTCTGTGATTCTCCTCTGCTCTCTTGACACTCCACCTGGAGCATTGTGTCCAGATCTGCAGTTTCCAACATAGAAAGGATGTGGAACTTTTGGAACGGGTTCAGAGGTGGACCACGAAGATAACTAGAGGGCTGAAGCACCTCNGCACCTCTCCTATGAAGACAGGATGAGAGAGTTGGGCTTGTTCAGCCCAGAGAAGAGAAGGATCCAGGAAGATATTAGACTGGCCTTCCTGTACCTGAAGGATCCTACAGGAAAGCTGGGGAGTGACTTTTTAGAAGGGCCTGGAGTGACAGGATGAGGGGGAATGGTTTTAAATTGGAAAGGGGTAAATTTAGATTGGATCTTCGCAAGAAATTCTTCCCTTTGAGGGTGGTCAACCCCTGGCACAGATTCCCCAGGGCAGCAGTGGCTGTTCCCTCCCTGGAGGTGTTCAAGGCCAGGTTGGATGAGGCCTTGAGCAACCTGACCTAATGAGAGGTGTCTGTGGGAGCTCGATGATCTTTAAGGCCCCTTCCAGTCCTAATCATTCTATGATTAAACACTTGTAACTGCTGGATGGAAAGACTACCTGCAATGACATAATTTTGCAGTGTAGCTCTTTTAGATGATAGCTACAATGATTTAAGATTCTTCTCAGCATTTCATTTAAATAATTTGCTAATCCTTCTACAATTATCACAAGATTTTCTCCCCAATTTTCTGAAATTGGTATTTTTCTTCCAATTTGGACGTCCAAACTTGACTTGCACTGAGGAGCCATATCTAACCTCAAACTCAAAATCACACAGTCTCTTTTGACGTAAGTTACAAATATATTTATATCTGTTAAATGAGTTGAAATCATGGCATTACAGAGTGCTAGAATGCATAAGGCTTTTTTATAACTGTTGTATCACAAAAATGCTAACTATTTATTTAGATTTTCCTCAATTTCAGACTCTACATGTACAAGGACTAGTAACTCCATTTATGTTATTTACTACATTTGAGAATATATTTATGATGTGTTAACTTCCATGTTCTAATTTCTTGAATAAAGGGTGGTGCAACATATCTTATGGAAATCTATTACTTTATTAGTTTTACCTTCATCAGACCAGTGGTTTTCAATCTCCAGTTTTCATACTCTTAGTATTTCTTTTCACTGAGTCATGTTCCAATATTTTCATCAGATAAGCAATAGACTGAAACACCCCTAACTGAATATGCCATTTCATTTACAACTTGTAAATATTAGTGGCATTTTTTCCAGAGGAAAAAGAAAAAGAAAGATAAAAGAAAAAAAAAAAAAAGAGTATTTCTGTCAGTGCCCTGGAAATTCTAGAATAAAAATAATAATTGGTGGTTAAGAAAAATTCTCTGCTAGCTATTTAATATCTCCAGTTCAGCATAATGACTGGCTAATTTCAAAATATCTAGATGCCACATCTACTGTTTCCTGTCCCCATTTGTTGCTAGCACAGAACTATGTTATGACAAAAATCCACCCAGTTTTCGCCCTCAAATACAAACCAAAACCCCAGGTACTTCTTCAATTACCAGTGAGTCAACTGACCTGAAGACTGGTCACAGGCCTTCTACCTCCTGGTCTGATATTTTCTGCTTTTATATTGTGTGCATTTCTTCTGACTGCAGTTCCTACTTTTCACTAAAGGTATCAGCTTCATACTTTTGGACATGCACATATACAAATGCACACTTACTATATGTACAGGTAAACACCTGCCTTCAGTTTCCTTCAAAGTAGATTATAAATTATAATCTCTCGAGTGTGGCTTTCACCAATATCTACTAATTCTCACTGACCTTCTAAGTCATCTTGACTCCTACAACCCACATGACATTCCAAACCCAAAAGGAAAATATGTGTAGTGGTGGACTAAGAGATAGATAGGAAAATGCAGAGAAAAGGAAAAAATCCAGCAATTATCTGCAGTATCTTTCATGCCTTACAGCCCTTGTTGCAGCTATGAGCTTCATAATCTGCTCACACAATTCACCTCAGACCTCTCTTTTCATGTGAAAATCCTAGACCCCTCTAAGATATTCATGTCTGACCTATGCTTTTCTATTGTTCATGGAAAGAGAAAGCTCTACACATGGGAAGAGTATCGACAGACCTAAATGATATTGTGCAGGTTAAGAATGCAATTACCTTGAAAAACTTGAGAGTGTTATCTAAGTTTACAGTCTTAATGCTATTTGCAAATTTTGCAGTTGAAACAACTCTCTAGTCATGATCAAAATCCCGAGAGCTGTAATTAAATGTAACTTAATACTCGTTATGTTATCTGGATTGAAAGCAAAGATTTCTGATGTAATGAGCATAGTAAAATACAAAATTATTTCTTTCTGTGATCGTAATTTTCTCCATTTGTTTGAAGCTCTGCCTACTTTACATTACATCAGAAAGTTCTCAACAAAGAGGCTGAGTACCACTGGTATCAGAGTCTTGAACACTTCTGGTTCCCAGTACGCACAGTAAACTGTTAGAGCAAGTTTTCATGATTACCTTTACCTGTGGTGGAAACAGAAAGCTCCAGTGAGAGAACCCATAGCAAACTTTGCACACCTGAAGGAAAATTTGTATCTATATACACTGCATATACATGCACAGTATCAGTGCAGTTTCAAACCTCTGAACCTTTGAAAATGCTCTATGTAGCATCTGTCCTGCATATTCCTATTAGTTTTTTTTAAATATGAAATATTTCTTATGATTGACAGCTAAATATCTTGTATTGTAGAATGGGCAATTGCTGTATCCCATGCAATATAAAAGTCTCTAGTTCTTGAAATATTAGTTAAAGTTTCATGAGCATCTTCACAAGGCCAAAAATTCACCAATAAATTAAAATTAATTCTGCTATAAATAAATTTTTATTCCATTTATGCACACAGCTCTTTTTATAGCTGTTAAACCTCTTTTCTTTCCTTATTTTAAACACTACTGAATCTGTCAGGAAGTACATTTACATTCTAGCAATCACTGCATACACATCATGATTCCTAGAATTTAAAATGGAATTGTTGATGGTTCAGATACTGTTAGACTGTCATTAGTTCTGCAAAGTATGTAATTTGTCATTTTAGAAGAAATGACAGAACCTTCACTTGTACAACATGCTTTTAAATGTCTTCTTTCTAATTTGAAAATGCTGGTATTATACTCTGCTTCAAGAGAGGCATTTTTAAGGCTTGCAGGTTGGCTTGACACAGAGCAATTTGACAGGTGGTATTTTGTCTTCATTAAGGTTTGTTCACATAAAGTGATTGGCCTGTCCGTGATATTCCCCAAAGACAATACGTTCTGTCTTACCTGATGGTAATGAGACCCGTGTAAAATTTTCACTTTCCTCATCAGTGCTGCCATCATAGTCATCTTCTCTCCCTGTAGACATCTGACTGGTCACTGTACTATCCCTATGAAAAAAAAATTAAAAAAAAAAAGAGAAAGAACCGCCCAAAAGAAGAAAAGTACCCATTTTTGCCTTTTATTGTTCCTGCAACTTAAACTCAGTAGACCATACAAGCTGATACACACCAATGTAGAGTCTGAACAACTTAGCACACTCATATGAGTACACAGGAGTATATATGAACAGCTCAGCATATATAGCATACACATATAAAAAAAGACATAAAAAATCAGGATAAAAATAGCAAACAAATGAAGGTGTGCTGTAGCATCAGAATGATTCATCTTCTCTGGATATTTTTAATGAAAAAAAAAACATTAAAACATTTAGATTTAGATATTTTGTTTCCCAAAGAATGAAAGGAATCAAATAACTCAGGGAGAATGCAAATTAAAGTACTACCTATGGAAAAGGCAGAGATGGACTCTGATTGTAGTTGATTTCACAATCAAACAGAAAAAAAAGGACAGATGCACTGAATATTTAGTTCTTAGCTACAGAAAAAGGCAGTATGCTGCTACTTGCAACGATACCACAAAGAATCCTCTACTTTCATGACTCACAGTATTGTTTTGGCTAACTAAGTGCTTAGCAAGGATGAACTCTAACTAAACTCAATGTTGCAACCAAATGAAATGGAAACTAAACTAAACTATGCATCAGGTATGATACCAAGTAACTCGGGAAAATTGAGAAATACCTTGTGCATTTGGCATCTGCTGCAGATTTTTTAGCTTCGTTCAACAAGTCCTGTAAGTTTCTTATCTTTGCCTTCTTTTCGTTCAGCACCAAAATAAAACGGTTGTAGAGGTCTGCCTCTAATTCTTCTTTAGCCTCCAGGCATTTTTCCAGCCTATAATGTAAAGTCAACTGTTACAGTACTTCTTTTTAAAATTCTGATGTTTCTTGGAGAAAATTCTGTCATGAGGCCAGCCTTCCTATTGCAAGAATCCCAATACCAAACCACACACACCTAGTCCAGCATTTTGTGTCTGAAACAGGGCATTTTTTATTCCCACAGAAAACTTCAGTGAATTTGAGACCAAAAGGGCTAAGTTTCCAAGGGGAAAATTCTCTCTTCATGCTTTTTTTTTTTTCCTTTTTTTTTTAATAGCTTCTTGCACACACACATCCAAGACAAAATTGTAAATAGATAAATGTTCTTTAGTTTCAATGCTGAATTAACCATATTGGACAGGACACACATAACAAGATTACAAATAGATATGATTAAGCTTGACAGGTCCGACATCCTGGACCACACACTCTGATTTGAAATACACTGGAACAGGAGAGAAAAAAGAAGCGAGAAACAGGCACCTTCAGTCCACGTTATGAATGAAATGTCTATCAAATACTTTGGGCAACGAGAAGAGGTCCGTAACTCTTTGCCAGGACTCCCTGTGCAGATATGGGTGATTCAGTTACCTCACCATTTTCCATCAACAGCCTGGTATGTCATGTTCTGGTGAGCTGGCAAGGTGCACTGCAACAACACCCAATGGCACCTGTAATCCTTTCCCTGCACTTAGACAAATACAATGCTAGTAATTCCAGAGCTGCGGACTCCATTTTGAGTTGAGGGATACAGAGCTGAGATATGGGTACATATGCTGCCGCCACCCCTAGGCAGGTTTTGGGGTTTTTTTCCCCTGAACCAAGCAAAATTACTTGGTCAAGAACTAAACACCCACAATAAGTATAAAACTGTTTTAAAAGCTTTTGATTAGTATCTCCAAAATAAAATATCCTCCAGGTATTTAAAGCTTTAATGGGCACCTCTATGGAGGCCAATCTCAATGAAAGAAAACACAATGGAGATATAAAATTAAGAATATGGATGTATGCTGTCTCATAAGCAAGCAAAACTGAAATATAAAAAAACATGAGCACAATAAATGAAGTGATTTAGAGCAAATGTGATCCTGTATTTACTTCTTGTATTTCACTGAATGTTTGTGGTTAAGCCCAAGGACTAAATAGCTGTGATGATAACAAGCAAATAAACATCCTGATGATCTTATTGATCGTGGTAACTACGGCATTATAGCAAACAGCTATAACTTATAAACAACATTCTTTTCTCCAACTTGTGCAAGGTTGGAGAAAAAGTTCAGAAGGCTTTTTTTTGTTATTAAACCCAAACAGATAACAGATAAAAATTTATTAATTTATAATGTAAGAAATTTCAACAGACTTCCTATATAAATACTCATTATTTTGTTCATAGATCAAAACTATATACGGTATGAGAAGAAAGACAATAGAAAATAATTGCATGAGGTATTAACTCTACTGTGCAATGCTTTAGGGATATGCTTGATAGCTGATAAATAATTCATCTAATTTAAATGCAAATAGCAGAACATCATTACCATATAGATCGGTTCAATAATTCCTAAATGAAAGATCATATGTACTAATCAACTACCAGGAGACTTTCCAACTACAAAAAGAAAGTTAACTGTTTAGTGGGGAACAAACAGTCAATTCACAAAGAGACATAAATCCTAAAAAATTGTCAGAAGTGCCTTGACCACCTCATAGAAAGGTAAGGATAGGAAGTGCCTTCCTATCAAGAATTCCGCCATTAAAATAAAATAAAAAGCGAAAAAATATACAGCTTTTCAGTAAATTGCCATTCATGTGCTTGAAACTATCTATGTCTTTATACACAGATGATGAAAGTCCACATAACTGTAAATCCTCAGTGATGTAAAGTTGATGCTGCTTAGACATTAGGAAGCACAGTTATAGGAACCTATTGCAACACTAGCCAATTTCTTCAGCCTCTGGAACAAAATATTAGCATCTTTAAATATATATACTGATTATATGCATAAATTAGAATATTAACTATTCCCTGAAGGCAAAACCTATTAGTAGTATGACATCAGTTAATCTTATATCATTGTTTTAATTTATGTGAACACCTTAAATTTTTTTTGTTGTTTTAAGTAATCCCCATATAAATACATTCTCCAGACCAGACATTAGTTTGGCATGACATTCAATCAGTGTAAAATAGCATTACATTAATGCCATATTTGCAAGTTATGAGCCTTTAAAACCATACTATCATATGGCATATGATGGTACTTGGAATAGCAAAAAACACCAGTGCTGTGCTGCTTGGGAAGAGGGATGCTTTAATACAGAATGTATGTGAGTGGTGGCTCTGGCTGTAACTCTGCACAGCCTTTAGGATTCACTCAGGCATGCATTACCTGAATTACATGACCGCTAAGCAAAGCTGGCTGGGTTTCATTCCAATACCTCATCGGTTACAAACACAAACTTTAATTGCAATTCGTCACATGCCTGTGCCTGTATGTGATTTGTCTCACTAAAACATGGCGTCCCCAGGCCAAACAGAGAAGCTGCTCATCTCGAAGAGACAACTTTCGTGTACAGTGGAAATAAATAGAAGTTAATGCCTAGAGTGGTGCAAGTCTTATTTGCACGTGCTTGCCTGTTTCTATATTCTTAGATTTCTCTGCTATACAAGTGCTACACTTTTAATGAGCCAGACATGCCTAAGTCAATAGCCATCAAAAAGCTTGCACAGCCTACTGGAAGGAATGGTTACTATTAGTAATTGAGAAAATAAAGTAACTGTCCATTTCTTAAGTGCTGCCTAAACCCAGAGCAATCACACATCCTTCAGACAGGTTAATGTGAACTGTGAGCTTAATTGCATTTATACATTTTCCACACTCCAGTACTAGAAAGAAAAAAAAAATTTCAATGTCTCTGCTATTTATCCTTGTCCTCAGTGCTTCAAAATAATTACTGGTCTTAAGGCACTGCTCTATTACATTTCAGATTTACCCTTCCCCCAACACTGGCACTGGTATTGAATCTTGATGAGCTAACACTCAAGAGTCAGTTTCAAGCACCAAACTACCTACCCTGCATTTTTATAAGCTGATTGTGGTTTCAATACACTGTCACTATAGTTGACCACAACATAAATTTGCAGCTATTTTGATTTTGGCTTGTCTGCGCTAATTTTAGATGCTTGTTACAAAATACATAACACACAGAAATCAGAAATTTAACTTGTGTTTTATTGGACAAGGAATTAGTTTGCTACAGATTATTGTTACTTTACATTTACCACCTTAATTATCCACATGAAACAAAAAACAGCAGCTACTCTGACATTCTAACTCATGCATCCCTGAGGTGTGCACACACACTCGTTCCCATGCACCCGCACAGAATCATAGAATTTTTAAGGTTGGAAATGACCCCTAAGATCATCCAGACCAAAGCATAGTTGTTTTGAAAATTTCCACAGCCTCTCCACTTAGATATTGACAGATAATGTCTTAGCAATGTTTATTTTATGCTTTTAGATCAAGTGCTGAGCAGTGTAGCTAGCCAGTAGCTCTCATAGTGATATCACCTACATATGGGTCATTTCCTAACAGCTGAGAAATGTTCAGCCAGGTAAAATCCTACACTTAGGTCATCACAACAAGTAAGGAGATGAAAATCAAGGGAGCTGCAGCTTCAGTAGGGAACACACTCCCCATCTCAGATGCTGCACAGCGTAGGCCAGAGTGCCTAAGCAATTTAATCATTTGATCACGCAGGGGATTTCTCTTCAAAAGGATTTTTGGCCTACTCCTGCCTTTGGCCTTTATGTGAACCTGAACTGCAGAGGGAAGCAGCAGGAGCCACTCTGTCCCTGGCAGAGGGATGCCAGCAGAAAGCTGTTTACAGCTCAGCAGATCATTCCATGTACACTGAGGCCACGGCCGGCACCAGACCCAGGCTGCTCTTTGGCCTACAGGTTGCTCACTACATTAATTTAGTCTCCTGAACAAAACTTGCTTGTCGTTTTACAGACTAAATTGAAGCAAGAACACATTTACACCTCAAGAGACCCCAGAGAGCTGAGACAAACCCGCTGAGCTGAGTACAAAAAAAAAACCCCTTCGCGACGGTCAAGAAAATTAGAGTATAGAAATGGGATGACTGTATTATTCCATCCAGTGCCCCATGGTCAAACTGAACAGACACATCTCTTGGAAGTCTTCATGCTATGTTTTATTTCTAATGAGGTCCTGAAAAGAGAGATTTTAAGCAAAGGGAACTGCAGGGGCTGAAACTCTGGAGCTGATGTGCCTTCGCTCCAGGCAAAGAGGGAGCACAATTCTCCACATCACGTGCTTTACATTTGATGTTTTACCACTCAACACCACGAGTGGTACAGAATGTGAAGCCTGAAATCCTGTCTAGTGAATAAAGACAGGGAAAGCTTTTGTTCAGTGCTGAGAAACTCACCACATAGGACCTGAATTTGGAGCCAGAAGAACAAAGACAGAGAGAGGGCTGTGGCAAAAAGAGATTTAAGAAAGAATAAAAAAGGAAAACCAAACCCAAATCAAAAAGCCATCACTGCCTGGATGAAAACCATTTTTACTCTTCATTTAGTGGACATGGACAAGGTTTGATGACCATACAACTTTCAGCATTTAGTCTGAAAAATCATGTTTGAGCTATTCAAAACATACTACAGAAAACCACCCACTTTCGAAGCCTCAATACACTTCTTACGAGAGCAAAAGCTGTCAAGCAACTGTGATTTTTTTTTTTTTTCCCCTTTGGAGTTACCCTTTAAAAGTGCTGCACCACCATGGAAATTGATACAAGCACTAATGCCTATTAGACATTAGCGTGTAATGCAGTACAGCATTCTGGTTATACAATACTCTATTGTTCAATAAACTGTTAAGCAGTAAAACACTACTTAGCAAGGCCATATGCTTTGTCAGGGAGATTGTCAGGAGAAACTGTTACTCATTTTAATGAGAAGGAAACAAAACTAACTCCTCCCAAAAGTGAGCTCTCTTTTTCAAGGTAAATTAACACCAATTAGCTAGATTTTTTCATCAATCTTCCTAAACGGGTTTTTTCAGATAAAGCCAGAGAAGATAAATCTCTAACTTGTACGAGATAAGTGTTTGATGCTAACTGAAATAAGCATAGATTATTTCACCTTAGAATGAAGGCAGACAATCAGAACCTTTAACTGCTACTGCTTAAAAATCCCTTGTAAAACAATGGTACCTCTTCCAACACCACAGCCATTTTGCAATTCTCACTGCTTTGACAAGGCAAACAGATTACAGCAATAGCAACTTATTTCCCACTTAAAAATGTAAATAATTTAAACAGTTACTCCTAATTATAGGAAATAATGGGAAGGAAAAGGCTTTCTGAAGAAAGTGGAAATTATGATTAAAAAAGAGGTAATATTTTAACAAATATTCCATATATAAATATGAAATATAAATATAATACTTCATAAACCTAAAACTAGCTTCAGATGCAAAGTTTGTAATATCAGTTGTATCTTCAACACAGGAAGGAGATCCACAATTACATGAGCTGTAGATAACTGGGCTGAAAACACTTGTCAAGAGAACTTAAAAATGGTGTGCTCTTTCCTGTCCATGTCTTCAAATGGCTCATCAGTAAAGCCTGCACTGACAGTGTAAGTATTTGTGAATTTTTCAAGTATCACCACTTTAAACTTACCGCTTCTCTGTGTCCCTCCAGTCACTGAAAAGTCTTTCATTTTCATTTTGCAGATGCTCATTTTTCGCCTGCAGTCTTGCTAGGTAGTCCAGACAGTAACCAATCAGCTCCTTAATCACCTCCGCTGGGCTTGAAACTTTCTGCAGCTTCAGAGATCCAAGTCTAAACTGGGACACAAGGAACAAATGAGTTATTTCAGCTGTACTAGAAACATCACAAAATCTCACAACCAAAAACTTGAATACATAATAGTAATAGGCCTAAGAATTACAGTCCTCCAGTGTAAAGTGATATAATAAATTTGTCACAAGAAAAATTGTGGAATATGAGGAATAATCTATACACCGATTATTTATGCAGCCAGTATGTCTTAACTGTCACCTCTCATTCAAAAAGTACAGCACTGACATGCTTCTTAATGGGCAGGAAAAGAGAGGCTATGCTACAGGAGCAACACAATACAGCATGGAGCTGGTCTTTGACAGATCAGAGGAGGTTAGTAGTACAACTGTGCAACCACAGGTTTTATATAAAAATCATTTTTGATGTAACGCAGAACCACAGGAACTGAAAGCCTAACAGTATAGCCAACATGTTCTTGCCATCTGCCCAATTCTGGTACCCACAGCAGCAGTATAACTGCATAAACATTAATGACCATTTGTTTTATCAGTAATTACCATTGATTTAAAGTAGCACTACAAATGTCTCTCTGAAATACTTGCATATACCTGATGACTGAATACTAGTCCACGAGTTTTCCCCTTCAGGGCTTAGACAAGAGGTTCTTAATAATAAGAGGAGCCTTCCAATTAAATAGGTAGCCTCAATAATTCAGTGAGATTAAAGGATAGGATCTATAATGAATAGTGGTATTTCATCATCAGTGGGGATGTTATACAGGATGTACAAGAGGTCTGAACAGATTTGTTCTGCCTGGTCTGGCAGAAACAACAGAAATCTGTTGTTTCTATTATGTTAAAAGAGGAATAGCTCAGCCATACACACAAAGCAGTATCAGCTAAGCTATAATCGTGCAAAGCCGGATGAAGGTACAAAAATATTCAACATGACAGTTTGAGGCAATTGAACACATATTAAGGTTGCTTGAGAAGTGTCACACACATTATCTTAGAGAAGCAAACTAGAAATTAAGGACCTGACTTTGGTGCTCTGGAGCAGGTGACTGTGGGAAATCTCAACTACCTTGAAGTATACTTCCATATCTTAGAGAGCCTACAGAAGCCAACGTGGAGAGGCATTTTTTATTGCCTCTCCACATCTACAAGCACCACCATTCTCCTGGCTTGACCAACAACTACTTGAAGGCAGCAGGCCCAGAGAAAAGCAGAGGGGGTTGGATGACACGATGCGAATGGGTCAGCTGAAACTATAGCAGAAGCAGATCCTTCAGGAGAGAGGAATTAAAAAGGCTTGGCTTTGATTGGAAAATGCCTGCAGAAACACCAAGTTGGAAAGGGAATGAAAGGAGAAGGGGTTCTCCTATATCTTGCAATTATTAGAAGGATTGACATACGTGCTGTGGCGTTTGCCTATGATTAGGACTATTATTCATCTTTTCAACTTATACTATTTTTTAAAGATTTTATTGCTGTGTATAAGTGGTATATGCTAGGGAAGTTTTCAGTCTGTGTTGTGGCATCCCACCTAATAAAATCAGAATTGCCATTTCATTCATTTTTCTCCTCACTTCAGGCAATACTACTTGGAAGGGGATGAAAAATAACTAAATAAAAGACACTCATGAGAAAAAAGGCGTAGAGTTTGTTAACACTTTTAAAAATAAGTAGTTTACTACACTATAGCTAAAGTTTACCTGAAAAATCAGGCTTTGTAATAATTGCTCATGGAGATTTTAAAAGGCATTGTTTGAAACAAATAGAAGTCCTTCAACCTAGATATATTATCTGTGGAAGCCTCTGAAACAACAGATGATACCATCACAGGCTTCTTCAACAAGGCTAATTTATCAGGAAATGTGGCAAGCCCAAAAGCTTATTTTAAAATTAGCCACTGATCTCTCTTCCTCACATGTACCATCTTTAATGTGTTTTTTTTTCCTTTAGCTGACAAATATCTGATGGCTATAGATGAAAAGATGCATTTAATTTATTTTTGGAAATGAGATTGCATTATCAGTAAGCCAGAGAATGACGTGTATTCCGTGGATATCACACTTGCTCTTTGACAGCATTAACAAAGATGGACATTTGCGTAAAGGAAACTGTTTTTCATCACTTGCAAGCCACCACCATACTATACGGATAAAGAATTCATGCCACACTTGAATGCTAGCTGAACAGATAGAGAAGCACAGTAGCAAAGATAAATAGCTACACAACCTTCTACTTATAGTGTAGAGGAAGGAGCAAGTAAATATATATTTTTCTCTTATGCTTTTAATATGGTTAGCTGAATTAAGCATGGGCAAATATGTTTAAATCGTGATGAATAAGTATTGTCCAAATTACAGTTTACTCAGCACAAAAGAATAAAATATGAATAATCTTAAAACAGGTTAAAGTGAATAACAATAGATTTCAGCTGAAAGTCTGGTTCCACTCACAATCAAAATCATGCCAAACACAGCAGATATTTCAAAAGCAATTGCAATTATAAACAAACACCAAGTTCACCCTCTTCCTTAAACATCTTACATAAACCAATATTGCTAGTGTAATGCAGAGTTCTGAAACTGCAAAATACCCTCACACCTTCAAAGACATCTGCCCTGAAAGGATTTGTGAGTACTTGTAAGAAAAAAACCAATGTCCTCGATTTTATAAAAGCTGATACACCTTAAGAGATCAAAGCAGGCTTTTGGGCATGCTACCCTTTTTTGAATAATTCTCAAAATGGCAAGGGGAGAGGTCACGCTGTAAAGAGCGGAGCAAGAAAGGCATGCCAGCAGGACAAGCCGCTGAGAAGGTGTGAGCTGATGGAGAGGAAGTGCTGGACAGACTTGCCACAGGGACACAACAAGTTGGGTTGGCCATCTTTTAGGTGTTCATTTCAAAGTCCAACATAGCAACAGTTAGCCTTTAATTCAGTCTTCATATTACACAAAGCAATTATGACATACTTTATGACATTAAACTTTGCTGTACTGCTTTCTGCACCTTATACACTGTGATCCAAGGACCATTTCTAGGAGGCCCATCACCAGGAGGCTGAAACTTGTAAGGCAGGTGCTTGCCTATCAACAGAAAACAAAATAAATCACAAGGCTCCTGCAAAGCATGAATTCTTCTGCATCTCTCCCCCTCACTGGCCACCTAATCTTAATTTAAGGAAGTTGTAGGAGTGAATTATCTGGGTTATGCTGCAGCCATCTCCAGCACCTCAGCACAGAAAAACATTTTAGACTTTTAGACATAGCCCTAATTAAAAAGGAATGTGATATTGGAAATGAAGTTTTTGTTTTGCCTCTTTTACATACAAAGTTATATAAAGTGTACCAAAAAAGCCTTTTTAGGAGATGAAATTATTTGTTACCATGAGCTACTACTCCTCCTATTTAACAAACAGAAACGTCAGCACTAACAATAGTAACACTGTTATCTGAGCAAATTACAACTGATTGGCATTTGCCCTGTAAAGAGCCCAGTGCTGAGAGACTGATAAGCCATAAAGGCTGACAGATCCATTTCATTTCCAAACCATCAAAGCATAAGCTATTTGTAAAACAACATAAAGAACATGAAATCTCAGGGCAGTTTTGCTCTGGAGTCTTGTTGGCATCCCAAAGTGGAAAGCAAACGGGTAAAGAAGCAGATGCACAAAAACAGCACAACTTTAGAACCAATGATTCTGGATTTGGGACAGATGTTATTTGCAGCACTAAGACAGAATTCTATCAAAACTGATTTTTTGAGAGGGAAACCCTTTTTGGATCTTTAAGGTTGCATCCAACCCAAACCATTCTATGAATTCATGATTATTATTAGCTTTTTCTTAAAGTTTTCCCACATACTATTTAGTTTTTGCTTCCAACTAAACCAAGAAATATTCCGGTTATTTGTCCTTCGTCACCAAAACCACAGTAGTGAAACTGTAAACAATTCTAGGAAGATTCAGAAGTGGACAGCAATCAGGATACTGTCAGGAACAGTTAATTGGGTGGGGTATCAAGATAAATAGATCTTGCTTACTGCAGGAGTGCAAGATCAACATTAGCACTACACTACATATAATGTAGCATCCACTGTTTGGATCATGTTTCCAAGGTGAGCCTCATTTTGTAAATCCCTGCACACTGCTGCTCTCTAGATCAATTTATATTTCTTGCCATTCTTCCAGCTGCTGTATGTCTCTAGCTTCCTATCATCTGCAGACACAATTAATGTGCTTCCTACTTCCTCTTGCAGATCGTTCACGAAAGCATTATGTAAAACAGCGAAGAACTAAACACTTAATTTATACAGAGAAATGAGCAAATCTCTTTAGATCTCTTAGCAGACAGCACACTGACTGTGACTGATATATTGCTCCCTTCAATGTTTTAGTTTTTGTTGGGATTTTTTATTTGGTTTGTTGGCTTTTGGGTTTTTTTTTACACACATAAAGACAAATACAGAACATCTTAGAAAGTTGTGTTCCTTTATGCAGAAAAAACATTTGGCACACTAGACCAGTAGTGTAAGCTTAGAAATAAAAACATGAATTAGAAGCTGATGATAAAACTGTCATTTCTCCCATCACCTGTCACCCTGCCAACCATTTGTCTTCTATGGATGAAGAACAAAATCATCTCAACCATAAAACCCAACTTCTTTTCAGAATTATCCTATAAAGTTTCCCGGGTAATTTTTATTTCTGATGTTCACTGAAAGATGCTTCACATAAGGAAAAAGAAGTCATTAAAATATAAGCCAACACATTTTCTCCACAGAAAATAATAAAACTACATGAAAAATCACTTTATAAGGATGGTGGGCTTTAATTATGTATTACAGATAGGCTATATAATCTGTGTATTACCACATTGTATTAAAAATGACAGTTATCATATCTAAGGCAATAAATATCAAAGATTACACACTGAAAGGAGAAGCCATTTACACAGCAATGCCTGTGTACTCTTCTGAGGCAGAAACTAAAGCTAGATACTAACACTGAGATAATTTTCAGGAACAATTTTGCATTATGACATACCGGTCAATAAGAGAAACACACATTCATGCTAGAAGCTCTGATTGCATCTGCACTGTTGCTCATGATGTCTCTCCGTATTACTTAAGTATCCTGACAATCCTCTCCAAAGTTATTTATTACTCAAGATATACTGAAGGAATTCCAGATTTATGTATACAAATTTTGACCTTTTTTGTCCAGATAGGCTATAGCAGTTATGTTATACAGCAGTTATCTCTCTCCCTCTTTTTTATTTATATTATATACTTAATTCCTAGCTTACAATACTCTGCTTGTTCCTTCTCTATTTTGAAAAAGCTTTTAAAAAATAAATTTTACAGATAGTACAGTTTGATTTTTAACTGAAAATATTCATAGTGAGTGAACTACTTTATGGAGTTTTGATTGTGTAAGTCAACAACCTACAGCCTGTAACATTCAGGTGAAATTCACCTCACTCATCTAAATATTCCTATACCTTCAGAGTGGGATTCAGAGATCCTTGCACTCTGCTTCTGATCCTAGCATGTCAAACTGTGCTCACCATCAGCTGGGTTAGCATAGTCAGTAACATCTACATCCTTGCAGACAGATGCTGCCTCCTGCAAGGCATTGTCTAAGCAAATGTCCTTTCACCAGGGAAATATTAATGAAGAATTTGTGGGGGAAAAAAAATTCCACAGCAGCCCACCAGCATGGAGCAGCTGTGTAGTTCCCCTCTTTCTTTATCAAGACCTGCAGTTTATAATAGCAGATGTGACCCCTGCATTGAAGCAGAAAAGCCCTGCAGACCCATATAACAACAGATCCTTTTGTCATTGCCCTATCCTGAGCATCTCTCAACGCCTTTCCTACATTAGAAGGGAGCTACACGGAGAGAGATATTTCTACGATAGAGCCCAGTCTTCCTAGGGTTTGATCTTCCCATACTACCTATTAATGCCAGTCCAACCTGGTATTTAGGAACTAAGGAGGCTGGAGGAGCAATCAGGGTGTCTTTTCTTCATAAAAATCCTGCAGTCTGAGTATGGAAAACATATGGTTTCAAAAAGAAATTTCAAGAGCCAAAACAAAACAAATGCTTTACTCGCCTATTTTTCAAAACTTGCACAAATTTACACCCAGGACAAGATATTAAAAGCTATCAGCTAAACTATCCTAAAGTCACTTACTGATGACCTTTCTTATGGCTGGTACTGAAAGCAAATTCTTTTACCACGGAGTTAGAGATTAGCTGTTAACATACAGGACAACACTAAGTGTTACAATAATTCGGAAGTAAGATGTCCCCTGCATGCTTGTATTAGAACAGTCAGTGTAAGACTCAGCAACTGCCTTTTCTCAGTTGAGAGCTGGAATTCGTTCAAGACAGGCTGTGATTTCCGGAATCAGCCCTGATACTGCTGGTATATATCAGTACCTCTTATACTCCACATATACACACTACTCTGAACTAAGATAGCATCAATACTTTTGATAAAAATAAATTTTCATTATGAAAATACCTATGAATTGAAAAGAGGAAAATATTAATGAAAATTCATGTACAGGGTTAAAGAATATGACCTACAAATGAATGATGCTGACACTTGGTTGCTTACACAAAGAAAGTATTGTTACAAGCTCGAATCTGGAAAGCATTATACCATTTTTATTTCTTAAGTCAATCAGCAAGTGGTCTTGATTTTTTAAAGCTGTGCCACTATTATCTCCAGGGAAATCATTCAACAGTAACCATGACATCTCTGGGTGTGGTAATAAAACGAGTACACTAGACTTGCACAATACAGTGATGACAATGTGAAAGCAGAAGTTGCTTTTGTAACAGCAAACTCTAGGAAGCTAGAAAAATTACAAAGCACCGCGGAAGCCAAGAAATCTCGCCGGTTACATCAGTCAGTATAAAAATATGATAACCAATTACAAAAATCAAGTTTAAGATAAAAAATTCTGCCTTTCTCCACTCTTGCCTTTCCCTCCTGCAATGTTATTTATGAGAAAAATATTACCTCATCCTCAAAAGAAGTGTCTTCCTTCTTGACAAAGGCATTACATCCATTCTAGAGCAAAACAGCTGACATTAGTGACTGCTGTTTTTCTCAGGTTTTTATCACATACTGCAGAACCCTACCACATAAATTGCCATCATATTAGCTCCACATCAACTGATGAAATTCCATCTGGTTTCGCTATTTTGTATGGCAAGGGCTCCCAAATATTTTGGAGAGTGCCTCATTGTTTCTCACACCCTCAAACCCACACATCCATGGCACCGTGGCCCCTTTAATGATTACAGTGCAAGGAGGCTACATTTGTACCATAAAGTGAGGTGAAATTAGGACCATCACCAGGTACTACAATACACTAGTATTACATAACACCTAAGCATGAGAATGGCCAGTGTATCCTTGGTCCATGTCAGCAACCACCTCAACAAACACTCTTCAGGCACACTGCAGGAGCTGGACCATACCAGGGACCGCTCCCAAGAGGCCGTTTGCATGTAGCCACCCTCTTCTGGATGCTGAGTTCAACAGCAGGGACATAGTCTGTTCCCTACCAGTTGGCCTCTCTGCCTGGCAACAATCCCAGGAAACAATAATTTACTGGTGCAGGGGCACCCTGCAATACTGCTCAGTCAGTTTTGCAGCAGAAGCCATTGATTAGAAAGGACATCCTGAACGCTGCAGGAGGTCTCAGGTTTCCCTTTTGATGGAGTATCTGGATCCTGTGGAAGGAGGTGCAAATAACGCTGAAGACGGCTCTGACCCTTTCAAGTTATCCCCTCCATCCTCATTGAACACTGCAGTGTGTGTCAGGCTGGAAAAATATTCCCAAAAGCTCTTTGGAGTCACTGACTGGGGCAGAGTTCTGGAGGTCTCCAATTCAACACCCTGTCCAAAAGCAGGATCACTATGGTCTATCCAGCTGGTTCTTGGAAAGCCCCAAGCACTGAGTCCACACAATCTCTCTGGACAACTGGCCCCAATACATGACCGGCGCAGTAGTGGAAAACTTCCACTATAGCCAATAAAAATGTGGTT
This sequence comes from Heliornis fulica, assembly GCA_013399135.1. NCBI lineage: Eukaryota > Metazoa > Chordata > Aves > Gruiformes > Heliornithidae > Heliornis > Heliornis fulica. Next base: position 18,257 of record VXBZ01010746.1, read on the forward strand.
TACATTAATATCTGCTGTCCCTCATCCTCTTAACATGCACCACTGTGCCTGGCTCTGTCTTCTCAATAACGTCCTTGGGGATACCAGGTGGCCACACCTGAAGCTAACTCTTCCTCCGGCTAAAGCAGCTCTAGGTTCTCCTAGGACTAGGAGTGAGAGAGGTTCTTTAGGGAGAGTAGGTTCTCTTTCACATGGCAAGTGCATCAGTCCCTGACCACTCTGACAGCCCTCCGCTGGATTAACTCCAGCTCATCAGTGTCCTCCTTGTGATGGGAACCCAAAACTATACAGTCTATCAAACTGACTAGTGCCAAGCAAAGAGGGATAGCCCGCTCTAACTGTACTCCTGTCAATGCCCTGAGATGCTGTTGGCCTCTGGTGCTGCCAGGGCTTAGACTAAGCCCACTGCTCATCAGGACTCCAGGGACATACCTTCAGAGCTGCTTCCCAGTCCAGGAAGCATCTCCAGGCCATCCCCTTGCAGGGGCTGTCTCATCCCTGGGCAGGGCTTCCCATTTGTCCCCTACGTTCATATAGCTCCAGTCAGACCGCTCCCAGTCTGGCTTCTGAGAACTGGTTGTGCCACCCAGGGACAAACCCTGCCCTTGAGGGCATGCACTGGTCACTCTAGTTTGGTGTCAACAGGAAACTTAATGAATGTGTATCCCATTGCCTCCTCCACATTCTGTTAAACACCTGAAACAAGACAAGTGCCAGGAGACACCACTTTTGCTTTCCACTTGTTACCAGCCTCCAGCCCATATGACTCACTAATCATTGTACTTCAAGTCACATCATTCAACCAGCTTTCCATCCATCTCATTCTCTACCCATCCAAACCAGAACAGCTCAACCTTGACATAACACTGCGGGAGTCAATGCTGAAACCTTTGCCACAACACAGACAGCATCCTCTGCTCTCCCTTCAGGCAAAACTCCATTTGTTTTATCACAGAAGGCATAGTGAAGGTAGACACAGTCTGCATGGTCTGGCATGATGTACACTGACATTTTACATCCATGCCAAAAGCCACCAATCACCACCTTCTCTTCCACATGCACAAATATATTCTGAGGAGTTGCTCCATGACTTTCCCAGAAATCAAAGTGAGCCTGACCAACCTGTGGTTCATCTGAGCATTAATCCATCATTTTTTGAAGACTGGTGGAAGGTTTGCCATTCTCCAGCTGTTCAGAACCTCTCCCATTCTCTGTGAGCTTTTAAATTTGATAGTGAGCCGTCTCATACAGGCCAGCTCTCTCAGCACTCTTCAGTGAAGTGCATTTGGTCCAATAGATTTGGATGGGTTGTTGTGGTAAAGGAAACAGTAACGTGATAAGTCAACTCTGCTTCGCAGTCTGAATTGCTTACTCCTACTTGAATTACCCTCAAATTCGTGAAGGTCCTTGGAAGCACTAGAGATCACTCCAGCAAGAAGCTCTCAACATAAAATTCCACTGCTCTGTTCAGGGGAAAGAGGAGGAAATATTCTTCGAAGAGTTACATATTGCACCAAAAGCTGAACATAATTTTCCTGAGACCTCACTAAAGCCAAATTTTTGCAATCACGGGAAACAACATCACATAAGCCCTCTCATAAAGAAATAAAAGTTTTTAAGGCTTCTTAATGTCACTAGTCTAGCTGGTAAACTGTTTGGGACATCACAGTGTTCTGAACAAAACCAGGCCCAACCTGTATCCATTTGCTCTTGGACAGACACCGTTCCTTAGGTTATAACATTCTTCTCCCTCTCTAGTGTTCAGACTCACTTATATATAACTGTATATACTGTCAGCATTAGTTCTGTCAAACTACAGCTCAGTGTTGTAATTTTGGCCACATATATGTTAGGTTCTCTATTCATCGTATCATATCATACAAGCTTCCTCCCAATTTTAATTTGTGTTTTCTGGCTGTGGATGACTACAAACACAGATATAATTTTTAATCTATATCATGACTAAGTAGGCTATGCAAATACATGGAAAACAGAAGTAGAACTTGTGTGAAATTTGTGGATCATCAATATTGTCTATTTACGTGTTTAAATTGTTTCTTTCACCCTGCCACATTTTCCTTGTAAGAATCAACAAGAAATTTGGATTATATGTACTTCAGGAAGGCTGGTTCTTCAGAGAGTTTTGGAATAAAAAAATGGTAAATGAAAACAGTAAGCACATCAGATATGGCTTAAATTCCACATACATCCCCCTTTAACCAA
>VXBZ01010746.1:21082-52770 GCA_013399135.1 Heliornis fulica
TATAAATAAAATATAACTGGAGTGAAAAAGCCAAACACAAAACTCCGAAGTGTCACGTGCACTAGTTACTTATTAGAATAATAAATATGGGATGGACAATTCTACACTGTAGCTCCACAAACAGTGAGAGCACAGTCATGATTGTGTGAAGAACAAACACTTGAGTGGTATATTGAATTTGAGATGAAATTACTACTACACCAAGCAAAATCTGGCAGCTTTGCATTTTATGCATACATTCATGCCCTTTATCTGCTTTTATGCTTCTCCTCTTTCATCATTCCTTTCTATACCTCAGGCAAAACTGTCCATTCAACTCTGCTACTAGTCTGCCTCTGAAGTGAGTTTACAAAGACAACTGAAGCAGGACATCCCTAAAAGATTTTCTTTTTTTCCTTCATCTTTTTCCTCATTAATTCAATAGCTTCAGGAATAATCAAATACTTTCCTACCTCACTGAGTAGCAAGCAGGTCTGTGAGCAATGGAACTACTGAAGCCTGGTTTCCTATGGTTATGACTCTTGTGCTGGATCCTCTAATGTCTAAGAAGGTGAGAAATCCAGTCAAAGCTTTTCCTTTATTTAGGGCATTCATAACTTCTCTTTCCCATGAGGATTTGCTAGTGTCTAATAATACAGTTGATCTCATTCCACAGTTTTTTTCCAAAGCAGACATATGAATAGGGTCTCTCTTCTCCATCCAGCCACCTATTTCCATGAAACTAGCAGGAACTTGATATCTTTCAGACCTCTACTCCTGTCAAATCTGTTTGAAATTGGCCAGTAGTTTGGAGAGTTATTGGGGGGAAGGGGGAGGAGGTAAGAGACTGGCAGTCAGCAGAGGCATGCAGTGTGATCACATAGGCTTTGTTCCCTTAGGAAACAGGCTGAAGCACTGGCACATTTTATTATTTTAAAAACTGCCCTAAATCAATTAGGAAATGAGCTTTACTTGGAGATGTAAACTTGTTTTCTTCCTTGTTTTTCATGTAACTTATAGTGTGGCAATAATACAAAGAACTAGATATCTAGATTCAGGTCTCAGTGCTTAAATACATGAACAGTTCACAATTACATTAATTTAGATTTCAGAAGGGAAGCCTAATAAAAGAGCTTAAATGAGAATGTGTTTCCTACAGGCTAAGAACATGGGCTACTACTACAAATGAACTCACACACACACACACTTATCACATTGCAACTTACTTGTGTTTGGGGCTTGAGGCTCCCAAAAATACCAAAAGATGCCTGCCAAGCATTTTTAATTCAATCTGCTTGCATTCTTTTCCATCTATTCTGTATTATGTTCAGGTTTACAATTAAAAAATTACTCCAGAACAAAGTTCATTGTAGGAAAATCTTTGATGTAGGAGAGTGGAGTAGTTCTGCTAAACAGTTAATCACAAAGTATATGTAGCATGAACCATGCAGCACTGAGAAAAATCACCCCCTGAAACCCTTTTGAAAACCACCAGAAAAGTTTCCACAAATGTTATGAAAGGTAGACCCAGATAAATGGGCTTTTAACAAAAATCTCCAAAATAAAAGCAAGGCTTGGAGTAGTGTTCATGATATTACTGTCAGTTAAAGTTCCAAGGTAACAAAATACAAATGATTAATACTTCCAAGATTAAAAATAAATAAATAAACCCCCCACCACGATATATATGTTAGCTGCTGCGTAATGGGAGTACTTTAAAACTACCTGCCAGCTGATCATATTCCTACATGTGAAACCCAGACCACAACTTTCTTTAAAAAATTTAATAAAACATAACTGAAATGTCTGGACTAATAATGGTCTGATATGAAGACAACTTGTCTTGGAAGCTACTTCTCTTCAAACACTGACCTTTAGGATTGGGAAGTAATGGAAACTCTAAAGTGCTTCTTGAATACACCCTTGGAACTAACATGCCAACATTTTGCAGTAATTTAAGTCTGACTCCTCCTGAATATGCTGTACTCTGACAGTTAACAGCTCAATGATTGCATATGAGTTTTTTGCTTGGAAAGTAAATGTATAACCATGTGAATAAGCATGAGATAATGCCTAGACCGAGGCAAAATATAAAAGTGTTCCCAGCTAAGTACTACAAACAATTTTCCAGTGTGAGTAATAACACAGGATTCATTTAGAACAACCATTGACTGCTTTCAGGGTGGTTTTTTACCCTTTGTTTACAACATCCTTTCAGGACGTTTACAGCCACTTGCTAAAACCTTTAAGACCCAAACATCTGACTACTTAATAAAAACTTCTCTGAATGGAGCTCTTTTATCCCATTCAAGAACAGGAGAGGGTGAAGATCTTCCTCTATAGTACTCATCTCACCTATTTGAGCTATGTAGTGAACATCTGGTACACTGTGAGCCACCCACAAACATGGAAGTACTCAATGGATCACAGGATATGCAGGGAACACAACAGACACCCAGGAAAGCCAAAATTCCAAGTAGTATTAGATACATAGGACAAAAACACTTCGATAAATGATCAAGATATGAATAGCTTATTACTTTCTGTCCTAGAGACTAAAAGAAACAAAATAAAAAAGCATATATAATTTAAGAAGCACCATCCCAGATTTAGGAACTTAATGCATGTTAAGTAAACTGTACCAAGTCACATCTGTCTACAGTTATGTCTCTTTTCCTACTATTCAACTTCAGCAGGAGAAAGAGACTTCTCCTACCACTTTAAGACTTATATTACTTCATAGATTATACATACAAATGCTAAGTAAGCCCTTCCAGGTGTCCTCAAACGAATGCCTCTTTTACCTTCATGCTGGGATCTAGTTACTGTAACTGCCCTCATGGCATCTGTATTTTATGTAAGCATGAAAAAAAAAAATAGCCAAAGAAGTATTAAAAAAATGCCTGTATTACCTTGAAAAAAAATTAGAAATGAAGAAATTTGACAGCCAAAATTGTTCTACACTATATGGACCTAAAATGCTCTAGTAAGAGTATGACAAAGTTTTAGCTAGCAGAGATTCTGATTTGTTGAAGGGTGAGAGGGGTTAGGGTACCTTTTCTTCCCCTTTTTTACCACAAGAATATTCCCTCCAACAACAGTAAAGTGTTACCACAGTGCCAGATGGTACTATCCTAAGAATGACCCACCAAGCAAACCCAACTCTTAACAGAAATTATAATGCAAGGAAAACAGTTCATGCTTGACTTAATTACAGGTTCACAAACAGCAACAGCAGCACATATTTAACTTCAGTCAGACAAGACACATCATCCTTTACACCATTTTTCTGCCCATCTGCAGGAACCACTATATGGCTCCCTTCAGACCTACAACTCACAAACAAAATTCCCAGGCCTCTATCCAATCTCCTTCGGGTATAAACATCTATACACAGGGATGTGTATAATCAAACAGCACCTACAAATGACTTGGGAAATTAAGGAATTAAGACACCACCAATAAAAGTCATTCTAACTGCTCTAGGCCAGTAGCAATTCACCAAACACCAAATACTTACGTACAGGTACAACTTGGGAAAATATTGTATACTTCACATTGCCCAGGATAAGTAGCTGCCCAGGGAAGTGGTTGAGTCACCATCCCTGGAGGTATTTAAAGATGGGTAAATGCAATACTTAGGGACTTGGTCTATTGGTGGTCTTTGTGTTCTTACAGGTCTTTTCCAACCTAAGCAATTCTGATTATACAGTATCACTACACCTCATTTCAGGATGCTCCCACTCAACTCTTCTTACTGCATATATATTGCTTTGCTACTGAGCTCCTTAAATGAACAAATTAATATACAATAAAAAAATGGAAAGTTTATTTCTCATGGATTTCCTTACAGTCCAAACAAACAGCAATTAACTACAGTCTTGTTTATGTCTTGCTTATGCTCTGGATGTGGAACTGATGTTTCCTTTCTCAGGTGTGACAATCTAGAATCATTATGACAAAGGACTATTTAAGACTAAATATTGCTGCTAAAAATGTAATGTTATACATTCTACGAGGTAAGAATAATTTAAACATGGCATTTTTATTCCAATGTAAAGGCCATTTCGGAGCACTGACTGATCAGAGTAATTTCTTACTGAACAAATTTAATACACTAAATGATTGAAGGTAATTAAAAAGTTGATATGTCAGATCCATTCACTGGCACCTTAATTTTAGTAAATAATTTTTCCATCTGCATTATCATAATGATCAAAGGCATTAAAAGTTTTGCATCCAAGCAACTCATTAAATTCTACTAAAGATCAAATAAAAATTAATGTTTTTCTGAAAATTCAATTCCATACAATCTATTTTTATGTGTGCGTACATATGTATATATGAAGAAAACTCCCTTATCTGCATGCAACCTAATGCTTAAATGCAATCTGTGTTTTTTTCATAAAGAAAGCTTTCACTGAGATTAAAAAATTAGTTTCAATTAAAAAATATTTTCCCTGAGACATTATAAATTCTCATCCTCAAACACAGTTAATTTGCTTATAGCCAATGGTTATTGGCTTATAGCAAATGATACAGTGAATGCAATTTGTACCTGGACTGATGCATCATCCCTCGGGTTGTTACAAACCATCAGACACACAGGCCAATATTAAAGCAGTGGTGCAAATTACTCAGGTTTCAACTGACAGTGCTATGAACACCAGGACAGACCACCGGGTCTTCCCACCCTACAGTTCCCTGTCGTTAAGATTCATGCACAGGTCAACCTGCTGGCACAGTTTCCCCTCTGATGACTGCTCAGCCAGGCAGCACCACACATTGCAGCTATGGTTAACTACCAGCTCAGGTAAAGCATCAGGAAGCATAAATTTGCAGGAACCCAGGGAAAAGAATGAAGACTTCATTACATTACAGTGTAATTGGAAAGGATGAGGGAGGTCTATGCCTTCAAACCCTGAGGTATGGACAGACTCTCTGTCAGACACTGCAGAGGACAACAGCAGCTCACGCTACTTATCGCAAAAATAACTCATCATGGGAAACTCACAGAGAATTTCATTTCACCATCACCACAATTTCAGCAAAGGGAAACATTTCTTAAGTCTTCCATATTTCAAAAATTCATTTTCTTTTACATGCCAGCAAAACAGTGCAAAAGGGAGATACCATTGATTTTGTGAAATCCCCAAGTCTATAACTTAATACCTCCTTGTGAATTAGATATTGGGTTTATTTGGGCTTGGAGATTTTTTTTTTTTAGTTTGTTTGTTTTGTTTTAAACATTCACATCATCTTACCTCAGAATAATGACATAATAGCAGTGGAGTACCTTAAAGAAACAGCAATTAGGCCAGTGCTCTTTAACACGATCAACAAACAGAACCAGCAAAACCAGTGCATTCAGCCAGGCAGCAAAGGCAAAACTCAATAGACAAGTATATTTCAGTGAGCAACAAACTGGAAAAGAACATACACAGTAGCAAATGCAAGCAACAGCCAGAGAGAGAGAGAAAGAGAGAGAGAGGAAATATATATATAGCTCAAAATGTCTCAGTATCACGTTACCGAAAATCCGTATGCTAATACAGGTAAAATAAGATCTATGGCAAGAATGTATCTATGAAAAGCCACAGTACTACTAAGAACTCAACCATTTCTAGAAGGTAGGGTTCCAGTTTTGGTGATCTGGTGATCTGTGTCCTGTCCAGGAAGCTGTGATGGAGTAACTGACTCGAAAACCACACATAAGTGCCCAACCTAGAGTCTTGAATACAGAGAGGGTAGTAAACAGCTTAATTTTTTAATTTATATTTTATATCAGTATTCCATTGTCAAAGGGACACTGCTCAGTGAGACAATGGAGTGACCCAAAGTTGCACTTTAGGCAAGCAGCTAATCTCTGCATTGCCAAATGTAACTCCACCAAAGTTTCCAGCAGTCTGATTCACTACATGGCCACATAAAGATCTGCAAAAAACTGTTGGCCCCATATAAAACCTAAACCTATTTCTAGCTGTGGAAACAACAAAGAAAAAAAAAAATCAATCACTATTTCTGAGACTACCAAACTGATGATTAAAATTGCTTCCCCTCAGTGCTCCTTAAAGCAAATCCAGCCCTGTGTGCACAAAGCACACAGATATACCTGAAGAAACTTCTGAAAAGAAGCCATATCACATTCTGGGACAGCTAGTTTAAACACACAAGATGTGATTATTTATTCTGAGCTGTAAGCTTAAGGAAGTAGTGCTTTCAGGGTCTACGTAGCTGAACTGGAATGACTAGTAGCATGAAATAGCCCAGACTGAAGCAAATAGTGTAAAGTGACTTTACCAGCCCACACAAACACAAGTGAGAGATGAACCAGAGCAGCAGCAGCACAGCAGTGGGAACAGCTCTTACTGCCAAACCCCAAAGCAGAAGAACTCATAAAAAATAAAAACCAAAAACCTAAAAGAAGGAGGGTGGGGTGAAGGATGTCCATATCCTTCTCCTGACATGCAAAGTGAGGAATATTAATTCATATTTTGCAAGACTAGCATCCTGTAGTCAGGCAATACCACACAGACCAACCTCGGAGTTTGCTAGATTTTTTGGCAGACCAAGATTTAAACAGTCATTAAAATAAATAAAACTTAAGTGAGGATGCTGAACATCACTAATTTTTTTCCCCCCTTAGTTCATCTAGCTGAAAGTGATGGTGGTAGTTAAAGCAGATGTTGTTTGATAAGAGTATCAAGGAGCAAAAGAACATCGGTAACTGCTATTCACATTTCTGTGAATAGAATGTTAAATATATGCCAGAGCATACTGAAGACTTGCAAATGCAGCATGTTTATTCTTTTTTTTTTTTTTTATCTGCTGAAGTGTAATGATTCAAATATGTTGGAAGTCAAAGTGAGAACAGTACCATGCTAACTGAACATGGAGACAAAATTTCCAGGAAGGATAAAATCCCCTGATAATCCTGAAGAGATTTTGCATGCTGAAATCAAGCTGCAAAGCAGTCTCCCATAGCAAATGAAGAAAGATTCATTGTTTAATCTTTAAAAAATAAATTGGAAATACTTAGTCTTCACAACCCACAAGAATATCTTGAAAACCAAACTCAATCCTTCTTGAACCATCTGCCAGTTCTAACTCCCAGCAAGCTCATGTTCTGCAGAGACAAGAGGTGGACTAGTTCAAAATACCAAATGCCTATCAAGACCTATGAATTAATTACATACAAAACAAGTGTAAACAGAGAAAAAGTGTTAAAAAGGCTACCTGTAATTGCACCAAAGTGCAAAATTGCCTCCCTAAGTTTTCACACTTATCAGCAGGATGGCACCCCTAAAAATCCATGTACTTATATTTGAAAGGGAAAGGGCCAAGAGAATATACAGAAAACTGCAAACCTGCTCCAGGTGGGAAATGAAGCTATTGCCAGCATTTACTAGGGGACAGAGAAACAGCTGCAAACTTACAAAAAGTTCCTAAATTGCACTATATGTTTTAGAAAACTTTTCCAAACTTGTTAAAGTATATACCCATGAAATATTTAAGTTATAGCTCCCTAACAGAAACAGGTCCTATTTACGTCAGCAGCATTGTCCGTCCCGTCGGCGTTTTCAAAGGTTCTGTCGTCTCAGCGTGCTCTTGCTTCTATCTGTGTGGATTACCTAGTCCCATGATCAACTTCAAACCATCCACAAAGGAGAATAAATGCTTTCAAGATAAACTTCACTATGCGTTCCCTCCGGAGTCAACATCCATGTGCACAGAATCAAGTAGTTAGAACTCAATGCATACAGAACTTATCGTGCTAAAACCGGAGGTTAAAGGTAGTCACCCCAAAAGAAGATAGTGATAAGCCCTTGTACCATGTGTGAAGACTGACACAGCCTCTTCCATGAATGGAGTCAAACTACCAACTAAATAAAGCCTCTACTTGTAAAGATTACAGAGGATAATGACTATCTCCAAGGTAGGAAATAAAGACACTGTTTCATCTAAATAAAGTTTAAGGAATTATCTGATATCTTGTATGTAGGTAAGTTTCACAGGCTAATAGCTTGGGGTGGTATCTATGAAACGAATTGAGTTGCACCTAAAATTGTGCAATTGCAAAGCTTTTTTTAGGGATGTTATTCTCTTTCCCCTAAATTATGAGGCAGCTCTCATCAATAGAGAACAAAACAGTCTTGTCATATGACTCCCAAGAGAAAAAACAGCTTTTTGGAGAAGAACTGCAAGATAATTCACATCAAAACTAGAAGAAATCATAGCTACTATGAAAACAAATATAGTATTTCAAAACCCACTGGGAGGATCCTCTTGTGCAAGAGTTCAGAATAGATAGTGCTTTTCTACTTAAATTCATTAATTGTAGCTAAGGATCAATTTATGTATAAAAGTGAGTTAAATTCTCTATCACACCATGATTATTCCCTTTCTTTCATAAACCAGTAACGTAAGACTTATACTAGCTTCTTTTTCCTTTTCACTGGTTCTCAAGTTAAGAAATAGTAATTGACAAGTAAACTCCAAAGAGGATGACTCCTCTCACTTTTCTCCTTGACAGTTAGGAGCAGTATTTATATATAACATTACATTTAAATAAGTTATAAGTAAATCAAACAATAATACAAATCAAATGCTTAACTGTAACAACAGACTTGTTCAGAACACAAGATACTGACACATAAGTTAGGAAGTTGCAGTGTTATAGAAGAAGATGAAATAATTCCTCCCTGCCCTGGAAAAGCCTGTGTCACAAATACTGAAAGGTCCAGCTCCACAGGGCTGTAAAAACTAAGCCACATGCATATAAGAAAGGAAAATACCTGATATATTTGGGAGAAAACTAGGGCCAGGTTCAGGTAGCTTAAGCCCGTATCTCTACAGTTTCTTTCAGTCAGATACTGTGGATCCAGAACCAGGCAGTGGGTGGGCATGGGATCTTTGCTGAAACTTGGCTGATGAAATCATATGGTCAGAGCACATCACACATCACCTTGTAGTCCTTGGATAAGCATCTGAGCTCTACAGTTGTAATTCTACTGCAAAAGAAAACACTACTTAATCCAAAGGAAGCCTTCCTAGCAATTTCTTTTTTTTTCGTTAAATTGGACCCATATTACTTCAGACACTGATTTTAGAAAGGAGTCTTGGATTCAATGACATTGAATCTGAATAGCTGAGCTGTAGAATCTCACCAGTGTTTAATGCTGAGACAGACAGGGTGCCTACCCCTGTTCAGTACATTGTGGGGTCAGCTGCTAGACAGATTCTAACAGCAAATGTTCACAGGTTCACAAAATGTTCACAATACTCCTCACACAGAAAGCTAGTGTCTCACAGAAGGAATAAGCCTGCAATTCCTTCAAAGTTCGCACTCTAAGAGCAAGCTCCTCCTCATCTCTTTCATTTCTTCATACTGCCAAGGAGCCAGAAGCCCACTGCCATACAAAAGAGAGAGTGCTGAAATGCAATGCATCCCTTAAGACTAATCCAGTGTTCCTGTTAATGAAAGACAGCAGTTGCTGTGGCAAATAAGCATGGTGAACCTCTCTTAAAAAATCTTAGGATTTTGATTTTTAGGTGTATCCACTTCCCTACTTACATCCAGAGATGAAGGACAGGGGGGGTTTTTTCCATCTTAAACACCAGCTCCTCAGTTGTTTTTGTTTTAGTTTTATCTTAGTTTTAACAATAGAAACTTCTTACTCCAGGGCATTCTGAGCAGGGAAGTGCTCAGCTTGACACCTCACAGGATCCAGCAACATCTCCCATGGCTGCAAACCAGAACTTTCTAAGTTTTGACTTTGATTTCTAGAAGATACAGACGCAGTCTGCAATACAGCTAGACAGGTCCCTTGAAACGTTCAGTCTATACACCACAAGCTCAGCCTATGCCCCCTGCTTTGATACCTGTGAACACTCCTACAACTGTTGTCATCCTCTGGATCTGTAAGTACTGGGTACTACTGTGCTATACTAGGACATGGAGAAGGATCTGTCTTTGGTCAGGCCAATTACCGAAGACTCCAGAACAAAAAGGTTTTGCATCACACATGTTGCATTAATGAAGGATTCCTTACTGCCATTGTATTTTCTGCATATAATAATGAAAGCTTAATGAGTCCATTCTTAAATTATATAATTTCATCCATCTAAGATAGTTTAGCAAAAGACTGCATCATAAAAAATTGTACTCAATAAAGAAAAAATTTAAAATGTTATTAGATGCTTAAATCTGAATATTTTTTTAAAGCAGCAAATCAGGAATATACTTATCCAAAAAATGTATGTCTTCAGGAGAAAATAATGAAGTATAACTTTAAAGCAAGTCAGTTAAGTAGCAATAAAGTGATGACACATAAAACTAGAGGAAATTTCATCCCTGATACCCACGCAATATAACCTATGTTTTTGTACAACTTAATTCAACCTTGTGCTGAACTTCCTCCTTCTCCTCCCTGAAGCTTCTTTACACTTCATAATAGCTTACTGCAACTTTATTGATCTTATCATAAGAAGGCTTTAAATTAAGTTCAAAATCAGAAACCATATGAATAAACAATACATAACTTTTGGGAAGCTTTGATCCAGACTTTGATGTTGTGCCTTGAACTAGATTTGTGACTGCTAATGTTTCTGTCAGCTGAATTACTGCTTTAAGGCAGACACAAAGAAACATCAGCTATTTAACAATTTGTGTCAGAAGCTACTTATTTCATGCTGTCAGTAGATAAAACAAAGAAATAATTTTTACTATTGTGGAACAATATTGGTGCCAGGGACCTGTGGAGTTCATCTGGTCCAAAGTCTGGCGCCTATTCACATCTTATCACCAATATCTTTTTTTGGAGTAGACAGAAGTTTCCTAGATATTGCCTGTCCAAATACTAAGTTTAGTAATGCTGTTTGGCCCTACAGGGTTTTTAAGAATATAAGAGGAAAATAACCTTGTCTCATTAATATTTTAAGTCATTTCAGGGAAGGTATCACATAACTTCTGAAAAATGCTTACATTACTACAACAAGCTCCTCTGCCACACTCATCTTGTAGAATACTTAATCTACCAGCAAAAAAACCCAACCAACCCAGCCCACCCCCACACCACAAAAAAACCCACAAAACCCACCCCACCAAAAGACTAATGCAAGTTTGTTTAATATTAATCATATTCCAGAGCATATGGGTTTAGAGTTCCATTTTCCATAATATCAACCAGTTTGTAATTGTAATAGAATCAGCTCTACTTCAGAACAAATTCATGTTTACAATGACTTATAATAATATGCCAGTCATAGAAGAGTTTTTGATGTCAAGGACTCCATTATATGTTTGGGTGCAAGTTCAACAACAACAGCTGCTGCAGATTTAATGAAGGTAGTACTCAAGGGACAGACATTTCCTGGATTTATTTATGGGAGCTTACAGAAAATGTTCAATATGTACCAAAATATACATTGTTCAGAGACTTTCATGCTTGAGAGTGAAACTCTCAATGTTTAATTCATAATGGCTATTTCACAAGGACTTACAGGAAATAAAACTGTTTGTTTTAATTGCATAGAGCAAAATGTTAGAAAAGAAAGTTTTATGTTCTCCAGCAACAGTGAATGTTTTGGACTAATATATCATGGTTACCATGGTCAGAAAATAAAGGAATATTATTCAAGCACTACCCCAATTCACAGACATCTTAAAGTCTAGTAACAGCAAATACACACAGTACTGCAGATTTTCTTTCTAATCTTTCATGTAGTCTCTCAGCTCCTCTAAATATGGGTTACACTCCCCATGTAATTCTATCATTTTACCTTTATTATTGTTTCCCATTAAGGGGAAACATGAACTAACAGCCAACTTACCTGCTTCTACACTGGATTCAAAGTAAGTCAGTAAAATGCAAGGTGATATTAGATCAGGGTATTTTTAGTATGTTTATATACATCCTGGTTTTGAAAGGATTATAATAAAATGCATCCACTGTACTTAGAAAATAATTTTCTCTTTCTGCATTACTTTTATTCCTTGACTCTGTGCATCATCATAAACAGAAAAATTACTTTTGAAGTTTTTTATTTAGATTTGAGACCCCTGAGTTAAACAGAAGTTATGTAGTACTTAGGCTGCACAATCTCCAATTGTGTCAATGTAGTTTTTTACTCGAGTTTAGGCTTTTTATTCTTCCTAGAATGGAATATAACACATCTTTTTGGAAAAAAAAATAAATTAGTGTCTTCCTTTTTCACTTGCACATTATCCAACAAAAGAATAAGACAGTGACTCAAGCAGCAGAAGAGAAACGATGCAGCTGCCTGGAATTATTAAAACTCTGAGAAATTTGTAGCATTTGGAACTTTTTAGGAAGATGAACACTGGAATTTGGATTACAGCGTGTGCTATGCAAACAGAAGTAAACATGCAAATTTTAAAAATATCATACATCTTAACATTTGTTTTATTTTAAGATTCCTGTCAGTATCTGTATTGATCAATGCTTTGAAAAGCAGTACCACTACCTTTGGGTTCATACCTAGTCTGTGGAGATTTTAGCTTCTCACTGTTTTGGCTTATCTTTTCTGATTTTATAATGATAAAACTATCTAATCACACATTACCCATTGTCACTGTGTTTTGTTACATGCTGTTTCAGCTATAAGGGTATTAACTGGAAAGATGACCAAGCAGAAATAAATGTCAAGAGTATTACAAATGCATTTTGTCTGGTTGTTGAAATACTTCAGTTTCAGCATCATAGCGCCAATTCCAAAGCCTTTTCCTGCCATTTTCTGAGCTGCCAACTCTTGTCTACAGAAAAAAAGAAAACATAAAATACCACACACACGCTGTCATTGCAGCAAAGGATGAACTCCAATACGATTCCAGTGAGAGTAATTACCTTGTGACAGTTAAAACTCCAGGAAAGCTATAATCTTTCAACTGTTCTTAGACCTCACAAAGCATTAGGAAACAGGAGGTATCTTTCTGTAAGCATGGCCTTCACCGTGTCCTCTTTGCCAAGAACCACTTTAACCGAACTATAAGCCACAAAAACTAGGTTTGTCTTCCACTTTTCTTTCCACTGTTTCACTTTGTCTCCTTTCCTCCACAACTTAATTGAATGAAGTATTGTTTCTGCCATAAATGATTTCCATCACACAATTTTTTTCAAGTTTTATTTTACCCATACAGATGAGTATTTTCTAAATGTAAAGTATTTATAGCTCTAATTGCTTAAGAAACCATTTCACTGCTTGTTTTTTTTTTCAAAAATAACTTAAATAGAATAGAATTCACAACCAAATGTTGTTCTCAGCTCCTGCTTGTTCCTTTCAAACATTTGAATTTAAAAGTGACAACACACAAGAACTATTTCACGTCAACCTGAAATGGAACAGACTTTTTGCAGTATACAGCTGACTGAGTGATCACTGACACATGCCATTGATATTTCCAGAGTTACAGAAATCATGGTTATTTTCCATAAAGTTATCTGTGATATGATGGCCCAAGATCCATGTGCATTCAAATTTCCCTCCAACAGCACAATCCAAATTGGATTAGACATTGTTAGGCATCTCTGAGAAGGTATATTAACAAAGCACAGTATTAATTTCCTCTTGCTCTTCAGCAGTACTAATGAGAACTCCTGCCTTTAATCATATTCTCCACAGTTTGGACTCAAACATATGTTCAATCTTTCACCTATTTTTCTCCTTTCTTTTTGATTTGTCCTTTCTTATTTAAACTTTCCAATCATTGTAATTCAGAAAGAGACATGAAGGAAGAAGTTATCAATGGCACTGAAAAGACAAAATACAATCACTTTTTCACATTAAACATTAATTATAAAAAAAAAATCAGCCAGACTCTTCAAGATCCCCAAATCATATCAGTTTTAAATGAAAACTTTCCAAAATAAGTGTTAATTACATTATTTTAAATATATTTTTAGCTTTTAAAATTTGAAAAAAGTTATTTGAAATAACCTTCATGGTGGGGACGCTCAAAACAAAGAAGATAAAATTGTCACTGAGCTTGCCTAATGTGAAACCTCTAAACAAATAAATAAATAAAATTCAGTAAAATTGTATATACCTCCCCTTCAAGTCCCCTGCATTACTACGATTGGACACTTTGCGTACCAATTAAGACATGATCTCAAAAATAGTGATCAAGTTGTCACAGTAATGCACAGCACCTCCACAAGAAAAAAAAAAACCAAAAACAAAAACCACCCCCAAATTAACAAAACCAAAAAAGGACAATAAACAACTTTATACTTTGGTATTATCACACATATGAAGACTATCATGTCTAGTTAAGCTCTATGATTACTACTATTTTTAAAAAGTTCTTATTTTTTGTAGCACTTAATTCTCTAACACTTTTTGACACCAAGAACACTATGCAACTGCAACAAATTTAACTTTCTCCCTTTACTCCTTCTAGCAGTTTGAATTTATTTTTCATGTATAATTCAGTTATCAACATCAGAAAGCTAGCCCTAAGTCTATTGATTGACTTTGCACTTCAGTTTCCTGGGAGACATCACAAATGGGTAGCAAGCAACAAATTCAATCCCGTTTGTAAATGACATCCATAAAAAAACCCAAGTAAATTATTTTTTCTTTAATATTACTGCACATTTGCATTATTCTTTGTATTTAGTAGGGCTGAATAAAGAGCTATTAATGACTTTCTCTTCCATGGCCATTAACTAGTGTATGTCCCTTCAGAGAGCTGGCTTGTGTCGCTGGATGCTACGCCACCCAGTGCGGTGACTCAGGACATCACACAGCAGCATTGAGTCACTGGATTTTCAATGGAACTTTTACTATGCAGCTGAGACTTTTCCTCAGGTTTTTCTACCACTCCCAGTAGGTCACTCCTCCCTGACAAGGCAGAAACACTCTTCTCAGAAATTATCTTCTGTCAGTAAGATTGTGGTAGATGTCTAGATGTCTTTAGATCCAGACTCCTAATTAGCCAGCAGGTATGTGTTATTTTATTCTGCAGCTCTCACATTCCTGTTTGCTTACAGCTCCTAAGATTATAACTCATTCTTGAAAAGATAACAGTTCAGTTGCTGAAGATCTATGTACCCATAAAAAATATTCTCAACCCAAAGGTATGAAACTCTTTAAGTTGGACTGCTCCTCCTGCCAAGTGTCTATGTCAAAGGATGACTGAGAATAGCTCATATGCTGCTACAGTCATTTTCCATAGAGGTTAACAAAATGTCCTATCCAAGGGCCATTAATCCATCACAGCTTTCTCACTGTCCCATCAAACGCCTGCAGAAGACAGAAGATTTCTCCAAGATGCACCCAGAGGTAACTCATATTGCTCCCAGCACTGCAGCTGACAGAGCGGAGTTTTCCATGATTTTTCCACTAAATGCTACAGTACATCACAGAAATAAACAGGACTGCAGCTGAAGTGCTCTGCACAGCCCAGTCACTGAGCTAAGTTACCACTGGAGTAGTTCACAGAATCACAGAATCGTAGGGGTTGGAAGGGACCTCGAGAGATCATCGAGTCCTACCCACCTGCCAAAGCAGGTTCCCCAGAGCACGTCGCACAGGTCGGCATCCAGATGGGTCTGAAATGCCTCCAGAGAAGGAGACTCCACAACCCCCCTGGGCAGCCTGTTCCAGTGCTCCATCACCCTCACTGTGAAGTTGTTCTTCCTCACATCAGTGTGGAACCTCCTGTGGTCCAACTTGTGGCCATTGCCCCTTGTCCTGCCCCAAAGGCCACTGAGAAGAGGTTGGCCATCTCCCTTTGTCTCTGAGAACAACACGGTTGTTCCTTATGCGTACACAAACCTTCAATGAGCATTACCCTGAAACCGCTCCGAATGAAAGACACAATCTTAACCTGCATCACTCAAGTCAGCTCAAAGGATGTGTTTTCCTCATATCAAGCTACATATCACTGTCACTTTGATGTTTATCCTTAAGAGAAACGTACCCTTAATATGGTGTTTTGTTCTAAAATTGATGTAAATACATGACACTTCCATTATTCATTCAGAACTAGCAACTGGTTTATATTGGATCTTCTACTTACAGCAGCCAGTTTTGTGGGGGAGTTACACTATATTTCTGCCCCACTGAAGCTCAGAGCACATAACTCTATTGCTCTCCAGTCAAGCTAAGAAAGAAATAAAACATAACTTTACATGAGAGGTAGTAACAACAAAGTCTGGAATTCCTGCCCCCCCGCCTCCGATAAAACTGTTAGCCCTTTACAGAGATAGTTAGAGGGAAGAGCCTTAAAGCAACTACATTCTGGATCAACATTTGCAATCTATGTTAAGAATAAAAATACCTAGGCTTTCCTGAAGGCTGTGCAGATTGTGCACCTTCTCCCATCTCAGAAGTCAGGAGGCAGAAAATAGCCTATGGATAAAATAATCCTAACTCCCACAATTACTCACTGTCCAGACACTCCTAAACTAACTGCGTGTTTACAGTGAGAGGCTCACAAGGCAGCAAGACATACTCCATACCTGGCTACCACTTTATTGAGAAACACCATCATCTGACCACCTACAGTATACAGCTGCCATATGTCACATACATATGGCTGTGCTTGTCTTTATAAATAACATAGCTGCTGTAGATGTGACCCAAGGAGCATGCATACGAGGTTTTCCTCTTCAGCACCCAGATCAGCAGGAAGTAGATTCATTGATGTTAAGAGATACAGCCAGTATACAGACATGAAAAGATGAATGAACGCAGCATCTGGACTGCATAAAGATTTGCTAGGAAAGATTAGCACAGGGTCTTTCCAAAGTGGTCCACGTTAGAACTTTACAATTATTTCAACTAACCAACGCAAGTTTCAAAAGGCGTTTCAAAAAATAAATTATATACAAGAAAAGCATGGAAAGAACAGTCATTTGGTATTATTCAGTGGTCTGTAACCAGAGTTAAACCAAAGACCTTCATAACTCAAAAACTTGGTGAAGAGAGCAGTGCTGCAAGCTTTTCCACTGCTATTGTCCAGTGGGTGAGTAACCAAGAGGAACCACCCTGACTTGGACAAGGCGCTCACCTCCCCGCCTGCCAGCTCAGGCTTCATGTCAGCTCCCACAAGCATCTGTAAGGTACATATGCAAAAACTAAAGACCTAGCTGAATTTCTTTTGTTTGTGTGTTCATGCACCTGAGGCGGATTTGGGGTTGGGAGGGGGAACAAAACAAAACAAAACAAAACAACATTTTCCATTAAGTTTCTAAGATCAGAGTTATTTTCATGTTCTTTTTTTTTTCCCTTTAATTATGCAATCATCTCACATCTTCACACAATCTTCCTTATGTTTACAGAAACATAAACTTGCATGAATAAGAGACAGATTGGGAAATATCAGACATCTTATACAAATATTTAGTGCTGCTCCAAACCAGTGATCGTACCCTGTCGAAGATAATCTTCTTAAATTAACTAACTGCTCACATATTGTGAATTTAGGAGAGGTTGGTTTTCGGTTTGTTTTTTTTTTTTACTTGTTTATTGTCTGGTTGCCACAGCAATACATGGCCTGTTTGTTTTAAACATTACATGGAAACTACATTTGTTAAAGGCACTTCTTTCTCAGCTTTATACAGTACGTGTGCTGATGATTTCAGGCCAAAGAGGACACAGGACTCTGAATGAACACAACCCAAGAGTAAAAAGTGAGCTTTAGCCAATCCCAGTTTTTGAGCACCAAAATGTCAAACTACAGCTGTTCTGCCTTAACAAAGGGATGCACTGCCCAGCTTAACCCAGTCCCTGTCTCTATCATCCCCAGGGGGAAGCTGATGACCTAATGTCAGTTTATCTCACTAATTTATGTATCTCAGCAGTAAGTATCCTGCTTTATGTCCCCCTTTTCTCACCTGCATGTCTTACTTGCACACAAATACACTTCACATGACTTTTAAAAACTTTGAAAAAAAGATTTACTGTTTCAGTACGTACATCAGCCTAGGAAAGTTTTTTTTTTTTTTAAAAACCAAAAACTCCTCTTACTGGGCAATAAAACACTCCATAAACTAAAAAGATAATTGTGAACTGAAATAGATTAAAACATCAATCATTCTTGTTCCCATGCAAAAACATTTCAAGGCCAAGAAAAAGGCAACTTACAGAAACTACTGCAGTTTTCCACAAACCTGAAAGTCATTCCAGTGGAGCTACCTGTGCATTACAGAATATCACAGTTTATATTTTGAAATTTTTATATTATACAATTTATACTGATGTTTATGTTATTTAAGACTTGTCTTTTCATATTTAATGTCAGTACATCACTATGTTCCCATATAATTTTGGCAGCATGATGGTCTCTGCTCACCATGCTCAATCTAAAGTTTCATCATGGGATTGTCCAGAATGCATAATTGAACTACTGAATTTCTTTTCATTAACAAAATGTATAATTTTAATAGTATATTTTTTCATTAAAATTATGATAAGACGTTGTCCTTTATGTTCTTTAGGAAAGTAAATTGTAAATATCTATTTATTAACACATGCCTACTTCCTCTAGTACACTGAAGAGGGTACTGGCATGAATTCACTTAAAATTCATCTGAGCAATAGCAAGAAAGTCATTGTTATCCTAACAAAGCAATGGTAACCTGATCTGTGCCCTGGACAGTAATTTACAGATGCAAACTATAATGACACATAAGTTTCAGACAGCAATTCCTGCTAATACACTGTAAATTAAACAATTTTAAAAAAGGAAATTTAGACAATGCAGTCCCCTCTGCCACTAGATTTCATGAAAAAAACCCAGCTTTTTCCTTATAATTTAAAGGCGACTAAAAGCCAAAAGCATCTACAGAGAAATACTATTGTTTATTGCTTGAACAAATGTATTCTAGAAAAAAATACAAACCTAAACCTTCAGAGATAAAGAACTGTGTATTTAAAATGCTATGCTGCAGGGCTCCCAAAAATGCAAAATTTATCAAGCAAAAGATTGTTTCTTCCTAAGGCTTAAATCATCTGTATTCTAAACCATTACAGCTACAACCACACAACTACTTTAAATGCACATATTCATTAATACTACCACCATCAAAAGTTTATTGGGAGAAAGTAGCGATTTGCTTTTCCAAATGTCAAAACACATTCGCAACATGCAAGTACCAAGACCAAAAACATATCAATTCCACTTCTGATTTCAAAGTTTTGTCCTTCGCTCAGATCCCATTAAAACACTTTCAAACACAGGAAAATTGCTTGTTGAAAGGTTATCAGCCCAAACTCCCCACTATTCCTTCCAACAGGATTCCAAAGAAACTTTAAAATATTTTTATTTTTTTTTCTTTTTGCTAAATTCTACATCTGCTAACATGTTTTGGTTTTTCTTAATGAGATCCCATCTTTTAACATGCATTCATTAGACCATCAAGAAACTGCCTAGTTTCCTCACAATATCCCAGCACCCTTTCCACCATTAGCAGAATTCTCTTACACGCTCCTATCTGTTATGCACGTCAGTTGAAGTGATACCACATTTCTTTACTAAGCAAACAATAAGCCTTAAAATAGATATATCACTTCCCAGAACATTTTATTGTCTGTTTGGTGCTTGATACTTGTTTTATTTCTTCATTGTATTCTGCCTTATCTAATTTGCCCGAAGGCCAAAAGAACAATCCACAAAGTTAAGACTTTTAAAGAATGTGGTTGGGCGGAGGGAACACAACACAACAGATGAGACAACCCTAAAATACTATAAATGCTTTATGCTGAAAGAAAAGGATGATAAAAAGCAGGAAAGAATTGCAGATTTTTCATGCCCATTAGATCTTCCCAAGTCTCAAAGCAAGGTAGATAAAGACAAAGAATTAAACGAGATGTTTAAAAAATAAAAAATCATGGAAATTCACTGACATATTCTTCTCTGAACATATTAAAACACAGTGGTTGATGTATCACAAAGAGAAGCTGTAGATATATCTTCAGGTTTTAAAGAAAAACAAAATTTCAAGTGAGGAATAAACAACCCTGCAGCCTACAGGCAAATAAAATGTTATGCATTCACAGCATACAAATTAATTTTCAACAAAAGCATTTTCAGAAGCCTGTCTTCAAGAAGGAACTATGTCAAGTCCTAAAGAGGTGAAACTACGACTTGTTGTGGGGACAGGACAAGGGGCAATGGCCACAAGTTGGACCACAGAAGGTTCCGCACCGATGTGAGGAAGAACTTCTTCACAGTGAGGGTGATGGAGCCCTGGAACAGGCTGCCCAGGGTGTTGCGGAGTCTCCTTCTCTGGAGATATTCCAGACCTGTCTGGACACCGACCTGTGCGACCTGCTCTGGGGAACCTGCTTTGGCAGGGGGTAGGACTCAATGGTCTCTGGAGGTCCCTTCCAACTCCTACAATTCTGTGATTCTGTGAACTTACCTAGATTCAACTCCCAGCCATAGCTCTTTCCTGTGACTCTCCACTCTGTATAGAGTGGAGAGTCACAATAAAGGTTATTGTGGCTTCTCACCATACATATGATGTTTTGAGAATTGTGTTGGAAAGCATCAAGGCAACAAAACACAACATACTAGCATAAGTCTTAAGTGCTCCATACAATAAAACATCCAACTCTCTCCTCTTATTTATACAAACTATGAAAGAGATGGATACTTTTACCACAGGAATAGACTGGGAGGTCTTTTTAAGCAGTTTTGTGCCCCTAAGATCCCAAAATCTTTTTTTCAGAGCTGCTACTTCCAACATAATCTACCTCTTGCTGCTGTATCCTTTCTTTTAGAAATACTTTTAGAATGCTAATATCTGGAAACCTCCTATCTATGGTATCTTTAGCCACTAACTACATACAATAATTACCTCATACCTGACGTATGGTACAAAAGTAAGAACCATAGCTATTACTTGTTCCACTGAGCCTTAAATCCTCAGATATTTTTTGGGGAAAAAAAAGCAGCTTTCATGTAAAGTATGGAAAATTCTCATTTGTTACCTCAGAGAAGTCTAATGCAAAATCCTTTATCCATAGTTTTCCTTAACAATCCTTTCTTGAAGTTTAAGTCAGACTTTCTTTTCTTTAAAAATGACATAGGAACGTAGAACTTGATCCTCTCCTAAGGAATTCTGAGATGCAGGGTTGGGATTTTTTTAATAAATTTAATAGCAACAATTATATTTTCATTCTGTAATCCCATAGTATTTTAGCTTACTTACCTATTACTTTAATTCCAGAGTGGCTACAACATAGGTGGCTTCATATTTCAACATGTACAAGCGGGACAGGATACCCACTGTATGCTGACAGAACAGTAGCACATTTTCAAATCTTCCATAACTTCCCAAGGATCCAGCATTAAAATGTTATTTAAGCAAGCCAGAAACCATTTCAGCCAATTCTTTTTGCTCTCTTGGACACAAATTATTTGAGAGGATAATTTAAATGTGCTCATCTATGTAATATCTTCCTTAGTAACTAATGGATTGACTTTGTGACACACAAATATTTTTACTTTTCAGATTCAGAAGAGAAGCACTAATGGAACAACTCTGCCTGTTCTGAAATGAGAGTAATGTTTTTTTCATTACTGTTCCATAGTAGAAATACAATGAACCTAACGAGAACACTGGTCTGGTGTGATTCACAGATAAATAAGTGAAGTATTTCTGCTCTTAATTCTACCAGTTGCAGATCTTTCCTCCATATTACACTTTTTTGGATTTTTTTTTGTAAATTCATTTTTACTCCTTTTTTTTTGGGGGGGCAGGGGGAGGTGTTGTGTTTTTTTGGTTTTGTTTTTTTTTTTTTAATTCCTGCTTACACAGGAAATACACATTTAAATAGGCATTCTTCGGTAAGAAAGAATGATCCTTTCAGCTATCTAAATGTTACAAAACTTGTTGATCTAGGTATTTAATTCAATCATCCATATGGCCATTGCTACCTTTCCTGAAAGCAACACAGCATAAATCAAATGAATCCTATCAAGAATCTACCAACCTTTCATTCTGTGTATAGGAAACCTGACATTATCCATGCACACAAAACACATACAGCTCAAGAAAAGAACTCAGTAGTATCTGTTTTGCTATAAATAAACCCGCACCTTCCAGCTCTGGGGAGACCTTCTAGCGGTCTTCCAGTACCTCAAGGGGGCCTACAAGACAGATGGGGAGAGGCTGTTCAGTAGGGCCTGTTGTGACAGGACAAGGGGTAATGGTTTCAAAATAGAGGGAGGGAGATTTAGATTGGATATTAGAAAAAAGTTCTTTCCTGTGAGAGTGGTGAAGCACTGGAACAGGTTGCCCAGAGAGGTGGTGGATGCCCCATCCCTGGAGACGTTCAAGGCCAGGTTGGATGAGGCCCTGAGCAACCTGATCTAGTTGGGGGTGTCCCTGCTTCTTGCAGGGGTTTGGACTAGATGACCTCTGGGAGTCCCTCCCAACTCTAATCATTCTATGATTCTATATTTCTATGATTCCTAAATCACGCAGAACTATTAACTTCATCTCACTGCTTCTGCATCATTAACAACAGCTAACAACATGGCAGCCATGTAAAGGTCAAGAATTTTGTCATTTCTAGGGTGATGGAAAGACAGATATAAGATTAGTTGTAAACTCAAAACACTTTCATGCAGGAGCTAAGCCTGCTGCCACAGGCGTATAGTATATCAGCAGTTTGAACACTGATACTGAAGGGAAGCCATGGAAATTCTTTATTTATAGTGTATTCATGCAATTGTAAGGTTAATATGCATCAACTTTGTATTTTAGGGTTTATTTTGCTTTCAGCTTCATAATTGTATAGCTATACTAAGAAATACACCTCAAGAAAGGAACTAAAAAAGCAACATAACATAAAACTAGAAATTTAAAACAATGCAGAAAATATAAAAATGCATATATGTAAAATATAAAATGTAAAAGATACGATGCAGAAAGTATAAATGGACCATGAAAGACACAATCAGTTTTAAGCTCTTTTGTTTGAGCTGATTCTTTTTTTTTTTTGGTGCAAAAATGTAATTACATTTTTCTTTTATTAAACCCAGACACTAGTTTTATCACAGTGGGGTTTGGGTTTTTTCTTTTTTAATGGAAATAAACAGACTGGCTTTTGCTGCTGCTCAGTTCCCAAGTTACCAGCTATATGTGAATGAAGACCTTTTGGCTTTTGATAATTGAAACTATCTGTGGGTAAAGGCAAGAAATAGCTTCTCCAATACCACTCAGTTACATATGACTAATCCAGGGGAGTGGGGTGGGAAAGGGTATGGAACTCTGCCTGGGCTGAGTCATTGTGAAGACACAGTAAAGAATGATTGCTGTGTAAGTCCAAAGCTATTGAGACATAAATTGGCTGACCTAGTGGCCAGTTTGAAGGCTTCACAAAGATATGAGAACCAAATCCTCCCCTGATATCCTGCACTTCCCCTTTCAACAAACGAAACTTTTGAGCTACATTAGTTTTTAACCAAGACGTAATTTTTAACTGATGAGGACACCACACAGCTGAAGCGATCAAAATTTAGAAGCTTCATCTGAAAAGTTGCTACTTCAGCTGAGTCTGATTGTTTGTTTCAACAGGATCCAACTAATGGACTGAACAATAAATAGTATTCCTGAAACCCAAACTCAGACGTAATTGTGTTTGACAAATAAGTTAAAAGTTCCAGGTTTTTTTAATTTGGCTATCTGTTCTACTGCTGACTTAACTGCTGCACATCACACTCACTTATGTGAACTTTCTCATGTAAAGTTTGGAATAAGGAAACAAGGAACAAAACCCATGGAGTTTTCAGAGTGTATGCTCATGAATCTCCCTGAACATGAGAAGGACAACATGCAGCTAGATCAGTTGTATGAGTCACCGTGAAGGGGAATAAGAGAAATTAACTTCAGTAAAAATAAAAAAAAAAACAACAAAACCCCACACACTTTTAAAAGTGTTATTCTCAGTGGAATTTTCAGAAAAGGGTATTTTATTGGTAGACAAAAGTGTCCAAACTGAAAGGCCTACAAGTAGCAGCATTACTGGAAAGCTATCTTGGGCCTTGGTGTGCCGCTGCCTGCAACTGTTGCCATCTTTATCAATTACAATATCACATGAACTAAAATAAGAGAATACTAGCCTGTCACTTAAAATGCTCTGAAATAATCAGTTCGGTTGTTTATCTAGCAAATGCTCTAAAATTAGTTTCCATGCCCATGGGAAAAGAACAGATGGAAACTCAAGATCTTGCCTATCTTCCATAGGTGTCAAGTTGATAATGAGTGGAAAATTTAGGACCTCAGAAACAGCTGTGGATCTACTTTGACCAAAAGATAATCCTTGAAAACAAACACTGAAGGAAACCAGATCCTATCTCTTAAACAACTCTCCTTAGGCCATGGCTATGAATACTTACTCTTTTTTTCATTGAAGAGAGCAGCTGGAATCTGTGAAAGAATCATCTCCCAACTTCAATGACCAACTTCAGCAGAAACCATGAGTTCATTCATTACAGACAGCACTTGGGAAATTCTTAATCAGTGCAAAAAAACCCCAAAACACTTGATATTAGGCTTGAATGTGTTCTAGTTGCGGCTTCAAGCTTTACTGGCACATGTATCTTCTGTTTAAAATATTATATGGAAGTGGGGAAGGAAAGAAAGGCCACCACACACATTAAAAAAAAAATAAAAAGAGAAAAATAAATTAGTGGAGAAGACTAGCTGGATGACAGTCCTCTCTTCTCTCCTACCTGAAGAGCTGTGCTGAAGGGAAGATTGTATGGAGAATTTTAATCTATAACTAGTTCCTACTAGAAGGTCCTGAGTTGATCATCGAAGAATCTGCCTGGTGTATATGTTGAATGGACCTTTACGCTTAGAAGAGACCTGTTCTGACTATGCTTTAGTCTACTACACAAAAGGCATACTGAAATTTTAACATATGAAGGTACTGTTGGGGAGCGGGCAAGCCTTCTTGCAGGAAACAAAAGAGGGGAACTTAGGTGTGCACTGCTATATTTTCATCACACATTCTTCATTTACATAATCTTCCACTGGTAATTTAAGCTATCTAGTTACACAGAGGAATAATAATTTAGACATAAATAAATAAATAAAATCATTATTCCAAGGCAACATACATTCTCTTAGAAACATTTGTATTTGGGATAGTTGCACAAAGTTTTGTATGTAGTTAAGTAATATAATTTCCTTTGGAAATCAAGAAGGTTGTAACAACATTAAAGGTATAGGTATCTATATCTTCTAGGTATCTATAGGTATTTGCCTTCACAGGAATTCTGATTTAGTCAATGCCTCTCTTTTTTTTTCTAAAAACTCCATCATATACTTGTGGTTTTCATACAGAGACAAGTGCTTCAAATGTTCCCTTGGTATAGCATCTTCAACCTGACCAATGAGCAATGACAATACTGTATTCAGAGGACTGCCCAGAAACATTATATCCTCATTTAAAAGGTGTGCCATTTGCCTGTATTTTTCAGGATTCTGCCTACCTTCCTTCTATTGAAGAGGAGGAGAAATAACCAGATGTAATAAAAGACAACTTCCTGTAACAAATATTTATGAATATGAGTGATAAAAGATGACCTTGCTATACTTCAAACTAACAAATCTTAACCAGTACTGCTTTTCAACCCTTTTCTGCCTTGCTCAGATTATATCTTTACTATGCTATAAGAAATATTCTGGAATATAGACAACAGATGCTCTACAAGATGACCAGGGGATAGGGTTTTTTTTAGGAGAAAAAAAAAAAAGGAAACCTGCCCAATATTTTTAGTGTACATTTATACCACAGCCAAGAGGAGAACTAATAAAAAAAAATAANTATCAAATCAGATGTACTTTGGCCTTACTAAAGTAACACCACTCACTGGCCTGTTTTATCAAGTAAAATATATATTCATTTCTTCAAAATGAAGAAATGAATATATATATTCATATAAATATATATTTCTTCAAAATGAAGAAATGAGTCTTCAAACGAAGAAATGAATGAAGCCTTCAAAAAAGGCTTAATAAGTTGCTGAAGAGGTCAAATATAGGTATTCAAAATTAATTACAATTTGTGCAAGCTTCCAGTGGAGTTTCTGTAGAAATGCCAGAGCAGAATTTCAACTAATAAAACGACTGTATAATCTGAACTGCGTTAAAGACAAGATTAATTTCTAAGATAGCAAATGTCTATAGACTGGCTGTTAACAGCAGTCAATTTATGTTACTTGTCAGCTATAACCTGTTTCTGAGCACTACTCAAACCCTTTAACAGTAAATACAAGAACGTGGATCTCAACCTTATGTTGTACAGTATTTTGAAAGCAACAGTTAAACATCAGCCATTAAGGATTCAAGCATCCATTAGAGTTCTACCATAAAAATATTATGCTTCACCTATACATTCATTTTTTGAATTTGAAGAAACAAAAGACAATTCTATAGGCTTTACCTTATACCACAATTTTTTGGGAAAAAAAAAAAAAAACAAATGCAAGCAGTCCTTACAAATTTTTAAAACTAACATGCAACTAAGCCAAACAACTCCAACGAATCATAAATCACTTAAGAAATTTTATTCTCTTCAGAGTGATGCTGCTAAAATTTTGTAATTTATATTAGAAATAAGTGATAAGGATTCATACATATCACTGAAATGGAAAACTTACCCTGAAAGTCTGATTTGCATCAGTGCTATTTGCCCATTCATTTCCTACAATATATCTCAACAGTTAAGAGTCATTTCAAAATCTTACATATCTTTTTTCCTCAGCCATTCCTTAGAGCTAAATATATATTTCATTCTCAAAATCAATGCAGATTGCCACCATCCTGAATAAAGTCAGCAGAGAGCTGAATATAGCCGGGTATATCTGGACTTGCCATCCTATACCAGTAAGTGCTATCATTCTATCTCTCAAAAAGAAAGAGCGTGTTTGATAAAGAAACTTTCTCTTACTAACCATTCCATACTTTCAAAGGTATTGAAAACAATAAAGCACAGAGGCTGTATGCCACTCACCAGACTACTGAGATATTACTCATTCTATGCACAGAGAAACCCACTATTAATTTTTAATAAATATTAATACATGTTTTATCATATGGAAATATATTTCTTTCTAAAGTCATGGTTCATATTAATTTTGAAGTAGCTGAAAACACTCCTGTTGTAAAATCTGTGTTATTTTCCTAACATTTAGAAAATTTTTCTTTTTCTTTTTATTGTTTTTAATTGAAGTAGCTGCCATTTATGGAAATACATAATTTTCCATGCTCAACAAACTACCCATTTTGTAATCTTTTCTTGTTTGGCTGGAAAGTTACATTTTAGGCAGTACTACTGCAAATGAATGATCTACAGCAGTTACACTTCAAGTCCTAATTTTGAACCTGTAAAATCCCTGTTATATTTCAGAAAATGGGGGGGAAGCTATCACCCAAGAAAAAGAACATATCTAGAAAAATATTAAGGATGGAATTGTAGATACAAGCCTCATCTCATGCTGAAGAAACGCAAACAACTTGGAAGCATATGTTCCGAGGAACGACATATCCAGGATCAAGAAGTCCTGTCAGATGATAAAACTTGCCCTTGCCCCCCTGCACAGGGAGAAGGAAAAGTCCGTTGCTTTTGGATAAGACACCACAGAGGCCAGGACCAAGGCTGGCTACATACAACACCAAACTGTCCATGAGCCTTAGATGGAGAAATTACCAAGCCGAGTCACTAATACACCATGAAATATAAGTGCTTCTTTCCGTCAAAGTAGGAGAGAACTGAAAAGTAATTAACAAAATTCCTAGACTCACTGATAACTGATAAACATTTGATTGAACCCATATTTTCATAAAGTTCTGAGATTAACTGAAAATTGTTATATCAGCTGTGGTGCATTTAACAGGGAGCATATAAAACAAGAATCTTCCATCAACCTCTGATTTACCTCCACTCACTTAAATGTGGTGCTACGATAAAATCATAAGCCTACCTATGGAGGCCCAGAAGCTCCCTGACAGGCAGAGAGACCTGTCACTGAGTCAGACAATTGCATGTTCTCTTTCTCTTTCAACAAGGAAACTTTATGACTCCTGAAAGAACAGAATGATAAATCATCAATGTGTGTCTGGATCAATCCATGATTTGACAATTTTAACCAGTCAAAAGCCTTAAAATTACAACCAGGTAAGAAAAAATAATAAGAATCAGCTTCTAGAAAACTAGCTTCTCCAAGAGCTCTGGAAATACTGGAATTAACAAGTGCAACTTTACAAAGCTACAGCGNGTGAAAAAGATAAACTTGGTCACTGAACAACTATCAGATCAGTTTAGATCTACTCCCCCACCTCAAATATCACCTGTAAATGCACACATCTTCAGAAAGCTGCCCAGTACACTTCAGTTTGTGACTCTTACCAAGTGAATTAACACCATCTCAAAGGTATTTGCATGCTCTCTACATATTCTTTTAGTACCAACAACAAAAAGCTAGAGAAGCTTTAACACAATCAAGAAATTGTTCCAAAAGTGTGTGGAACAAAAAAAGCTCATGGTTCTGTAGTATTAAGAAAGGAGTATAACAGATGTGGAAATGGTTTTGTGGATGTTTCTGTTTAGGCAGACCTGGAAAAACTGCATTTCCTAACAAGATAGCAAGCAGTTCCTACTGGCTTATAACTCTGTATGATGACTCCTGATTTGTTATTATTACCCTGAGGCTCTTTAAATGACTTCAACTCTGAATAATATACCCAGAAGTAAGAGAGATCATGGATAAAGGTACAAGTTCCAGAGATGTGGTACCCTCTGGAAGCTTGTTACCCCAACTGCAACATGAGAGGATTAGGAAAAATCTATGTCTAACTCTAATTTTGGCATTCTACTGATTATGTATACTGCTCTTTCTTGCCTTTCCGTAATAGTGGTCTTGATTAAAGACCATTGTTCGGGAAGGGAAGCACATGCATTTCCAGATGGCATAAATATGCTGCAATGGCTAAACAACATTTGATGAACACATGCAGCTTTGGCAGCGCACCAGAAAGAAACCACTGCATTCAAGTTATATAAGTACTGCTTGACAAACTTGAGATAAACCACACAGCTATGTCAGGACGAGTAAAACCTGGGAACACACTACCTCCCTACTCCAACTCTTTAAAACAGTAATAAAGATAATAAAAACTGTTATAGTGTCAATTTTATGTATCAGTTTGTCCACTAAGTTAAACCAAAATAAGCTGGGGTTGGTTTTTTTTTTTTGGGGGGGGGGGGGGTTGGTGGTTTGGCTTCTTTTCTTTTTTTTTTTTTTCTTATTTCTGATCTTTAACTGCTAGCTCACAAGCACAGTTTTTTAATGCTTTCTGTTTAGATTGGTCCCTTTATGTTCCTGTATGTTAAATCCTGATGTTGCTACTTACACTCTGTTTCACCTCTCCTTTCTGAGTTGACGATGCTCAGTTTCATTCCTATTTCAAGACCTCATACTGCCCTTGGTGCTTCTCCTGAATACTTTGTTGTCTGCTCAAGCTCAGCATGGCTAAAGTACAGAGACACTGCCTCCTCCAGACGCTGCCATTTATACTCTAGGTTAATAAAGGTATCAGCACATGCCTGTTACTAAGGTCTGTGAACTCTCAGCTCAAATCTCCTCCTGGACCTTCACGGTCTATTTTCACAATTAAAGGCAGCAACCTCTTGCAATTTATATCCTCCATCAGAGAAGTGGGTTCATTTTCCTCATGAGAAATTCAGACATCAAGGGTACACATCTGTCGTTGCTCCTCTCCTGTTTAGGTTTTTGGGGTGGGGCAGTGTCTGTTTTTTATGCTTCTGCCACAGACCCTTCAGAGATCCACCACCCTGACCAAAGAATATAATGCCAAGATAATATGAGTAGGATCTTTTTTTCCCCCCCACATATCAAGATACTTGGTCCCAGTGAACAGCTTCAGTCTTACCCTGGATAAATAGTACGCAACTTAACATCTTCCAAGCACTCCAGCCACAAAGAAAATAGATGCTCCAGAAAAACGGATTAAAAACCTCTCAAAGACCACAGACAAAAGGGAAAATTAAGTTACTATGGTAAACCAAATGTATCTGCAAGATGTAGTTGGGATTTCATCAGGATTTCAGTAGTGACAAATATAAGGGTCTAAGGGATTTCACCTCACTGTTCTCACTCTTAAACTCGATGTACTCATCCATTTATAACATCTCCCAATCTGTTTTAACATTAAAAAAACCCCATAAAAACCCAAGTGTAGCCTGCCTAAGATTTAGAGACCAGTCCTGTGCACTCACCCTTCCCCATAAAAAAAATCTAGTGGAATAATTTTCATCACAAATTAAAACAAATTTTACCTTGAATAACGTGCATTCAGTCATTAAGTTCTTAGAGCACTGTGTGGTTATATGTACCTTTTTGTATTGTTATACTTTTATTAAGGTTATCAAACATTCTAACAACAAAAGTTATAGATTTTAGAATACACTGTTGAACTATGGACATTACTAAAGCAGTTACAAGATCATAGAATCATGGAATGGCTAGAGTTGGAAGGGACTCCCAGAGGTCATCTACTCCAACACCCTTGCAAGATGAAGGGACACCCCCAACTAGATCACGTTGCTCA
This sequence comes from Heliornis fulica, assembly GCA_013399135.1. Classification (NCBI taxonomy): domain Eukaryota; kingdom Metazoa; phylum Chordata; class Aves; order Gruiformes; family Heliornithidae; genus Heliornis; species Heliornis fulica. The sequence goes on from VXBZ01010746.1 coordinate 51,679, forward strand.
GGGCCTCATCCAACCTGGCCTTGAACGTCTCCAGGGATCCAGGGGCATCCACCACCTCTCTGGGCAACCTGTTCCAGTGCTCCACCACTCTCACAGTAGATGTATTGCAAGCTTGCAGAGAAATAGCAGAGAAAGATTTTTCATTTCTGCACAAGCAATTTTGTAGGCAACTGTGGGACACCTTTGGTTGGTTTGTTTCTTTTTTCTCATCTACTCTCAAGATAAGGGACTGGAACATAAAACTGCTTTTACAGAGAAATGTTTATCTTTTTGTGGTCATGTTGTTTTTATCCCTGGGTTACATCACTGAAATAAGGATTTTTAAACTATGTCTGACAGCTAGCTAATATGTCCCTCTCCATTGCTGTTGCACAAGTTTTTCTCCAGCTATGTATCTTCAGACTTCCAAGTTCACCACATTACCTCAGGCCTAGGTCTTTCACCTAGACTGGAGCTTTTACTTGTGCTGTAGCTCCAGTTAGTATGTCTCTAAAAGCTACATCAGATAGTGCATAAACATTTTTTTTTCATGCAAATGACTCAGTTCAGAGGACTAGAGATTATATTCATGCTAGAGAAAAAGAGTATTGTCAGGTTTATTCCAAATAAATTGCAAAATACATCTACGAAATGTTTCTGGGACGGACTAGCTGGACACAGAGCAACAAATTCTTACTCTAGTTAAAATTCAACAGCTACAAAACACAAATGCAACGTAACAAGTCAGCATAAAGTCCTAAAAATCTACCTCCTGTTGCTTTGTGAGTTGTATAGCCATGAGCTAACTGCACAGAGAACTAGCATAACAACTGCAGAATCACTAGCTTGGAAAAGATCTTTAAGATCATCAAGTCCAACCACACCTGTCCTCTCCTAAACCACATCCCTGAGCACATCATCTACACATCTGTTAAATACACCATGGGTGGTTGATGGGGACTCAACCACCTCCCTGGGCAGCCTGTTCAACATCCTTGCAACACTTTCAGTGAAGAACTTCCCCCTGATATCCAACCTAAACCTTTCCTCCTCCAGCCTCAAAACATTCCCCCCTGTCCTACCACTATCTACCTTTGTAAAAATCCAATTCCC
>VXBZ01010767.1:7019-19131 GCA_013399135.1 Heliornis fulica
CCGGGGCAAGCAGGAAGCACCCGCTGCAGGCAGGGCCAGGGGGGAGGAAGCAGCTGGGGCTTAGGAGGATGGTTCGGTGGCTCCAGGGTTCAGCCTGGACTGCGAGGGGGGTGGTGGGGGTCCCACCGGCTCTCCACAGGCTTCCCTCGACAGAGTGGGCACGGCCGCGGGAATTGGGATGCCAGGGAGCACGAAGTCTTGGGGGTCCTGACTTTGTGCCACCCCAGGGCACATGGATGGCCGGTGGCCGAGCCAGGAGAGCCCACGGCAGTGGCGCCAGTGGCTTTTCGGAGATGGTACGTGGACAGACCAGCTGGGGTCACAGCAAGGAGGAGACCCTGAAGCAGCAGAGACAGCTCGAGGGATGAGGATGGGGAGGGAGGTACCAGCACCCTGCTCTGCAGGGGGTCCTGGAGACACACCCTGGAGCATGATGGCATTTGTGACATCCCCCAGCACCACAGGCTTAGTGGGAGCCTGCAGCAAGGAGGGATGATGAGGGTCTGAAGGTGAGGTGGTTACAACAGGAGATAGGGCTGAGGGAGGGCATCCAGACATGAGCACCCATGGGATGTCTGTCCCCTCACCACTGCTTCTCCCTGACAAAGTCCCTTCCAGGGTAGGCACAGGGACACATCCTCAATGCCTGTGCCTGCCAGGATCTTCTCCCACCACCTGTGGGCAGTTCAGCAAGGCCAGCTGGACCAGACACGAGCTTGTTCCCCCATGCCTTGCATGGACATGGTCACAAGCAGCCAGATGTGATGCTGGCAGCTCACAGCTCCAGCAGGTCCCAAAACCACCAGGCTTTCCACTTTGCCCACCATGAAATGGGGTAGACACTCTGCAAACCAGCAGCTCCCATCACACCCAGTACCACCCAACCATACCACAGCACCTCAGATCACACCCAACTACTCTCCCACACCGGGAAATGTCCCAAGGGCAGCATTGGGTGCCACAGTGGGGGCCCGGCTCCCTCCTCCCACCCCAGGCAGCCACTGGGGCCGTCAGCTTTATTTAGACCTTCCGTGCAAACGAACGGCAAAGATATCCGAAGTGACTTGGCACCGCCGATCCGCGCACGGCGTCAGCCTGCGCGTGTTCCCATCCCCACCAGCCTCCCCCTCGGCCCCAGCTACGCCGATGTGTTGCATCCAGCCTTAATTTAGCTCACTTTGCCGCTGGGAGCCAGGACTGGCCTCCCCAGGCACCTCCACTGCACCTCCCTCTGGGACCACCCCCCCTCCTCCCAGGCAGATAGAGGCTGCACTCAACCAGGGCTGCACTACACCAGTGCTACACTCAACCAGTGCTGCTGCTACTACTTGTAGGAGAACCTGTGGCCGGCACAGCCATTGTTTTTATTTCCCCTTGCACAGATGGGGAGATAGAGCCCGAGGAACCGAGACCCAGCACAACATTTGGGTTTGACCTTTGGCACGTGCAGTGTCGGGCCAAACTAATCAGTTTGGGAGGGATGGGAGGTGGGATTAGCAGTGGTTTGCAGAAGCCTTCCAACTTCACTGCCATGGGCTGGCCTGAATTGCAGGGAGTGCCAAGCGGGTGCCCAGCAAGGGGGAAGGCGCTGGGCCCGCACAGCAGCCCTTGGCTGCTGCTTTCCTGGTTATTGTTACATGTAAGCGCAGTTCCTGGAGACCTGGCTGCCTTCAGCCTGTCTGGGCTGTTCTCCCACTCGGCACTGAAGGTTCAGACAACCTGTTTTGAGGCGACTACAGAGCGTAGACAGCCTGTACGTAAGCAGCCACCGCAGAGTGCATGGGAAGGAAAGTTAGAGCTTTAAAAAAAAATAAAAAAATAAAAAAGCAAAAAGCTCTGCAAGAGAAGGTACCGCAGCACAGCAGATGGTGCGGCGTGAGCTTCCCGGCAAGAGCTGCTATTGCTCCCCATTAGGAAGCATATGGGCAGGCTCAGCTGCCTCCCCTCCTGCCCACGGCCCTTCCACTCGGCATGGTGGGGGCCTGCTCACACCCGGGGGGGGGGGGGGTTTTGGAGGATGCACCCCAGGAGGGCAGCCCCTTCCCCACAGGCTGGGGGTGAACCTCACGGAGAGGAGCACTCCCCTGCTTCACGTGCCTGAGGCAAAGGGCGAGCGCGGCATTTTGGGAGGCACGCCGCCATCATGGCAGCTTCCCCCCCCAGCACCAAACACCCACCATGAGGCAAGAGGCTGCCACGCTGCTCAGTGGAGTGGGCAACACTGCCAGGCTCCCTGCGCTGCCAGCGTGCACTCGTAGCCTCGTCACGCTTCGGATCAAAACTGCCACTACCACAGGGACCATTTTGGAGCCAGGGTCTCCCTGACCCCAGGAGCCAGGCAGCAGCATGCACAGGGTGGGGTGGAGGGTGGGGGGGCCAGGGTAGATTTTAGGAAGGATTTTTCAGAAATAGGCTGATTGTCACAGCTCTGAGGAACAGGGAGGAACTTGCACCACGCTGCCAGCGCCTTTTTGAGGAAGGCACATGCTGCAGGCCACATGCTGTGGGTCAGGCTCACCCACCCCCACAGGGTTTTGGGGTGTGTCCCCAGAGTAAAGGCTCCATCCAGAGCTGTCACTAGAGGAGCCCAGGGTCCAGTGTCCTTTTCCACTTCCTCGTTCTCAACTGGGAAGCTCTGCATGGGCAGCAGAGCTGGCTGCGCTGGCATCCTTCCCCATGTAGGGACCCCTAGCTAGGGCAGCAGCATGTGGGGTGGCAGCAGCACCCCCTCCATTTGGGGGTGGGGAGGAGGGGAAAAAAAGACCCTCTTGTCTGAGCCTGGCAGCATCCAAGGGGGACAATTACAGCCTCACCAGGGCCAGCCCAGCTGAAAGTCTTGCAGCACTGGTTTTGCCCAGACTGCTTTTTCAACCTCTAATTAGCAACCTGTCTAATCCCTTCCCAGCACCAATAGCCCATGGGGACAGCGGTGGCTCCTCTGCCAGACTGGGATTTACAGGTGATGGAGAAGGGAGAGGTTTTAGTTTCTGCCCTGCGGTGCCAAACCTGGGCCTGGTAATGAGCTGCATTTCACTAACGATGGAGTTGACTGGTTTTCCCTGCCTGGAACTTTCCCATCTCAGGATTGCTGCCCCCCACCCAGCGGGGTACATATGGCACACTGGGAAGGTTACCTATGGCCTGACCCACCAGCCACACCACACTAGGGCACAGCAGCTGTCCTGGAGAGCCTACGGGCTCAGCTCAACCTTAAAATCCAAAGTGGCAAGGAAAGCCCAGAGATCAACATAAGAAGAACACCAATGGTCTGGGCACCAGCATAAAAAGCACCCAAAACCCAGCATCCAGCAGTGCTGGTTTCGGGGCCGTGGGTGCAGAACCATGCCCAAGCTCTCATGAGCAGCAAGAGCCCATGGGAATCCTCTACGGCAAACCCAAAGAAACCATCCCACACACACCCCCCTCCAGAGGCAGTGCTGCCCTGGGGAAGCCCAGAGCCACCCAGTGGCCCAGCACCCCAAGAGATGCTGCTTTCATAGCTCACCACAACAAACAAGGTGTGCGACCACATCAGAGCATCGAGCCCAGCCTCAGATCCCACGTGAGGGCTGCTCCGGTGCACAGAACCCGGCACAGCCTCTCTGCAGCCAGAGAGCACCACATGCACGGGGCTGGGCATGCTCACCCCATCTGTCCCCAAGCTCCAGAGCCAAATTCCAAGACCCCTCCAGCCTCTGAGCCAGGTGAACACATCCTACAACCCTCCTGCCTTTCGCAACCACATCTCAGGGTTCAGAGTCAACACCCTCCCAGGGCTTTCAGCTGGGAGAAAAAAAAAAACCAAAAAACACACAAATGTCTTCTAAAGTAGGTAGCACCAATTACACTGATGATATTTAGGGCTTCCAGCACAACAAATGGAGCTTCAGCTTCATTAGGTACCATGCCAATTTAATCCAAGACATCCAGTACAGAAGGAGCTTAAATTAGTTTATCTGATGCGAACTCAGAACGAGCAATATGTTAACACAAGAATGGAAAGAAGTGACCTACAACCTGCTTGTGAGGAGCAGCAGAACCAGACCACAACCTGGGGAAAGGGCAAAGGCACCCATGGCAAGAGCACCCCAGCCCTGCAAACACTGGTTTAAGAAAGGTGTGTGTCATACCTGTCTGCCCAGCACGTGCTCCTGCTGTAGGACCCACTAACACCTTGCAGCTGGAAGTAGGGGCACCCAGCCACCCCTTATGTGGGAGAGACCTTGAGCATGGGGAATGAGCCACAAGTGCTTCATTAAGGCTGTGATTGCCAGTGTGGGTGGTGGTGGTGGTGGTTGCTGGCTGGGTGGGGAGGGGGCAGACAACACTCATGGGAGCTGTCTGTGCTTTGGTCAAGCTTTTCTTGCACGATTTAGGGCTGAGCTGAGAGGTCTCATGTCCTCGTCTGAGCTCTCAGGCCCTGGCAGTGCAGATGGTGAGGGAGGAGAGCAGGGAGGAGGGGCTCCTGAGTGAGGGGGCTTTACTGAGGAGCCCACCTCTGCACATGCCAGTCAGACCCGCTGCCTGTTACTGCACCCTGCCTGGAACTCACCTTCCCTGGGGCAGAGCGATGCTCCGAGGGCCTGCGTGGCGTTCATGCACCATCGCCCTGGGCTTTGGCAACGATGGCAGAGCCCAGCTGGCATCAGACCATCCTCCATTGTCCACCAAACAAAACAAGAAGCATTGGGGCAGGGACCATATCCTCACTGCAGACCACCTGGGCTATGCAATGCTCATGGGCTGCTCCTGCTTGGCAGCGGGTGCTGCAAACAGGGTAACTCAGCCAGGCTTCCTTAACGAAGCCCTAAACGCTTCCGACTGGGGGAATTCCTCCTGGCTGTGTCAGAGCAGGAAAGGTGGTTTATATCCTGTGCCTGGCCTGGAAGCGGTCCTGGCTGACCTGAAGGCAAGGGTCAGAGGGACAAGGGGTCCAGGGTGAAACTGCTGACAGGCTGGAAAAACCTGGTTGGTGGGGGAGGGTGGCTGGGAAGGATGGGACCTGGCAGAACTGGTGGTTGTTGCGGTAAGTGCTCGGGGAGTTGTGCTGACCTTTGGTCACAGGCTGTGCCTTGACCCTTGCTCTGGAGGAGGATTTGCTCACTGGCTGTGGGTGAAGCAGCTGAGGAAGCCCAAGTGGTCCCACACTGCAGCCTCCCAGGTCTGCACAGTGCCGGGATGGGGACTGGGGTGAGAGGTGGCTCCTACCCAGGGCAACTTACTGCAGGGCACAGATCCTGCACCCCTTGTGCAGTGGATGTGAAGCTCAGGGGCTGTGGGGGATGCAGTGCATGGGGGGCGTGGCTAGGGCTTGTCACAGCTCTTGTGGGGTCCAGAGCCACAGGCAGCCCTGGTGCTGTGGTGGCAGCTGAGAGGTTCCTCTTTGGGACCCTTCCCCTCCCTGGGCTGGGCAAGGAAGGGGTGCTTAGCCCTGGAAGCAGCGGTGCTCTGGAGGAGAAAGTGTCAGGGAGTGCAGGCAGGGAGCTCCAGTCACACAGGGGATGTTTCAGAGCCGCGTGTCCATTACTGATGGACTCCTAGGACTTGCTTGGGCTGAAATCTCCATCCCTGCTTCGGAGGGGGATGCTGTGCTTGGAGGGGGATGCTGTGCACGGCGCTGGGATGTGGTGGCAGTGCCAGTACACAGATTCCCACGGCACACAGGCAGCTCCCCACAGCTGAATTTATGTACCTGGGGCTAACAGGAGATCTCATCACACTGTTGCCAGGCAAATTTCCTTTGCCCTCCCAAGCCCCTGCAACGCTGGCTCTCCCCAGCAGGCGAGGACCCTGCTGCTGGTGGTGCCCCGTGCCAGATGCTGCCCATCCTCCTCCAGCTGCCCCCAGCTCTTAACGTGGGGGTGGGCATGCACGAAGGCCCGGCGGGTGCCTTTGAGCCTGCTGCCCTGTGGAGCGATGCTAGAGAAGACCTTGGTCTCCCCTTGGCAGTACCATTAGGACCGTGGTGGGGTGAGGAGCCTGGCCGAGGGAGGGGCGATATCATCTCTGTTTTCTCCTATCTGTGGGGTTGGGTTTTTTTCTGCATCGTCTCGAAGTTCTTTGTTGATTGCAAATCGTTATCGTGGAAGCACATCCAACGCTGCGATAGCAGATAATGCTGCGCGTGCTCCCAGGCAGGGCTGCTGTAACTCACGGCAGCCTGGGCTGCCTGGTAAGGCCTCTGGCAGCTGCAGATGAAAATAAAAATGCTAACGTGGGGGGATTTGTCGAGTTAAGCTATCTCAGGGCATCGCTTCCTGCTCATCAGAGCTCTCGCTGGAGGCACCGGGATGGCGGTGGGGCTTTGAAGCCCAGGCTGGGTCAGGGGATTTGTGCTCTTGGACCTCTCAGTCAGCCAGGCACTGGCACCTTTGGAGGTGGGAAGGTGCCCCAGACTGAGCTGGGGTGCACGGGGTGTGGGAGAGCTTGTACAACCCTATTTCACCCTTTACTGAGCGCTGTTAGTGAGGGCTTTTACTGAGGCTGCATGTGACAGTGCCATGTGTAACGTGTTGTGGCAGAAATGACAACCGCACGGTGTCTGGGGTGTAGAGGGGATCCCCCTGCCCCAAAACAGCCAGCACCAGCCCTGGAAGGGGGGTGTAGCTTTCTTGACCAGCCCCTAGCAGCACCAGGACCATCCCCAGCCCTGACACTGGGATGTCCCCACGCTGTCCCTGCAGCAGCCTGGGGCCGTGTGCTGGAGTGAGGCTGTTTGCTTTGGCCCCGTTGAGACCAGGAGCATGGTCCATGCTGCCTGACCCTGTACTCCCAGCTCCCCAGGGCTGGGACCTGCTGGCCCTGGTGCTGGGGGATTGAGGAGAATAGTTCTACAAGAGCCTTGTGTTGTTTGGTGCTTTTTAAAAAATTTTTTTAATTATTATTTTTAAGCTGAAGGCCACAAAAGGCACAGGAATTAATTCCAGCTCTGAGATCCACCACGCTGCTGGTGCCTGCATTGGTCCCAAGGGTCTGGACTGGCCTCAATAAGGAGCTGCACATCAGAGCTGTGAAGTGGTGCCATCCTGCCGCAGAGCTGGGCCTCCAGTCTGGCAGGGCCAGCATGTGGGGCTGGGCAGCAGAGTAGGATCAGGGTTTTAGAGGGTCTGTGGGATGTCTAAAAGGTTTAGAAACTATTGCCTGGGATTATCTTCTGGTGGTGGTGACCAGAGACATCTGAGCTGAGACACACCAGCACCAGCTGATGTCTGCTGAGGGGTGGGTGCACGCGTGTGGGAAGCCAGTTCTGTGCGTGCATGCATTTGTGTAGGCATGTGTATACCCGTGTGTGCACGTGTGTGTCTGCATGTGTGCACACGGGGGGCGGTGTGTGCAGCAGCACTGCTGGGACGGGGCCCTAGGGCTGCCTACCTGGTGGCTGTGCAGGGCCTGAGCTGTGCCCAGCCTCCAGCAGCTGCCAGCACCTTGCTGAGTCTCGGGTGCCAGGAGGGAACCCGGAGAGCCGATGGCAAGACATCTGTCCTGCGACTCGCACGAGGGATGCTCCAGCCCTTTAATAGCAGCTCCTGACCGCCAGCACTAATGATATCCACCCAATTAGTCCCTGCGAGCCCTGCCTAGCCCAAAGGATTAGCAAAAGAAATCATCATCCCAAGGCGTAAGCAGTTAACGCTGCTAATTAGTCATCGCGTGAATCCTAACCCAAACACTAACCCAGGCGCGGGCAGCCGGACGGGGCAGCGCTGCGGGCAGGGGGCTGCTGCTGCCCACCCGGCCAGGGCCTCCCTCAGCTCTTGGAGATGGGAGCTGTTTACAGAGAATTTGCCAGGCTTGGGGGATACGTTATTTTTACCCGTTGCCATAGTTACCGATACCATTATAAAATTAAGCCTGAACCTTGCGGAAGAAATGGATCTGTCAGAATCAATTATTTTAGCGAGCGCGTCGTTGATCCTGCCGTGCTGCCCACCCCGCGGCCGGCGGCGAGGCGCTGAGCCGGGGCGATGGAGCTCCCCACCATGGCTCTGCAGGGGCCTCATCCTGCTAACGGGCCGCGTCGCGGGGCCTAGGCGCCAGGCAGGCTGTGGGAGCACCGGGCTCGCCTGGCCGTACCACGCGGGGAGCTGCCGGCGCCGGCACAGCCCCTCGGTGCTGGCAGCACCGCTGGGCACGTCCAGGGTGAACAAAAGCCTGCTGAGAGTCTGCTTTGAGCCCGCTCCGTGGCTCCCTCCTGCAGCGCCTGCTTTCCCCCTTCTCCTGCCTCTCTAAATATTTTTCCCACTTTCCCTGCACTTCTCCTCAGAGGGACACTTGTGCCGGGCTCAGGGCGCTGCCAGCGCTGGAGCTGTGGCCAAGTGCAGCTGAGCATTAAGGTCACCCTACACTGGGAGGAGTGGGGAGGCCCAGGGAACCCTGCAGTGTCCTGCTCTTGCTGGCACCTCACCTTGCACCCCACGGGAAGGGGTATCCCCAAAGGGTTTCTACATCCTGACAGGCACGCCCCAGCTCTGGGTGAAACCCATTGGAGCATCTCTGGCCCGCTTGGGGCATGATGGACATGTGGATGTCAGGGGACCAGGACCACTCAAATATACCATTGTGGTTTGATCCAACATGAGAAGCCCCCAGGCATACCCAGTGCAGGCAGAACACCCTTCTTACCCACCCTGGGCCCCTCTTTTGGGTCCTGGCAGGACCAAACATGGCAGCTGGGTCACCCCGTACCGGCTCTGGAGGGCGATTGTCCCTGAGCAAAGTCCTGTCAAACACCGAAAGCACAAAGCGAGTCTTTCTTAAGCACTGGATGTTCCTGTTCATCCCACAGTGCTGGAAATCCCTCTTTAATCATTACCCGAGTCTTGGCCTCCACAACATCCTGCAGTGAAGGACTGCATGGGCCAAAGGACTGTTGGGCACAAAGGATTTCCTTTCATCGACAGGTTTAGAATGTGTTCGACACTTTCGTTTTCACTGCCTGCGATGGGGAATGGCCAAAGGGCAGCCCCCAATGTGCCCCACGCCCCAGCAGCTCCAAGGGTTTCATGGAAATGATTCCAGGTGGGGCAGCGAGGTTCCCAGCGAGGTGTCTGCAATAGCACAACCTCCTATTAGACACTAGAGAATCCACAAAGACAAGTGGCGTCCTCCATACACCTCCACCTCTCTTCTGCTTAAAGCCTAGGACCTCAGCCTTCAGCTTCACTTCCCAGGGCCAGGTTGCAGCGTGGGCAGTGCTGCAGAGCCCACCTCTGCCCCAGGGGGTCTCACAGGCTGCCCCGGTGCCAGGTCGTGGTTGTCCCATAGCTTGGGCAGCCGGAGCAACCTCTGCTGTGCCTGCGAGAGCCCTCGCTGCATCAGGAACCCAGGGGAAGGACGGGGCTGGCAGTGAGGCTGCGGCACCGAAACAGTTCCTATGACAACCCCAAATCCCAGACCTGTTTATCCCCTTTAATAAAAATCCACCATAACCATGAAACTGGGGAATAAGATTCCAAAAGTAAGACACGAAATAAATCAGGAACAGCGTAAAGCATGTCACCGTTTTACTTCGGCTTCCTTCCCTGCTTCTGAGGGACAGTAAGAGACACGGGGACCTGCAAAGGTGGGTTTGGAACTGGTGGGACTGGAGTTGGTCTGGCCATGCAGTGTCACAGAATCCCAGAATGTCAGGAGTTGGAAGGGACTTCAAAAGATCACCCAGTCCAACCCCCTGCCTGAGCAGGGTCACCTCGATTAAATCACACAGGAACGCGACCAGATTGATCTTGAATGTCTCCAGAGAAGGAGACTCCACAACCTCTCTGGGCAGCCTGTCCCAGGGCTCTGTCACCCTCACAGGGAAATAGTTTTTCCTTACATTCACATGGAACCTCCTCTGCTCCAGCTTGGACCCATTGCCCCTTGTCCTGTCACTGGCCATCACTGAGAAGAGCCTGGATCCATCCTCCTGACACTCACCCTTTACATATTTATAGACATTAATGAGGTCACCCCTCAGTCTCCTCTTCTCCAAGCTGAAGAGACCCAGGTCCCTCAGTCTGTCCTCAGAAGGAAGATGTTCCACTCCATCATCTTGGTGGGCCTGCACTGGGCTCTTTCAAGTAGTTCTATGTCCTCCTGGAACTGAGGGGCCCAGAAATGGACACAATATTCCAGGTGGGGTGTCACCAGGGCAGAGTAGAGGGGGAGGAGGACCACTCTTGACCTACTAGCCCCAGGGCTTCACCCTCTAGCTCAGCTCAAGGTGGTCAGCAGGCACAGAAGAGACCCATGTGATATTCCTTGGAGACAGGCAGCATGTACCTGAGACCCTCTTCCCTTTTTCTCCCCCTCAAAGCACCTCAGATATTCCTTCCTCCAGCTCCTCATGCTGCCCCCATCAGCATCCTGGTACAGCATCCCCGCAGCTTTGCCTGGTCCCCATGGCATCACCTGGGCCCCACAGCATCACAGGGGCCCCACAACACCCCCTGGTCTCTAGTGGCATCACAGGTTCCTCAATGTGTCCCCAGGTGTCTGCGATATTGTGGGGGCCCTGTGGGGGGTCTGTGGCATCAGATGCTCTTGGACCCAAGGCTGTTTGGTCAGTGCTGATGTGCAAAGTAACCAGCCTGGCTTTCTCTGGGTATGGGCTTGTGGCCACCACGGTCTCAGAGTGGCAAGGACAAGGATGGAGGCAGGGATGGGGAATCAGCTGGAGCACAAGGGCATTTTGGACAACTGGAAACTATGCTCAGGAACATGGAAAGAAAGGAGGGGAATAGTGACAGCCAATATGACTTCACTAAGGGCAAATGGTGCCTAACAAATTTGGTGGCAGGTCAAGGGAGATGATTCTGCCCCTTTGCTCTGCTTTGGTGAACCCCCCTGCAGTGCTATGTCCAGCTTTGGAGTCCCCAGTACTAGATGGGCTTTGAGGTCCCTGCCAACCCAAACCAGCCTGTGATTCTATGTTAGAGCCACACGTCCCTGGCTGGACCACTGGCTGGGGGGAACAAGCTGGATCAGTGCTGGACCCTGGGAGGTGCAATGGCCCCTGGGCACCCATCCCTGTGAGAGGCACTGCCAGTGTTGGGGGGAGGGGGTGGTGGTGGGGCTCTGCTACTTGCCACAGAGCCAGAGCATCCTGGGGCAGGGCATGAGGCATTTATCTCCGTCTCTCCCCATTCTCTCTGCATTCAGCTCTGGCTCCAGCACAGGCTCAGCTTTGTCCTGCTCCCCAGCAAGCGCTGCCAGGCCTCTCCTGTCCCCCTGGGCACCAAGGAGACAGCTCCCCGCCCCAATCCCACTTCAGCCACCCCACGTGCTAGGTGAGACCATGCCCTTTCTCAGCGTTCATTACACCATTGTCCCCAGTCCCTTGCTGCTGGGGCCAGCCTCATTTGTCAGTCACATTCTCCAAGCTAATTGCTCCTGTTATTCCGTGTTTTCCATTTGAGGGTTGTGCTCCCCGCTGGCTCTCAGCACAGCCTGTGCCTCCCACCCTGGCACGGCAGAACACTCACCACCATCCCCAGGCCCTGCCAGCCCTCTGGCCTTGGCACCTCCAGGAGCCATTTCCCACCTCCCAGGGCTGGGAGCGGAGCAGACGCTGGGGCAGCCCCTGAACATCCCTGAGCTCTTCCCTGGGTCTGCTCTCTACCTCTCCCCAGGATGGGGCCATGCAGAGCCCCGTCACAGCGCAGCCCAGCTCAGCCTCTTCCCAGCCCTCTCACTTGGCTTTGCAGTCCCGTGAGCTCCCATCCACTTGCACAAAAGCCCATCTAAACCCTCCACCCCACCCACATGCCTGGAGCTTCTCACAGTGGCGGGGGGCATTGTTTTCCAGACATGCCACCATAGCCTCATCCTCTCCACTGCTCCCTGGCCCAGCACCGCACCACTCCAGGGTGGGGGGAGCTGTGCAGGGGGTCTGATGGCAGGACACAGCCCAAACCCTGGCTGGAGCTGGTGTGACCCTCCCCAGCCTCACATATAGCCACCACCACTGCTCCACACACTGCTGCCTTCGCCAGACCCCGGCTGCAGGCAGGAGGATCCCAGTGGGTCCCAGCCCTGACACTGCCCTCCCCAGCCACTACAGCTCTCAACACCACACGAGCACCAGCGCTTCTCGCTTGAGCACCCAGCGGATGACTCACTGCAACGGGAC
>VXBZ01010768.1:0-14962 GCA_013399135.1 Heliornis fulica
CCTCTATCTGGCCGCAACATGTGGTGTCTTGATAGTTCGTTTGGCCTTTTTGTACTTTTGTCTGCTATTGCTGACTTTTTCTTATTTTTTCTGACAACGGGATGTGACAGCATGTATTTAATAATATATTTAGTTGGTGCTCTCCCATGAATCTGAGATTTCAAAGAAACTTTTAAAAATCTCCCTAAATTATGTAAAAGAATCCTGTCCAAGAGAGTGATAGGCTTTCAGATCTTCCCTAAGATCTCGCTAAAGTTAGTGAGCATGGTCAGGACAAGGATATCATTCTTTATTTTCAAAGTTAACTTACTAGTGTTTTAAATTATTGTAGTTATTTAACCTGACCAACTGCTAAAAGAACCACACAACTGTTCGCTTACTCCCCACACCCATCATGGGATGGAGGTGAGAATTGTGGAAAAGAAAAAAATTAAAGAAAAAAAGCAGAAAGAAGTAGGACTTGTGGGTGAGATAGACAGTTTAATAGGACAGAAAAAGGAAGAGTAATAATAGTAGAATACAAAACTAAGCAATGAACAGCATGATTTTTCACCACCCAAGTCCAATGCTGAGCTAGTTCCCAAGCTTCCCTGCTTCTTGGCCCACTGCCCAGTTATATATGGAATTTGACATTGTACCTTATGGAGTATCCTTTGGGTTGGTTTGTGTCAGAAGTCCTGGCTGTGTCCCCTCCCAGCTTCTTGGCTGCCCCCTGCCTTCTCATTGGTGCGGCAGTATTAGAAACTGAAAAGTCCAAAAACCAGCACTACACCAGCTGCAGAGAAGAAAAGTAACTCCATTCTAGCTGAAAACAGGACAATGATACATCTCTCTGTAGTAAAATGATTCTTTTGAAATCCTTGATTTGAAAACTTAGGAAGATAGATTTGCCTGAATTTTGTACTGAGCTGTGTGTTGTACTGTGTTGTACAGCTACACATAGCTTTAGAATTTTGGGTTTCAGATATGACTTGTTCCTCTCTTGGTACTGTACTTTGTACAGTAATAACTTACAGTAATAAAATAGTAAGATGTGGGATCTGCATATTCTCAGTACCGGTGTCTCTTTCTTCTACTTATGGTTAGAAATTGTGGGTGGGGGTGAATTGAACTTACTGTTACTCTTTCTTCTGTGCTTTGTCAAAATGTGTAAAGTAAGGGTGGTTAAGTAGGTTCCTGTAATTCTGTCGATCACTGAAGAGTAAGAATAATTGATAAAGGTGTGGTTTGTTTTGAATCAACCCTGAGGCAGTACCAGAAGAGTACACCCGTTCTGAAGTTGGAGCATAGCAGTGGTGGTGAGCCTGTTGCTGCACTGTCCTTCCCCAAGTACTGAGCATTGATCAGCTTTGAATGGTAGGAAATGCTGCATTAACCCTAAAGGACTTTATACTCACAGTACACCAGGTGTAAAAAATGTGAAACGTGTTTAGGTTAGCAGATGTATTGCTAGAAGACCAGTCTTTTATCTAGCCCCTCTGCAGGTTACAAACGCTGCAAATCGAAAGGCTTTCTGACTTTAATGTCATTTCTCAGAGCTGTAAGAGCATTAGCTAGTAGTAATAATAATAATTTAGGGAACTGGATAGATTTGTGAGTTGATAATAAAATGGTTGGGAATGTTAACAGTAACAATATAAATGTTAAACATGGTGCAGCACAGACAATTTAAAAGCATTATGGAGTGTTGGAGTGGTTTGTGATTTTTTTTATTTTTTTTTTTTTATGTCAGTGAAGGGGTTTTCTGAGGAAGCAGGAGATAACCTGGTATTTGAAACCGAGGCTTAAAGCCAAATGACAATTTAATATCTTGAGTTAGCAGTGCTAATACTGTCCTCTTTTTTTTAATACAGTATATTCATTTTAATGCAGGTATGAGGATACGTTCAAAAGTATGATTAGCTTACCTTTGTTCTAAACCCACCCTTAACAGCAAAGGTCTGTATTTCCACAGAAGATGAGTTATTGAAGCTTTTAAGGCATTTAAAAAAAAATTAAAGTACATCCATAACAGCTTAGGTACTAGGGGATGTAGCTTAGAAGTTTGGTTCTTACAAATATGTGTTAGTAAGAAGCGGAGGAAATGCAGTATATTAACAGAACTGTGTAAGTTACTGGAAGGATGTCAGGATGGTTAATGATGGAGATAAGGGCAGGATAACACCAGGGAGGAGAGGGTGGTATGTGAATTCCTTTCCACTATCGGAGACATTCTTGCTAATGTTCTCAGACATAGAACTTCAGTCCTGTGGTAACATGTTTACTGGTAGGTAGTGGATGCCATGCTAACAAATGTTTTGGTTTTTCTATAACGCAGCTGTGATAGATTGAACTAAACCAGCAGTGACTATACTGAAGCAGCTGTAGGAAACAAAAATGAACCACCTGCAAGTACAAGACTGCTGAAAGCAAAGGCAAACACAGAGCTGCTCAGGAGTGTGCTGTCTGCTAGTTTGCTAGTTACTGATTCTGATGGCAGTAGGTTATGACAGTGTGAAAGAGCAATTTGTTTTGAGGAAGATGGTGTGCCCTGAGCTGCTGTCCTTTTGTGTGGTCCCAATGAAAATTTAGAGAGGAAGGATATAAGTCAGCTGATGCCTGAATAGATTCTTGAGGGCTCTGAGCAATGGTATGCTCTTCTGATGTTTTATTCTTCCTGTGGTTTGGTAACAAGACTTGCACATAAACAAGAAATACCAGACCTTGCAAATTACTTTTTTCCCTTGCAGCTGGAGCTGCCTACAAGATGCTTGGCTCCTTGTTAGCATCTACATCATGATTATGCTATGTTTGAATTCGTGTTTCTTGAATGCTTATTTTTCAGAGGAAGGAGTTTTGCTTTTATTATGCACTATATTTTTTAGCCATCTATCATCTTCTGAATGTATGGAGATAGCTGCCTATTCCCTTTATGGAAACAATGCAATTTTTAGTCTACAAAATGGCTTAATTCTTACTGCTTCAAATATGTTGTACTTTCTGCGGTGCTGATTTCCAGATTCAGATCCTAAGGCTATTGTTAATGGAGTCATATAGTCAGATTCTGAAACTTCGTAATTCTGTGTGCTTGCTGGTCTGCAAGAAAGTTTTAAAGTTGACTGACAGGGATCTGTTGTTGCAGTCTTTATTTCTTTTCCCTGCTTTGCTGCTGTGACTTATTCCTACGCTTCAGAAGAAAGATTCTATGTTAATTTCTATCCTCCCATTTCTGCATTTTCATTTCAATCACAAAACCAAGCCAATTCCTGCTAATTCAGTTATCAGTCTCCTGCTGCACATAACTATAAAAACAAAAACAGCAAAACCACCTACAGATAATTTAAAAATGGCAGAAAGAGCCTGAACTGCTTAATCTACAGCTCCTCTGCTGAAAGCCATGACATCCATAGACTGTGTGGCACGGTTGTAGTTCAAGCAACTGTTCCAGTTACTCCTTGGGTATAGTGAGTATGATTGCAAAGCTTAACGACCTGCTGCTCACTGTTAGTAACCATGGTCACCATCACATTTAAATTTGCATATGGACTATTCTCAGAGCAGCCATAAAGAGAGTTGCTGTGTTCAGCTCATTAGACTGCTAACATGTTTCTGCAGTTGGCTAACCTAATCTGTGTGGCTTTGAATTCAGCCCTGGTTGTGAGGGTAGGAGGGCACAATCAGGTCTCTTAAGAACAGAGCTAAATGTGTACATAGGCATATGGTAACACCAATCTCACTGTGGTGTTAAGCTGCTTGTGTAAGGTTTGGTAGTCCACCAGCTGTTTAAACACATTTGGTGGTTTTTTTTTTTTCTAAAGTATGGTTAAGAGAAGAGCTTTTTTAATTCTCATCTCTGAAATCACTAAATGTGTTTGAGATGGCCCTTTCAAACCAAAGGAATAGGGTTGTAGGAAGCTACAAGTTTCCAAGAAACATGGGTGCCAAGTGGGAGCATGGAGAAATAGTCTCCTGATAGGAAATGGCAAACAAAGCTGCAGGAAATCAGAGAGGAAGCATATATTCTCTTCTTCGAGTGGTGTCTGGAGAAGCAGATGGCAAGCTTAGGGACACAGCTGTAGAAACTGAACAAGAACAGCATGGCTCAGTCTGAGGAGGGAGGCTGAGTGTGAGCTACAAGTGTTGAGCTATAGGAAGACCTGTGAGAGAAGATGTGGGTTATAAAGTTCAGGAGCGTAATTGAAGGGAGCTGTGGGTGGAGCCAGAGAACCCTAAAATGGGAGCTCTAAACTGGTGGGGCATGGAAGGGAGAAAAAGCAGTTATCAGAGAGGAAAGGTGGGTCATGAAGGGTACCTGTAGATTTTGGTGTTATTTTTAAAGGCACTAAGCAGGTTGGTCATATGTAATGAAGGAGAAATAGAGGAAAGTGGGAGATTAGGGAATAGAGTAGGTGCTGAGCATAGGAGAGATCATACGTGTCACAGAGGCTGATCCAGGGAGTAATAATCCTACTCAGTCCTGTCTTTCAGTCTTTCAGGTGTTTGTTATTTTAAAAAAAAATGGAATTGATTTCATTTTGTGTGTGAATACATTCACCTTGAAAGAGGCGCTGAAAGTAGCATTTATTAATTGTGGCTATTTTAAGTAGTCTTGAACACCAAATTTTGGGTTTTTAAATCTCTGATACACTTTCCTCATAGGAAACACGTGTATGTATTAATTTCCCCAAGCCCTCCCCTGAGTGCTTATCAAGAAACTAGGTGGTAATCTCATTAAAATGTGAAACTCTGTAGGAAGATATAAATAACAGGTGAGTAGTTTGTATAGCTAGGAAGTTAGTCTTTGATTAAATAGGCTACTGATCAAATACCGTATTTTAATCATCTGACAAAAATGCCAGTGGCGTTACAGAGGTGCTTAATCAGGCATATACTTAAGAACCATACCTACCTCAGGTGAGTTTGAGTGAGAAGTGGTGTAATATATTCTCCTGATACTTCTCTTTTCAGTCAGGTTTGATAACTGGTAGGTTTTCTGTCCTGCTTACATTAAAGCCATGTAATTTTGTAGTTGTTAGTTCATGTCTTCTTTAAATCTGACCAGTTGATTAAAAGTACTCCTTAATCTTGTTGCTTACACTGTAGTTAAAGACTATCTGTTTTTATGTTGGTATGTTCTCACTCCAGTATAGTCTTTTAGAATACCAAATATTGGTTTATTTACTTCATGTTAGACCAACCAGAATGATTATAGAATGACATTTTAACTCTTAAGAATGTATTTTGTTTATATGAAGTAAATATACATTTTCCACACTTTAGTTATTTTTAATTTAAAAGAAATCACATGCAAGTACTTTTTTAATGTGGATTCTTTCCTTTCTTGTTCACGTTTCATTTGCAATAGATGGTTTGAACCCAGTCACATAGGCCTTTCAACCATAATTCTGAGTGATGTCTGGTTCATTTGTGTTTTATACCAGGACTGGGTGTAGATCCTTTGTGTAGATTTCATAATTCTGCAAGAAAATTAAAGTTAAATTGTTGCAGCTAATTAAGGGGTAAAAAATATTTGATTATTTTTGTTTGTATATTTTCATTCAGATCAACAGCTTTGATTTGTGTGACTGATAGAAAACCAGAGCTGCATAAGCTGCTCCAAGCAGATTATGGATAATGTGGTTGGTGCATTAATCCAGAGCTCTTGGTTGATGTTAACAATTTCTAGACTGCTGTCCTGGGTTGCCTTAAGAACTTTCTATTTGGGGATGTTGTGGGGTATGAGTAGATGTTATTTGGGATTTTATGTCCGTTTAAAAAAAAAAAGTCTTTTTCACTTTAAAGGGGTGGGGGAAACCCTGTAAACTAGAGCAGATTTATCTAAACTGGCAAGAACATGTTATTTAAGGTTGATGCGTCTGTATTTGCTAAAAATGTGAACAAAAGCCACACTGCAGATAATAGTATTTATATGACTTATTACTGTGGTGCAGGTAATGTTTTGAAGTGCACTTACCAATACATAAGCCCAAGCTTTTAAAATTAAAACCTAAGAAAACCTACATTTAAATATGTAGCTATTTGGGTGAGGAGGGTTTCACTTTTCTGTTCAACACAACCGATGAAATAGTGGATTATTATTGCTTTGTAAAACCTGTATGGTTTTCAAAAAACCCTAATGTGTGCTCCAGTGTTAGGGGAAAAAAGCGCAGAAGAAACCAACTTCCCTTTCCTAAAATGTTGTCACCTTCCCACAGTCAGCATACACTATACGACAAATTAAGAGTTTCAATAAATGGGGACACTACTATAACAAAACCTTTATTAATTATGGCACAGGCTTTCTCTATTTCAAACTAGTCAGGCACTACAGTGGTTTACTTTTTGTCCAAGAAGTCCCATACTTCATCACAGAACTGGACCTGATTCTTGTCTTGCAGGCTGGGGCTGAACCTAGTTGCCCTGATTTAGCAGAAAAAGTCTACAGGTTGTAGCTTGAGTACCCTGGTGAATGTTCTCTAAACTTCAATTTTTAAAGAGAAAAAACACACCCTAATTAAATTAAAACTATTGTTAATCACAAATTTAAATTTGAAGATTGCTTGCCTGCTATGTGGTTGCTGTTTTAGTTTTGCACGTATTTGTTATACCAGGGACGTTCATGTGTTCCAGTCATTTCATATTAAAAAGTCTGTGGTGGATATTTGTATGCTTATGGGTTTTTTTTAAAGGAAAATGAACTATGCGTTTAAATTGTGCTGTGTAATTGTCTACTTCCAGTACTTCAAGTTTTAGTAACATATGCGGTGTTCAAGTATCTCGTGAGCTTGGTTAAGTATTTCTCATGCTGGTCTTCATGACTATTTGCATTTTGGAAATGAGTTCAGGCAGATCAAGGAGCTAATGTGTCTGTACTCACATGAGTCTCTGCTCGAGCTGGAAATTCGTGATGATTCCTCTAAAACCTTGGCTGGCAACCACTTGCATAATGTTGACAAGAGGGAGAGTGATACAATTGCACATTAAAGCAAATGTTGCTGATGTGAGTGTATTACATGCAGTCTTTAATACTGTTATGTGAAATGGTGAACGCGTGTAAGATATATTTTCTTTCACTTGAAACATAAAAAGCATAATTTGCCTCACTTAAAAATAAAATGTTTTATCCTGCCCGCCTCCTGAACATACACTTCTAATATGCCTTTAGTCCTAATGGTCATTATGAGTTTGGTTGCTTGAGGCTACATCACATGTACTAGGTCAACCTGACTGTTAGCTGACCAGTTGGAGCGGTGGCCCATGAACAGAACACAGTTCCACAATGTGTGACAAGGATTTGACCTGACAGTTTTACAGTTGTGCAACACATGGAGGCTTAGAGCAACAAAAAGAGGTATGAGGGGCTGTGTGGTAGAGAGTT
This sequence comes from Heliornis fulica, assembly GCA_013399135.1. Classification (NCBI taxonomy): domain Eukaryota; kingdom Metazoa; phylum Chordata; class Aves; order Gruiformes; family Heliornithidae; genus Heliornis; species Heliornis fulica. The sequence continues at coordinate 7,358 of VXBZ01010768.1, forward strand.
GTGCTGGTCTTGCAACCTCTACAGAGAAAAATATGTAATTTTTCCTTTTCTGTTAAGGAAAACTGAAAGGCTGTGTTTTCTTTTTTTCTCTCTTCTGCATTACTACAGAATAGCTATATGCAGAGCCATCTGTATTTATACTTTGTTAAAGACATTGGTAAATCATTTGTGTTTTTGTGAGGGGAAAATATATCAATATATTACTACTGGAAGCTGTTTGATTTGTCTTTGGTGGGTTATTTTCCTTTGAAAATAAAGATGTTTGCATTTTGGACTCTTGACATACTTCCTTATGCTCTGCTGTAGATCAGCATGGGACATTTCTTTTATCACCTGTTCAGTGATTTAAAGTAATTTGATAACTTTTGTGTATAGTTACTGATTTCTTCAAGGATCTAGTGAACTTAGATATCGTGAAATGTCTCCATGCTTATATCAGAAATATTACATCACAAGGCTTTGAGAGCTTGTCACCATCTAATCTGCTGCATGATACAGTTATCGATAGTTACTTAGCAGGGATGCTGAGGAGATTTTAATTGGTTCATGACTGCTCTTTATTGTTGGTTTGGTTTTTTTCCTGCATAAGCGATTCTCTAAATGATAGATAAAAAGTCGAAAGTGACTAATACAGGTGAGTAGGGAGTGGATAAAATCAAAATATGCTACATGAAAGTGTTAAGTGACCCAGACAGCTAAGCAGAATGGAAGTATTTGATTTTTAGGGTCATTAAAATAATTTATTAATTCACATAAAAGAGATTTTGTCTTTTTGTCTTTAAGCAAAGATATGTTTGTTACTTTTATTTTTATAGGGGTGTAGTGGTTGAAACTCTGGTAATCTGCAGAGTTTCTTATTGCATATTTTCTGCTTTGGTTCTTTATTTTATTAGGAAAAAAATTTCAGGAATTACTACCCTAGAGGCTTTTATTTATAGCTTTTGCTTGCTTGCTCTTTATCATGTAACAACAAAAGCTCCGCTCAATTTGTCTATTATTCTCAGAGTTGTCCAAGCACTTAGGTATTTCTTTAATAGTGGAGCAGGATTTCCCCTTTCCTCTTGCATACAGAAAATTCGATTTTGTGGCTCTCGTGTGTACTCCCTTAAAGCAAATTCCACTTGGCTTGTTGCAGCTGATGGGTTGCTAAAGCCTCATCCTGTTGTAGAAGCTGGGACATGCAATCTCAGACTTCATCTCTCTTCCTGTTCCTCTTGCAGTGTAGTTATATCAAGCAGGGTCTTTATGCCACTACTTCTGGTATCTTTCAGAACTGTAATACCGGTGGATAAACCATATCTGCTAAAGGTGAAGCAAGTGGTGAATAAATTGCTTCCCTGGCAGCAGCTCCTCACCTCTTAGGTGGCACCCACACCTCACCTGTGGTTCTTAAAGTCCCTTTGCTTTTGAACAGGAGGAGTAAAATGGGGTTGGCTGGTGTGGGTTATATTTTTCCTGCCTCTGCCCTGTTTACAAGGAACAGATGGAGAATCAAAAGATGCAGCTGAGCACCTGAAAGAGACAGTGAACAGTAGCGGGAGGAATGTGACCTGCTGGAAGAGAAGGCTAGAGAAAATCCAAAAACAGACAAGGGGAAGGAATGAGCTGAATTCGAAAGGAAATGGCTGTTGGGAATGTCTGTGTATCTAAGCAATAGCATTCATGGAAAGCTTCAGTGCTTTCATCAGCAAAAGCATTGAAGCTAGCATTTGTAAGTGCTAATGACATGTCCAAGCTTGTTTTTTCAATTTTAACAGGAAAACAAAATGTAGGAGGAGCACCCGCAACTAATCATGCAACTATAATATGATTACAGTATTATTATTGCTGTTAAAAAGCCTTTAAAATGCAGACTTTTAATTGAACTAGATGAGTCAAAATAAAATTTTATTTTGTGTTTTTTACCTAAATTAGTAGAATGCTGAATGGAGTGGATTGGAGATAAAGGAAAAAAATACTGCACACTAGGATTTAAAGTAACATTTTAAAATCAAAACAAACAAACCAAAAACCCAAACAAACCAAAAAAACCCAAAACCCTGACTCCATAGTGGCGACCAGGAATTGTAAATCTCCTATGAAAAGTTTAGAGTTTTAGGAGAGCTGGGTGATGAGTTTCTGGGAACTGAGAGACAGATCAAGAGAACCCAGTATTCATCCAGAACAGGTTCTTGTGAACTCATGCTTCTGAAGAGTTTGAGCTGTATCTTGAAAGGAGCTAAGGGGTCTGTTTCTCTATATAATTTTATAGACCTGGAAGAACCTTACCTGGAAAACACTTAGTGGAGCACAGGAGCTCTTGTTCATCTTAATTTGACACAATTTTGACAAGGAAAATTTGAATTCAAGAGCTTTCAAGGAGCTATTGCAACTATAGGTTAGTCTTCAGTGCTTTAGTTTTTGTCTTGTTACCTCCTTAAAGTATCGTCTGTGTAGTTTGTTGTTGGCTCTCGATTTTAAAGAACTTGTAGCATCTCCTTTTCACAATTGAAATGCTTTTGGAACCAACCAGCTGGTAGACACACCAACTAGACAGTTATTGTGAGAAATTTTGGGCAGTGCTTTGGTTTCTTCAGAAGTGTATATAAATGCAAATTCTCCAAAATAAATGAATTTCTTCTTATCTTTTGGGCTGTTGAGTTTTTGTTTGACTGGCCACTTACTGCTTCAGCTGGCCTAATCAAAAACATCAACTGGGAGGGAGGTAAACAGCCTGCCACCTCAAAGCAGCATATGGTCTGTAGTATATGTGCTGCGGACAGTGGCGTTTATGTTGGAAATCTACCGTGTTTTGGTCTAGGGGGATCTGTGGCTAAACCCATCCTTTTCCTCAATAAACACAGATTGGGTTCATGTATTGTTTTATAGACTGGGTGTTAATAGTCACCATCCTTATTAAATGTCTGGAGCTGTTCTTTCTGGCTCTAGAGAGTAGCAGAGGGTGAATGTTTAACAGTCTTAGTTACATGTTTAGTAGGAATATGTCATAAACTGTGTGTTGTATCTCTCAAACTACCTACAGTAATAATTATTTCTCAAGAGGATGTCATTCCCTGTGGATATCTTGAGCACATACACTCATGAGGACCTGGAGAGCTCAGGAAAGAACTACATGTCGGACCTTCGACTTCAAAATCCAAACCATCCTGAAATCTTGTCTCTGCCCGGTCATGGCAAAGTAAGAATCACCAAATGCCTTAGTTAAAATTTTCTTGATATACTTGCAGATCTAAAAGATTTAAAATATGCAATCCATAATTATATATGTATTTTAACAAATCTTTTGTATCTTCAAAATTCTTGTTTGTCAAGCTTTACTGTTTGGGTTTTTTCATCCTGTAATTTGATTTAAATTTGGGCATTAGTAACTATTTGCTGCTTCTGTACCATGGAACTTTACACATTTAGCTATTTAAAAAAAATACTTAAAATATTAACTGGTGAGTCAGACTTTCAAAAATGGCACTAATTCATGTAGTCACAAAAATCTGTCATTATAAGTAGTTCATGATTTACTGAAGCTAATTGGCTCTTGTTTGTATCTCAGTCTTAAACTGCTTTTTATGACTGTGTTCAATTCCTGATCACATTTCACTGATTTCAGAGGTGATTCTTTACTCCTTATGTGAAATATTCCCTGCTGTTGTTGGGAGCTCTAGTGGAGGCTGGCTATGACACTTGACTTACCACTTGTGTGTTAAGTTGGTCAGTCTTGGTTCTGTCTAGGTCAGTATTTCTTTTAGAACTAGTACCAATAAAACCAATGGTGTGTAACCTTAATGAAATACAGGTGACCCGAGAAGCTTCTCCATGGGAACAAAAGGTCAGTGCTGCAGATTCTTTGGCAGAAGCAGAGCTTTGAGTATGATCCTGCATTTCTGCAGGTGCTGTATGCTTAGGTATTTGTTTGAACTAATATGCTTGTTTCTGGCATAGTGTGTCATTCCCCTTAAACAGGGTAAGCAAGTCTATTTATCACACTATTAATGTATGTTGCTTTTTTTCTCACATTAAGTACCAAAAACTTGTGACTTTAAATATCAAAACAGATTTCCACAAAGGTACCTGAATCTGAAAGATGAGTTGATTTAACTCTTCTCATGTGTTCCTGAGGGGAAATCAGACAACTTTGGAATTCCTATAATGTATGCAATTTAAGGGAAGAAAATCCTTTTAATTCCAGCCTTCTGACCTTAGGGCTTGTGTTAACAAACAGCAGTTTCACTGTGCCAGTTTGTTTCTGTTCTTGAATGCCTCCCTATTGTTTTGTTGGCTTTGACAGCTTGAATAGCTGAGGTGGTTGAAATGAACATACTGCTGACTCTCTGGCCACCTTCCTTCAGTTGTGCACAGAAATTTAAACTGCTGACAGCAGAGAGCTGTTAACGGTATAAATTACTAAAGCTAAATATTTAGTTTCAACCAGAGCTTGAATGTCATAGCTCTTTATAATAGTTTCTTTATAAGAAGTTTCTTCAGGAAGAAACTTCTTAAGAGCTGTGTCTGATGCTTGTCCTTTACAGTTAAGCACTCTGTTTTCAACATTTTTCTTGCTTATCCTGCTAAAAGCTTTCTGTATGTTTTACTAATTTTTAGCAAGAGCCTATTGAAGTATTGTACACTCTTGTTTCAGATTGCTATTAGACTGTCATCTGTGGGCTTCGTTCCTATTTATGGTGAAGAGCAGACACACAAAGTTCTTGCTTTGTTTGCACCAAAGGACTCACTCACAGGTTTCACTTTAAGATTTTAATCTCTGTGTTGCTGTTATGTAGTTGGCACAGAAAAAACCTCTCACATAATCAGACCCTTGCTTATTCCCTGCTAGCATAGATCATAACTTTGACAGTTTTGCATTTGTTGTTCTCTTGGTTCTTGTTCCCATACTATTATTAATTTTGTTACAGATTCATATACACAAGTGATGGAACTTTGCATACTTAACAGAGTAGAACCAAGCCCATTTAATTCAGACAATATGTAGCAAAATAACCTGGTGCTTGTCTGAATGCAAGTACAACATGTATATCTTTCTTAATATACCTCTCCAAAAGAAATTTATTGAGTGTTTGTAGAATACATTAATTTGCTGTTAATTTAGATGCTCTTTTTTAGCAGTGGTTGATCAGCATCAAATATAAATTTGTCTTTAGGTCCAAACATAGCTTTGGCTAAGGTGATAGGCCACTGCTTGGGGGGGGGGGGTTTGTTGTTTTAATCCCTTCCCTTCCAGTCCCCCATGCTTTCTTCTCTTTAATGCTGCACATGTGATTGCCAAGTTTACCACATATGCCCACAGATCAAACTCTTCCCGATTGCTAGTCACATGGCCAGCAGCCTTTTTTACTAATTCCCTAAAGTTTGCACAATTTCAATATCAATAGACATTAGCAATGCAAAATTAAGATACTTGTATGAATGAGACTTCTTTTGGGAGGCCCAGTTTTTAGTGGAAGGAGGTGCTAGGGCACAGTGATGAAGGATAGTGTTTATGTTTGAAAAAAATAGTTCCTATATGCTGTACTGCACAAAATCTGTATTTGGTGTTATAGTTCTCAAATTTCAGACAAGTTTTGGAGCAGAGAGGGTGTGTAGCACCACATTTTTTGTCCTGGGTTAGTAAGAGCTGCAGTGCCAACTAGAAGACACTTGGCTTGGTTACTACAGTGTTATTCCTAATTGTTTAGTAGCTTTAATGAATATGTCTCTTTTGGAATGGTAAGAATCACTAACTTTTTATTTTCCCCTTTTCTTTCAAGCTGTAGCCCTGTATCTTGCTGACCAGTGGTGGTCAATTGATGACATTGTGAGAACGTCTGTCTCTGCTAAACAGGGCCTTCATCAGGTAAAGCACTCCAACAGCATCCACCTAGCAATTATTCTTACCCTTTATGGTAATGGCAGATACCTGGCTTGTGAGATGTTACATGTTTTCATGTCATTCAGAAATGAGTTGTCTGTCTCATGTCAAAAGCAAAGTCAATGGGAAGAGAGGAGTAGGTACTGCAAAGGTACTGTCTAGAATAGGAGTGACTCTTGTACAATACCTTTGTATGTAAGCTATTTGGATGTTAACAAAGTTAAGAGGTTTTTCTTTAGAATATTTTATGTCTTGTTGTATTGAAACTTCTTAGAGTGGTTCATTGTACCATAGTACCTGTTGGTCTTATCAGGAGACTAGTGAGCTGAAAATACATTTGTGAACCAGTTCAATTGCGGTGAATTGGAGCTGGTGGCTTGTAGTGGTAGTACATGATGTTTGGAGAAGTAAGTGACCTTTATTGCAGCTTAATTATATCTGCTTTATTGCTTATAATTGACTTTTGTTGCTGACCCCTATGTAGAATGGAGTTTTGCAGGTTTTTTTTGCAAAACTGGAAGTCTGTGTTTTTACAGGAGTGTAACTTGTATTAGATTATGGAATACAAGCACTCATCTTCAATATTTATTTTTTAAATTACATAATTTGTGTAGCCTTGTCTTCTGTGTGCTTCTTAATGATGATTCATTCAGGTAGCTGAGACTCTGGATTTTGGGTGTTCTTCCTTCACTGTGGTAGGATAGTGGCAAATTTCAATCTCATATGCAAGAGAAACTCCACGGGACTGAGAAAAGGATATCGATTTCCTTATTTCATGCCACAGAAACTGTTGTAACTGGTTCTCCCACTGCATTGTGTCCTGTTGTCGGTCACTGTCAGAGAGATTGAGGGTGCCAATTCGTGCTACCCAGTGAAACCCATCATTTCTCTTTTGTAGGACTCTAGTTATCTGCTAGCCTGGGAAGTCTGAGGCTGGTGTACTGCTGTTGTATTTGGTGAATGTTTCTTACATCCAAAAATAGTTTGGGGTTAAAATTAAAAAAAAAATTAAAAATCCCATATTGTCCCACTTCTAGCACTGCTTTTACCCATTAAATTAGTGTCACTGAAGTCACTACCTTTCATCTGTGGTAGTGCTTTATACTTAATCTATTGCTATGGCTTCTGGGCATCAACTTTCCCTCAACCAAACCCCCAGAGGTTCATCCTGCTTTAGTGCTTACAGCTGCTCTTGACTCCATCTGCAGCTTTGTTAACTGGCAGCTTTGAAAAATAAGGTCCTGATGTGTGCTAACAAATCTGACCACTTTTCTAAAATGTTCTGTGTTCCCTTAGGTGACGTCTGTTGGAGAGAGGATTGTTCTGTATGTTCTGAATCGAATTATCTACCGGACACAAGAAATAGGAAAAAATGAGATCCCTTTTCTCTGTCATGGTAGCAAAGACTATGTTAAGATTATGTGGAAAAATGGAGAGGCTGTTGGGTTTTATTCTGTTAAGCCAAAAGGTAAAACACTTGAGTATTGTGGAATTTGGGGGGCTGAAAGGGAGGAGATTATTGGAAGAATATTGCCTTAAGTAGACTACAAACCTTGCAGGCCTGATGAATTCGTGTTCTACTGAAATTGTAAGAGACCACATTGCTGTTAAAATTTCAGTCTTAAATGCTTATGTGGTTTAGCAACCGAAGAAACTTCTTAGATTTCTTCATATTCTAAAATATATATTTAAACTTGTAGAAATGAGGTATAGACAAGCTTGCCTTCCCCCCCCACCCTTTTTTT
>VXBZ01010768.1:15025-28898 GCA_013399135.1 Heliornis fulica
TTGGGTTGGGGGTGGTAGATTGTTGGGGTTTCTTTTATGTAGCTCCAGAATGCTGAGATCCTGTTTATATAGAATGATTGTAGAATCAGATGTCAGTATCATTAAATATTTCATAGTGTAACATTATAGAAACTTTGCTCACAGGAATAAGATTCAGATATACCTAATGGTAACAAAAAAGATTCTGTTTACTTCCACACATGCATTCCCTCAGAGATTGAAATTGAACTGGCAGGTTTATGTTGCTAATGTACAGATTTTCTGTTGTTTTTTGTTTTGTTTTGGTTTTTTTTTTTCCGAAACATTGCAATTTCCCTGTAGTTATTTTGGAATTTATTGTGGGTTGGCTTTTTTCCGAATAAAATTTAGTGTTTGGGTGGGCTGTTCAGCATGTTGGTAGCACACTGTAGATTTAGATCAAAGAGAGAGAGTCTAGCATTTTTGTTCCATCTCTAGAAAGGGAGTTAACCAATTCAGGATTAATGATCATACTGGAAACTCAGTAAAGACTTTCCCCATCTCATATATATGCCTTTGCAAACCATTAAAACAGCAAACTGTCTGGAACACTGACCTATTCTAATCTGTCAAACAAGATAAGAAAGCAACTGGCTAATTTGTTCTGATTGTTGTCTTTTTGTGTTTTTGGTTTTTTTTTTTTTTTAAGGAATTCATGCAAATTAGGCAATATGTAATTTCTTTAATGTCAAAATTGTTGTAGTGTGGTCAAAGTAGCATTTACATGGCAGTGTTTGTCATGGCTGTGTAAAGCTGGAAGTTAAAGTAGTTTTTTTTTTTAGTCTAGAATGGGGATATTTCTTTACAGCAGAAATTGGGTGCCACATACTTATGCTGGCTTATTATATTTCTCATAATACCATCTTGTTTGCTTGTCCTGAGGTAGCAAATATCAAAGGCTAATCTTCCTCAGCATTATCAATACCTCATGCATGTTTGAATGTGTGTTGTATTCTCCAAATGCGTAGTCTGTGGAGAGAGACAGCTCTGCAAACAGCAAAGAGTAATATATCCTAACTGGTGTTACAAAGGGTACCTAGGTAACGTAACCTCTCTGCCCAGCTGGTCATTGCTTGTCAAATGAAGATAAATATGTTCAGTGGTCTTGGAAATACAAGGTCTCAAAGGCTAACTTATGTCTTGTAGACAGCTGTATGCTTCTTTTTTGTATTGTTAAAGGCATAGTTTACACTAAGTCACAAAATCAGGGCCTAAAAGGATTGGATAGCTGATGGGCTATCTTAGTGCCATTATATGGTATCCCTTTGCCACCCGAGTCCAAGGTGCTACTCCTTGAGTCTCCTGATACTGAAGTACCTATGTGTTGTCATAGTCTGTTTCATCTTTGTTTAATTATGGATAATGTGTTGTTTAAGAGATAAAATCAGTGTAAAATACACTTTTTAAATTTATTTTTGTTTTACCTTAAAAATTGGAGTTATTTTTTCAGTCTTGAAAGAAGAGCTGAGTTGTTGCATTATAAGTATTATGAATAGTCTCCATATTCATCCTGAGGAGTGATAATGCAATTCATTAATTTTATTGCCTCTTCTTTCTTCCTCTTTCAGCTTAATTTTTATTTTAGTTCCCCTATGGAATTGTATAGTTAGATTTCAAAGTGGGTCATTCCTCTCTATTTCTGCTATTCTTTCCTAGTACTACAAATATTTTTTGAACATATTAATCTACTGATATTTCTTGGTAACATTATGAAGTTTTGCCAAAGAGACTGTAAATGGCTGATAGCAATTATTTATGTTTAATGATTATTATTAATTGTGCTTAGAATTTTTAATATAATTGTATATGACTTGCATTTGTCTAGTTTGGTATAATTAATATAAATTATGAAAAATTTTATTGGAGTATGCCACAATCCATGCCTGCAGTATGTCAGTGCTGAAGTCCTGAGGGATGTGGTTTTTTTTTTTCCTTCCTATTATTTCAGGAAGTGTTTGTAGTTACTACGGCAGTGAGAATTATAAGTTGACAGTGATAGACACAATGTTTGTAAGAAAGAAACATCGTGGGAGAGATGCTGGGCTCGTTATTTTGGAAGACTTTGTGAATTCCTTTCCTGAAGATGCTCTTGGTCTACGATACCCACTGTCATCCTTTATATTCACAGGCAAGCTCTTCAATTTATTCTTTTGTGGTTTTTTACATGTCTGAATGAGTGCTGTCATCCAAACTACTTGTTTGTGGAAGCATCCTCAATTTTTGTATTAGATGTTCTGCTCTTCAGTGGAGGTTAAAAATCCTGATTTTTTTTTAAGATGGTGAAGTAGTTCCTGCTTAGGTTTTTTTTTTTTTTAATCCTTTATATGAAATTAGATTATTGGAACTCCACTGGATTTCTGCTGCTCTGAAGTGTACTCTTGTATCTCCCCCAAGACCCCAGAATGGGCTGAGGTGTTTCTGTGTGTGATCCAATGTGTATCATCTTTGTGGCACCATTTTTTTTTTTTTCACACCTAAACCTCACAAGGTCATTTAACTCATGCTTTCTCAGAACATCTTGTGAAATGGAAAACTGACCTTTGTTTTGGCTTTTGTAAAAGAAGACACTGGTCTAGTGAACAAGGCAAACACTCTTCTGTTAGTAATATAACAGTTCTGTTACTACTCTTCTGTTAGTAATCCAAGAAGATTATGCCATCCAGAAAATGAGATGTGTTCTGGAAACAATTTTGCTTGGGACTGTGTTCAAGGAAGAAACACGTTTCCTTTGCTCTGTTTCTCAGGGCTTGTCTTAACCTTTGGCCATGTGCTAGGCTTCTTTTTGTGATTCAGGCCATATTAATCACTGGAAGTTTTCTGCTTTTCCAAGTAACACTGTCTGTTCTTGCATCTGACTTTTCCTGGTTTGTTAAGCTTCAACCAGCAAATTGACCAGAATTTACAGACTAATATAGTTACCTGATCAAGATAGATCATCAACAGAGATCTTGTGCACCGAGGTGGTGCATCACTAGCGATGCAGGTGAAAGAAAAAAAAAGTGTTTCTGGTAGCTAGTACAGATTAATGTCAAAGCATGCCTCTCCATGTGGGGTTTAGTGATTGTATTGGGAGAGAAGAGGTGGAGGGACAATTGAGAAGAAAATATCCCACAAGTGAAGAGTGAATGGATGCTAAATCATGCAATGGAAATGTGTTTACATTCCTAAAGCGTGCTTTTCACAAATACCTATGATAGCATGGGGTGACAGAACTCTTGGGACCATATCCTTTGCCTGAGATCCATTCCATACTGTGCTGGGTCTTGTAGTTGGCAGGGACAGTGACCAGTGAAGTTCTAAAACTCAGGTGAGTGTTTAGAAAAGAAGAGAAAGAACCTCAGCCATCTTTGTTTGCAGTTTAAGAGAATAGCAGAGAGTATTTAAGCCCAAAGAAGGAATTTTTTGAGGAGGATGGGTAGGGTAAAGCAATATGATTGTCTCAGACTAAGTTATGTTGCTGAACAGTTCTTTCTGTGGTGAATGATGTATATGATGGAAGATTGCAAATTATTTTTATTTTGAATAAACTTCAAAAACTGAGGTACAGCTGAGTAATAGTGTATATGCTAGAGTGTTTCTTCTTCTGTTTGTTCAGCTTGTAAGCAGTATCTCGATAAGTACCCTGGGGATCACAACCTTTTGTGGGAAGTGGAGGGAGCAGGACTTTGGTTCCAGAGAACATCTGTTATGTCTCTGTTGCACAAAGAAAACTGCAGACTTGCAGGTATGGATGCTTTATTTTGTTTTCTTATACTTTCTAGAAGTTGAACAAATACCATGCAAATACAACAGTGACTTCTGTGAATACTGCCCATGGAAACTAGAAGAGAGTCTATTTGTCCTGGAAGATGAGAGACTGTGTTATATTGTTATATAAAAGTATTATACTATGTTTCTCTGTTTTCTTTAATTCTTAACAGTCAAGGCCTCGGAGAAAGCAAATAAGACTATCCAAATGCAGAATGTTTTTCAGCTGTCTTCATCAGTATCTGGAGCAAGTGGACAGAACACTGAGGTACCTATTCAACAAAGTGTAGATACACACTGTTACCCATCAAAAGGCTTGAGAGCTTTTAAGTTTTCTATACTCACATAACATATCTTGTGCTATTCTTCTGACTGTGATTATTGTCATAGTTCAGCCTTGGTTGGCAGCTAAGGACCACGTAGCCTCTTGCTTACTGTCCCTACTGCTTGGTGGAATGGAGGAGACAATTGTAAAACTGCTCCAACTCCTCATAGCTTGGTATAATTTCGGGCAGCTCTTTTGGTACCTGTGCAGTCTATAAGGAGTTCTACAATGCTTTGAAAACTGTTGGACCACCAAACAAAATAAAGTACCTCACCTTCCTCCAAACCAAGAAAAACTATTCCCTAATTTATTTTTTGACCTTTCACTTAGTGCTTCTTATTTTGTGTGTTTTGATACTAGAAAAAATTGTCATTAGTCTACAAAGTCTTAAGTATCTAAAACTTACTTGAACCCATTTCAAGCAGCTGAATGTAGATGTGGCAACTTTTTGCTATCCTTCATAGAAGTGAGGTTGAAAGGGCAGGAGAAAACATTGATGTTAGTTACTGTCCTTTATAGATCGCTTCCAGCAGCATGAAAACTTTATTTATATGTACAGTTTGTGTCCACTTCAGAGTATCAAATCCTCAACAACTTTGAGTTAAAAAAAAAAGGGAATACTGGAATGATGCAGAAGAGCAAGAGACAAGAGCTCTAGGGACAGGGAACTCTGACATAAACTGTTACAAATAGAATGTTTAAGAAAAATACTTGGTAGTGTTGTTCATAAGACTTGAAATTAACCTGTCATTACCTTCTGTGTTGAGGCCAGAAGTAGATTAGAGAAAGAAATAGTCATCGTTGTAATTAAATTTCTAAACCACCCAAACCTATAAGATAGTGCTTTGGAAAGATGCAGCCACTGATTAGGTGATAAAGATATTTCAGTGACTTCAGAACTTACTGAAATAACATTAGCTTTGCTTTTGCTTCACAGGCCAACTCTCAAAAAGGTAAAGGATCAACAGATGTCCGTGCAAGCACATCTGATGGTAAAAACCACCTTTAATTATTAAGTATTGTAATTACTATGGATTAATATGTTTGTGGGCTCTCTTACTGCTTCAAATCGTAGCATATTAGCCTGCAAAGCATATAAAATGCCTACACCTTTCTCTAAGGTGCTAAGGCTCAATTCAACATTTTAGAGGACTTCAGATAAAATTATGAGTCTTGGTAAAGATACTCTGCATCTGTATTCAAATAAAAAGGACTAGAAAGAGATGCTGAGTTACTTGAGCGATTTTTTTAAAATTAATTTTTAAAAAGTACGCATATCCTTGTCTGTGTTTGGTAACTTACATTTATTTTGTTGGGTTTTTTTCCCTAACCCCTTAATGCAGCTTTCATTGCCGTTCAGATACGAAGCAGTAATTTAAAACGCCCCAGGATAGGAAAGAACAGACTGGAATATCTGCCTGAAATTTCACAAGGAAATGTGGAAAATACTCCTCCTGTGTCAGAAAGCAGGTAGAGGATCCCATATTTTATTGATTTATTTTGTTGCTTGGCCAGTCACAAGCTAGGTCAATGTCTCTCAGCGTGCTACTTGGTATTCCATCTCCTTTCTTCATACTTGTTTTAGTTTAAAATTGCTAAAAATAAAGCCTGTTTGGAGAAAGAAAACTGCAACATCACCTGAATAGTGATTGAACCAAAATGCAGTATCTCTGAAAGCTTGGCAGATATTGGAAATAACACGAAGAGAGCAGTGAGGGCTGAGGGTGTTTGACTGGGTCTGCGTGAAGGTAAAAACTTCTTTAATCATACAGCATAACTTCTTGCAGTAATAAACTGGACATGTGTCCACAGTGCAATTTGTGATATTTGGAGAAGAGTCCCTTCCTGACCTCTTGTCATGGTGACTTACTGCAAATAAAAAAAGTCTTATTGTTCAACTTGAGAGCTGGTTACTGCTTGTTTGTTTAATACCGAGAGTTACAGGAAACTACCAACCTGTAGAGTAAAGCCATTTGTGTATAAAAATGTTGATTTAAAACTATCATGTCCAAACTTACACCATAGAAAAAAAAGCTCTCCAATTTCAAGGATGTTATCCCATGCAGTAATTGTCAGCTGGCACTGTGCAACCTGCATGCCATAACAAGTCATACAAGGCAGGACCTGAAGTACTAATTTGCACTGGTTTGCATTCAGAAAGCAGAACTGTGGCTATTGTCAATTAACAAATTGCTCCTTCCTTCCACTTGCAGTGTGAATATATGTATCCTCATCGACACACCCTGTCACTCCCCCTCCCTCTCTGTCATTCTCTTCTCTCCTTCTTTTCCAAAAAATAGCCACTGCAACCCCCAAAACCACTTTCCGAGAACTGAAAATATCCATCAGACTTGTTCATAAGGTTTCTTTAGGTTTCATTAAACAAAAATAGGGTTTCCACCCCCCAAGTTGCTGTTCAGTTGATACAAACTAAATTTTGGCTGTCTTGCACTGTCAGTGTGCTGCCCTAAGCTGGTTCAGGCAGGCCAAATAGCATGTTTTGATACTGCTACAGGTGGAGAAATTCCTTTGACTTGCCTGCGTGTTTGGCCCTTGTAAAATGAAGTCAATGAAGTGCCACTGCTCCTTTGACCAAAATGTGTAACATAGTATTTGTAAGCAGAGCAAAGTGGAAACCTGATGGCAACAGGGCAGGATACTGGCTAAGTTCTGCCCTTCCAGGTGCATTAGCAAGCATCTGTCAAGGACTTCATCCAGTTGAGTGTCTTCATCACAAGGACTGGCACCTGGGATAAAACCCTCAACATGCCTTTACTATAAGATTGTGAAGCAGCGTCCTACAAATCTATTGCATGTAATCTGGTTTTTTTTTTTTGCTTGTACATAGTTGGAGTTAGTGTTACTCAAACTTGTGCATCAGAGCTTCATTTTGAGATAGTTGCTCATTTAATCTCTATCCGATTAGATCTTCCTCAGCCATGATGTGTTAATTGCCTTGAATTAATTTTCAGTCATGGTCTTTGTAATACACAAGCATGTTTGGTTTTGTAACTCCGTAATCTTAACTGTGCTCTACAGTTGGTGTTGGAGAAATTGCTTCCTTTATCACACCTTTGTAACGAATTACTGTTTTCTAAATTGAAAATAACAAACTTGAAACACATTTCTGACCTTTATTCAGATAGATGCCTTCATTGTGTAATTGTCAAAGCATTTTTTTTTCTAGTTATGGTTTTTTCCTGTGTGGAGTTAGCCATTTTGAGATTTATTTAGTTTCTGGGTTCTTACTGCCTTTACCAAGCATGTGATACAGCACTTTATAATCAATCCTGAAAGAATTTCCCTGCTGAGATTACCAAAATTATGCATTAAACTAAAAGATTAAAGGATATCTCTTAATACCTTGTGCAGGTTGGAACTTTCTGCCCATGCACCTGTAAACTCTGAAGACTCAGAATTACCTGAGGTTGGTACTGTTGAGAAGGATGAGGAAACAAGTGGTGAAAACAAGGACCAGTCTGTTTCAGAAATGGAGCTATCTGTATCACACCCTGAGAAACAGAGTGAGAAGGAGGTGAGCTGGATGTAATAGTGATGGCAGATAACTGGAATACAACTATAGTTCCTGTTAAATATAGTCCTTGCTGCCTTGATCCATGTGACTGTCAAGTCCTTGATTATTTTTGTTTGTATGGGTTTGGGTTTGGTTTGGATTTGGTTTTTGGGTTGTTTTTTTTTTATTGGTGCTTCATTGAAAAATATATGTGAGAAGCTAAGGCTAGTACAGAAATAGGTTTAGAGAATTTTCCATTATAGTGATTTTGAACAATGGAGGTTGTAGGACCTTCAGTAAAGTGAATACCTAGCTTGTCTACCAACCTGCTTTATCCTAATCGGGTACTCTGGAGCAGTGGAATAAGCTGGTATGCTTCCATGACTGCTGTTGATGGTTTTTATTTCTCCACTTAAAGATTTCCTGATTTGATGTTTAAATACAAATTTTATATACAACTTGTTAATAGCTTGAATTTAAAACTGTGAGTACCCTTTGTGCCTAGCAGTATCTCTAGGGTTTTTACTGCTTTCACTGAGAAGTGGGCTCAAGGAATGACTGAAACATGTATGGTTGTGAGATGCATTAAAACGGCCTGGCTTGGTTCCTAACAGTGTAAGCTGTGGTCAGAAACTTAGTGCAGGTGGCAACACCAATCTAGTATGCTGGTTCTCTTAGCTGCTCCACAGTAAGCTCTGTCATCTTAGTGTGCATTTCTACATACCTGAGCTATCTGCTTCTCACATCAAGCTGAAAATTTAGATCACAGATACACCCACTAGTTTGGGGAACAATGGCTGGGCATAATCTTGACTCAGAAATGTGACTTTTAGGAAACTCCAGTAGAACCTCCTAATGGTGAGGTAACAGAAGAAATTGCCAAGACCTCACTTACACCTGAAGAGGAAATGGAAAATGAAGTTCTAAGTGGTGAAGTAAAATTGCAGCCTGAGACCCGAGGAGAAGAACTGGTAACTCTGCTTGTTCCCGTAGCTCTGGAGTCTTCAGCAAAAGCTTCAGAAGACACTGTATCAGAGGTGAGAGAATTGAAACAAAATGCAAAGTCATCTCCTTCAGAATGTACATGCCTTCTTGGTTTTTGTTTTGTTAAGTAATAGATACAAAGTAACCCTTACCATCATATGTAGTAAAACAGCTCGTCTCACCAATGGGTGTAAATAAAAAGACACATACTAGTAATTCTGTCCTGATTTAGTGTACAAGAAATTAATTGCTAGTAAAATACTCTTTTAGAACAGACATTTTATTGGGTTGTTTGGGGTTTTTTTGTTTGTAGTGCAAAAGCACATTTCTATATGCTTGCAAGATTGTATATGTCTAAAATTTAAAAAAGGTTGGGATTAATTTCAGAATGTTTTAACAGTACCTGAATAATCATTTGACTCGTTTGAATTTCAAAATAGAGAGCAACTCTACATATCAAATGCAGTTCACAAAACAGCCTTGTCCAAAGTGGAGGCAAGAACTGGTTTGTTGACTGTATGCGTAGTATAAAACAAACTACCAGATGCCAAAATGCCCACAGAGGTTGCTAGCTAAGGGCAGTCAGTAGTTGCTTAGCCTCTTGTACCTTTGATTAATTGTCCCTTTGGTTGTTTTGGCACCCTTCCTCTCCCCCCACAGGTTCCAAATGCAAAGGATTCAGAAATGCTGAGTGTGGAAAGTACATTATTAGAAGAGAGCACTGAAGAACAGCAAGAACCAGTAAAGGCTACCACTGAAAAAGAAGTTGCTTCAGTATCGAAGGGAGAGCCCTCTGACAACGGTGTGCCTAATTCTGTGATAGCTGAAGCAGCAGAAGAACCTGTTTCTGAAAATGTATCACCCAAAATGGCTTCTTCATTGGAAGAACAGAATGAGGAAGCAGGGCACAATTCACAGGAGGCCCCTGCTTCCTTGAGTCAAGGTTCTTTGATAGTGGTTGAACTCGAGGGTGTTTCTTTGCAGCAGCCTTCTGGACAGGAAGGACATAAAAACCAGTTAGAGGAGCCCTCAGAAGAGCCTGCTGAGCAGATGGATCATGCAGACCTGCAAACAGCAGCAGAGCGGGCTGCTGACAGCAGCTCTGAGGAAACAGAAATTGAGGTACCCATTGTAGATCGGAGAAATTTGAGAAGAAAGGCCAAAGGCCACAAGGGTCCACCCAAGAAAAAAGGAAAGTCAGTTTAAAAGTGAAATACTGTTAATTTATCTATTTATAAGCAAGTTATTTTGTGTAAAACACCAGGGTGTGATTAAACCATACAGGATGCAGGACACACGTTTAAAATTCTGGGTTGGACATCTGCTTAGGGTTTATCACTTTTTTCCCTCAAATTTTCCTGAATATTTATCCACTAGTCATTGAGCTTTATCAGAGTATGAAATTAAACAGCTGCTCTCCTCCTTTTATAAAGGATGCATGCTGAGTAAGTACAGTTGTGCAAGCAAAGGGAACAGTTTGCATATTTGAGGTGCTAGTTGTGGAAGAAAAATGCAGCATCAAGTCCTGTCCCTTACATTCCTGTAGGAAAAATAGTTTTTTCAAAGTAACTCTTTTTTTCTTTACCATGAAGAGAAACAGAACGAGCAAAATTCTTCCTTGCTTCTTTTTCCTTTCCCATAGATTTGTCTCAGATGAGACTAAAGAATGTGATATTCTATAATTTGAGGTCTCAGAAATACACAAGCTATAACTTAGTAGATCAAAACGTAAGCAGCATCTGTCAATGACAAGAATCACTTCAAATAGCTGAGTCAGAAGTATTGTCAGTGTAGTACCTACCATGGTACACTCTGACCATGAAGTTCTTTACATGAAGATTAAGGAGAGATGTCTACACAGTAAGCTTCTTTGTAGCTTCCAAAGTGAGCATCTTTGTAAGTGTGAACATTCCTAGAACATATGGAATGTTGACTTGGTATGTATGTGGAGTTGTTTGAACTGCCTTCCTAACTACTTGTGTATGCTGAGCAGATATCTGACTACTTGCTACCTTCTGCGGAAAATGATGACTACTTAGGATCTTGTTTTGGTCTGAAAGGAAGTGGTGCATTGTATTTTCCAAATGCTCAGCTGGTGCTGTGTTATAATGATTAAAATGTGCCTGCTGAGTGTGTGACTGCTTTGAGTGCTGGCATTTCAGGTGGTTAACATTCATTAGTGTGGGTATTAGTAATGCTTGTTTACCAAACTTCAATGCCTTTAGGAGTTAGCTGGTGATTGCTTGCAAATACTTCTGATTCACACTTTCCTTTTCTAACTCGAAAGCTTCTCATTTCACTGCTTTTCTTAAAAAAGTGCTTTTCTTAAAAGCAGTGAGCAAACTTTGCTCTATGCAAACAGGAATAGAAGCAGACTTTTCATGCATGTTTCTCCTGAAAAACCAAGTATTTAAAGTAATTTGTTGTGCATATGCAGTTATTCCTTAGTTAGCTATGTGTTTCTTTCGGTAAGTGAGGTTCCTGTCATAATAGGTTAAAAACTCAGGCATGGAACAGAGCAATGATTCCAAGACCAGGAAATTACACTGCTATTTGTCCTGCTACACAGTTTTTCTAGAATAAGTGAACTGGTTTCCCATAGAGTCTCAGACTTGCTGGCATCTGGAAATTACTGTGCAGGACTTCTGAGTACATGATTCACTTAGTCTTAACTTTTATCCCATTATGAGGCTAATACAAGAATCTGGTTATGGATTTTATGCTTATACAGTTTAACTATCTTTGTAAGCTATTGTAACTGTAAGATACACTCACAGAATTTCTTTCGGCTGAAGTATCATGCTCGTTTTTAACCTTGAGAGCAGCTCACAGAAGAAAAATAAAATGAAAGATTTTAAGAAATATGTATTACCTAAACTTTAGATTAAGGTGATGTGGGATTACTCACTTCAGTATAGATTTCTTTATTGTATATAACTGTAACTTCCTATTACTGTACATTCCGGTAATCCTTATCAACTCCATGACTGACAAATTTAAAGATCTTTCATGACTGTTTATAAACATACTCAAGTGAACTGTAGGCATTTAAAAAAAAAAATTTTCTGTGAAGCACATGAGACACACATCTGTGGTGATCTGTATGGCTCATCGTCTGATGCTGAGTTTTAGTGTGCAAAAGAAAAAGTGGCTAGAAAACATCTGTTTCACTGCTAGGAATTTGGTATTTGTGAGGTCTGATGGCTTTACAGGGTAGTTGTATACAGGTTGTGCTTCCATTATTAGAGCAACCATTACTGAAGATTATTCTATCAGTTCATACAAACATATACAGCTTCAGAAAGATAAAGAACCTTTTGCTTATGAAAAGAGAGTCCTCGTTACTTCTGTTATCTCTGTGTGGGATTTTGATATGTACCTCTATTGTTTGTACTTCCTGGAAGGTTGGAAAACTTGGGGAAAAGATAGGTCTCTCATCTGGATTTCACTTTTCACAGCTAAACCGGAACAGATTTCAATTTAGTATTCTTAAGACATTTTCATATTGAATACGTTAGTATTACAACAGGGCTATTAGATTATCTCAGTCTTGAATTCTACTGAGAACAGATAAAGGAACTCATTTCAGTGAGTCACTTTTAAATACTGAACTTAAATCCACACATTCAAGTATACTTGAGTAGATAGCTTTCTAAGTCTGGGGAACCTAAGACAGCAGCTGATGGCCAGACTGTTACAAACAGAATGTGGGCAGCTGGGTGGCAATTAGCAATTTTGATAAACAGTAGTCTTGAAAACTGGACACTGTTTTAACTGTGGTAGCAGCAGTACTTTGAACTAAAGGGAACAGGCTTTTTCTACAGCAACTTCTTTGGAATCAGTCATCTTGCAGTAACTACGGAGTAGCAAAACAAAAATGTTGACTTTAAATAACAGTTTTTATTGGTGTACTGACTGACTCACGGGAACAGTAGTTTAACAATTAGTCTCTACCTTCTGTTATATTGATGCAGGGGAACATAAGCGATAACTGTATTGACTGAAATGTTCCACCTTGAAACCAGCGTTTTTTAGGATTGGATGACTTTTTTTTGATCTGTTAACTGTCTTATTGCCACCAGACACTTAAAGAATTCTTAAGATCTTACTGCACCAGCAACCAATGATGAAAAGATCAACTTTATGTAAGTTTGTACCAAATGCTATTGCAACGTGCTGTGGAAGTACATGTGTACAGTGATAGCAAGCAGTATTATTTTTGTGCTTTAGTCTAGAAATAGTTTAAAGAACATGAATATGTGACTTCAGCCCTGCATTTAAATGGTAAATGGTTTTGTATCTGAATGCAACACTTGTTCAAATGTCAGTACTGTTAATTTTTAAGATCACTTGCTTTGCTTCTCCCACATTGTTTTTTGGTCTGTTCATTTCATGCAGAATTCTTGTTTGCTGTTCTTATGTTTTATAGCCCTTTACACAAAAATGTGTGTGTCTTACTTCAAAAGCCTTGTAACTTATTTGAAGATGTCTGACCTTGGTTTGTTGCTTCTCTAGTAACCATTTCATTGTAGATGCTATTAATCATCTACAATGCCATCAACACTACTAAGTTAAACTTGGCAACAAACAGGCATAACTTAACTTCTCTGCTTTAAGTGACTATTCTAAAACTACTTCTATGGGGATATATTTGTAGATTATTTTGACAAATGTGTTAGATGTGTTCCAAACTAGTTATAACTTCTTTATAGGTTTTAAAGATGTGTTGCCATGCTAGAATATTGTACTTAGGTCTTGTTCCAGTGTTAGTTTTTCCTTTTTATAGTATTGTCTTGGCTGCTTTTGAAATGTTTTCAAGTAGTAAATAAACTATTTTGTAATTTTCTTCCCTGATTGTTTTTTTTTTCCTTCTTTAAGTCTTTTCTGCTGTACATGAAACATATTTTAAAGAGGTTCAATTCACTAGAACTAGCATAATTTTACAATCCACCAAGGAGCTTTTAAAACCTTAAAACACTTTCCTCTGCTTAATTAGGTTATACATCAATTGTGAAAGAAAAAGCTGTAGAATAAGTTGCTGTGACTGTTACATGCATTCTGCTGTTTATACCAACCATGTGAGATGATGTAAACTTAGCGGTTTTTAACATACAAGTCCCTTAGGAATGCTGTAATGCACACCCTAAAGTGTGGTACATTAAAACATGTGAATAGCAAAAAATTGCATCACTCAGCCAACAAGTCATGTATTTATAGCACAGAATGTAGTAATGGTCTTGAGACATCTGTAGAAAAGGAGTGATCTCTCAGATCAGCTGAGGCTT
>VXBZ01010773.1:10320-82271 GCA_013399135.1 Heliornis fulica
CGTTGACCACCACTCTCTGAGTGCGGCCATTCAGCCAGTTCCTTATCCACCAGGTGGTCCATCCGTCACACCCATGCCTCTCTAGTTTAGAGAGAAGAATGTCGTGCGGGACAGTGTCAAAGGCTTTGCACAAGTCCAGGTAGATGACATCCGTTGGTCATCCCTTATCCACCGATGCTGTCACTCCGTCATAACAGGCCACCAGGTTGGTCAGGCACGGTCTTCCCTTGGTGAAGCCATGTTGGCTGTCACCAGCCACCTCCTTGCTCTCCATGTACCTTAGCATGGTCCCCAGGAGAATCTGCTCCATGACCTTGCCGGGCACAGAGATGAGGCTGACCGGCCTGTAGTTGCCTGGGTTCTCCTTGTTCCCCTTTTTAAAAATGGGGGTTATGTTCCCTCTCTTCCAGTCATCGGGGACCTCACCAGACCTCCACGACTTTTTGAATACAATAGTCTCTAATATATCTGAACCGCCTGAAACATTTCCACTGTCAGTAAGAGAATGCATAAACATTTTTTATCTGTCTTTAGTAGGGTTATTACAAATAGCAAGACTCCTGTGCATAATTTAGCACTGATGTAAAGCCCACAACACTCTGTATCCCGATACTGTAGTTGTTTCTTTTTAGAGTCTTTTTATTTGTCTTGAGACAATAAGAAGCATAAATTAGAAAGAGTGATAGTGAAGACTTACTGCCCCCAGGTGTCTATATGAGGATTCATTTTATTAGTAGGCAACAGTATCCTTCAAGGAAATACTTTCCTTTTTCTGTCAAAGAAATAAGATTCTGTGCTTTTATTTTAAACATCTAAAGACTTTCAACTCCTTTCAGGATGTACAGTATTGTTGTGAGAGTCAGAAATAATAAAGATCATGATTCGGGCACTGACCAAATGCATAAACTGATGTTTTTCTCAAGAAGTAGTTCGTTTGGGAATGGGCAAACTTTGAGCAGGGAGTGCTACAGTGTGACTGAAACAGGTGGGTCTTCCAGTGGGATATGGTGCTCTCTGTGGAAGGCTTGTGTAAACTTAAACGGTAGTTGCCCTTCACTACTTCAGGACTCTTCCCCTGTCATCCAGCGACACATCTGTTGTACTCAGACCCAGTGTACCAGCAGTGTGTCTCACCTTTTGTGGTGTTTTACAGGTCAGTAAGCTGAAGTGCCTTTGCCTGTGCTTACACTCACCAAGCGCGCTAATTATTCAAGTGACAGAGGCTCGTGCTGTAAGGTGGAAAGAGTCGCTGCCAGTCCTATCTTGATAAAAAGCCATCACACTGGTATAGCACTTTCTCAATATACATGTTTACTTATTTAATATTGCAAAAGCATACATGAGTAATGCTATTCCAGATTACTTTATAACAAGCTATTTCTGATGCTCAAAGAACAGTGCAGCTGGCCCAGGAACTGAATGAAATAGTGCAGTTTGCAGGAAGCTGTGATACATCAGGTGCCTTTCTTCCCTTGAGATACATAAAATCTAATACATTCAGACAAGGAGATGTACATAATTCACCAGGTTTTCTTTGATATATTAATCTATGCTCTTAAACAATTGAAGTTTCTAAAAAATTAGATATTTTAAGGTTTTAGATATTTAACTATTAAATTATGTTTCCTGAACTACAAGAACATGTTACTCTGACCATGATCCTGTCTGCAGAATTTATAGTACTTGTCATAGCGACCTGACCAAATTACACATGGAGTGTTTACACTCTATTTAGCAATGTATCAGGAGTTTCAAATGGGTACAGTATTCCTATTTAATTCTTTAACTAGACTATTAACATACCTTTCATAAAAATGGTGCTATATTAATTCTAGAAGTATTTCCACTTAAAGAATCCTTAAATCTATCCTTATAGAGCTGATTTGCAGTTTCCCTGGGATGAAAGGTACTGCCTTCACTGAAGATTTGATTCCTTAGTATCTCAAAATCTAAATAAGAAATGATACATACATATTTAATACTACATGAGAAAAGTGAAGGCAGAAAGGTTAGTAGAGGATAAATCCTTACCTTTATTTTTTTTTAAATGAGAGAAAAAAAATATCTATATTGACAAAGTACAGTACTAGAGCTCCAATGCCTTTACTTGCCAGCACTTTTCTGCTTTCATCATTCTATTCAGAACTTCTGTAGCTCTTTTCAGACATCCAAAATTAAAGCTCTAGCAATAAAAATAGAACTCAACAGATTACAAAAATCCTTTTACAAAGTTCACAGAATCACAGAACGATTGAGGCTGATGGAGACCTCTGGAGGTCAGTTTGACCGATTGCCCGGTAAAGTGAGGCCACCTATAACCACTTTCCCAGACCATGTCCAGACAGCTTTTGATGCTCTCCAAGGATGGAGATTCCACAACTTCCCTGGGCAACCTGTTCACATGCTCATTCTCTCCCATAGGGAAAAAGTACTTCCTGATGTTCAAGAGGATACTCGTATGTTTCAGTTTGTGATTATTACCTCCTGCCATTTCATTGGAGCCACTGGACAAATTCTGGCTCTGTTGTCTCTGCACCCTCCCATCAGAAATCTATACAGCTTAATGAGGTCTCCCCTGAGCATTCTTCATCTCTAGGCTGAACACTCCTGGCTCTCTCAGCCTTTCCTCTTATGTGACATGCTTCAGTCCCTTTTATCACCTTAGTGACCTTTCTCTGCACTGTCTCCAGTAGCTCCACCTCTCTCTTGTATTGGGGAACCCAGAACTGGACAAACTCCTCCAGAGGTGGACTCAGCACACTGTGAAGAGCAGAAGGATCACCTCCCTTGATGTGTGGTTAAGACTCCCTTCTAATGCAGCACAGGTTACTGGTGGCTATGTGTGCCACAAGAGCACGTTTGCTGGCTCAACTTTGTGTCTGCCATGATCCCCAGGTACTTTTCTGCAAAGCTGCTTTCCAGCTTTCAGCTTATTTGGGTTGTTCCTCCTCAGGTATAGGACTTTGCTGTGCCTTTTGTTGTATTTATTGAGGCCTGTCGAGATGACTCTGGATAGCACCACGACCCCCTGGTGTATCAGCCACTTCTCCCAATTCTATATCATCAGCAATCTTGCTGAGGGTACATTGCACCACCACTCAGATTATTAATGATGTTGAATGGCATTGGACTCAGCATTGACCCCTGGGGTAACCTGCTAGTTACTGGTGTCCAACTAGTTCACAATCCCCTGGCCCATCCTTTTGCATAGTTTTCATTCCACCTTGCTGTCTGCTCACCAAGCTGATGCTTCAGCAGCTTCTCTGTAAGGATCTGGACGTGGGCAATAGTCACCACACTCCACATATCTACCAAGAATGTATTTTCATCATAGGTTATCAGGTTGGTGAATCCATGTTGATTAGTCTCACTCAGCTTCTTGTTCACATGCCTGGAAATGGCTTCCAGGATTTTTTATTCCATGACCTTCCTCAAGTGTGATGTAAACATAATCTAAAGACTGACACACATCTGAGTGCAGATAGAAAACTTGCACACTAAGCTAAGTTTTGCCATAATTTAAATGCGGGGAAGTTGCACTCTAAACAAAAACCCTAGTTCCTAGCAGGTAGTCACAAGTTCTGTCACATTCATCAGCAAAAAAAGTAAAACCCCAATTGGTGATGTCTAGCAACCTTGCAGTACTAGACAAATAACATTCCCAAGTGGCTTTTTACTAAGGGTTCCAGCATTGCTTAAGACAGCTGCTCCTGTTCCAAACAGCTGCTCCTGGTTACACACAGGAGCAGCTGTTTGGAACATGGTTTGTTACAGGCAGTAGGTGCTGTCCATCTGGAGGCTGATGAGGAGTGGCAGATCAGACATCCTTGGGTGGTCTCACAGCAGTCAGTGACACTGTGGATGGAACGAAGTGAAGGGATTTTCTCACAGAATGTCAGCTGGCCTTCATCTATGCCCACCCTCACACCCCTAGTGGGCTTTCTGCTTTGGTTGCTTTTACATTCTGTGAGCTCTGTGGCACAGAGGGATTTAATTGTATAGTGATATTAGGAATCAGCGACAGCTCTTTCCGTGATTTGTTACAGATACTGGAAGTATGATAATGTGCTTGTAGATCTCTCACAAGTTCCACTGTTGTTCTGTACATTGTACAGAGAGAACTGCATTAGAAGACTAAGGCAGCTGCCCACTCATTGGTTTTCCTTCATATCCCTGTATGGATGCACCTTCAGGATATTGTACTTCTAAAGATGCATTAGGAATAGGCATTTAAGTCTCAACACAGCACATAACAAATCGAATCATTCACCCTGCTTATATTATTTCCAGCAGGAACTTTGGGAAATGCTCAGTGCACAGGGTATACTAGAGATCTGATGGTTGATTTCTCTGTGTGTGTGTGCACACACATGTGAAGTTTCTAATATTTGCACATGCAAAAGTTAAAAATTATTTTCTGGGTTTTGGCAATTGGTTTGAGATGTTAAGCAATCTTGCAGTCAGAATTGTATAAATTACTGATGTTCTGTTGAAGTGGTTTGGAAGTCAATCTTGTCCTCAGCAAGATGTCTGAGTGGATTAATAGTCTCATTCCAGTGATACAGAACATGTAGATAGATTTAAATATACAGCAGTTTGTCCTTTGTGTGTAAAGAGATTAAACAACTAAAACAAACAAAAAAAAAAACCCAGGGAATTAAAAACGTAACAGATCAGTGTATCTGTAAGAGAGTTTGTGTACTGCTGAAATACCTGATTTTGACTTGATGATTTTTAAGGACACAATTATGTTCATAATAAATACTTCTCTTACAGAGTTTGCCACCAGTACCAATTGCTTGTTACAATATCTGCAGGGGGGGTGGTGTTAGAATAATTTAGGGATATTTTTTTCACTTGCTTTAAAATAAAAATATTAGCAACTCTATGAAACATGATTGTGACATAATGATAAATACCATCTAGAAACTACATGAATTTGTGACCAAGCTCTCAGTATTAGATAAAAATCTCAGAATGTTAATGAGAATATGTGAGGCTTTTTTAAAAATAGTCATACTTCCTTATTTCTCTGGAATATATCTAACCTAGTTTATTCAGAGTTATCTTTGAATTTTCTACGGCTTTGATTACACTTGATTTGAGATTCTAGATCTTTTGTCCATATGTGCACACCCTAGGACTTTATATTACAACTTCTATATTTCTGAAGATCGCCCACTCTTCTGTATTTCAGAAATATGTGTAGTTATGCTATCTTTCCAGACAAAATCTTCCACTTTTACAGTCTATTTCAGTATTGCTGTTTTTTAGCAGAAACTTCAGCCTGTTTACATTTGAGAATTAACCTGCTCAGTGTACAACATGTTCTTTTTATCCACAGGTTATCAATGTGATTAATTACAAAGTAATTGTACCTTGTCTTCAGCCAGACTAACCCTTTCAATATAAATTGCATTACACGATACAGTTTTGTCTCTAAATAAGTAAATGCGCTATTTACCTATTTCTTTTTCTAGAGAAACTATGGAAGGGGAATTCTTCACTCATTCTGAAACAATTTATTTGCCTGTCATTTGGCTTAACTTCTTTCTGAAGGGCCTTCTCTTTTCATTTGTTCATGGTAGGATTATATTTCAAGTCTTTGTGAGGACATTTAATCATCTGTAAACTCCCTCCAAGATTTTTTTACCTCATCATCTTATACCTCCTAACAGAAGAGTCCTATAAAAACATTTTGTTCTGAAGAACTCGCAGACATGTTCCTGGTACATTCTAGCTGCTGCTCGGAAAACAGACAAAAAAATGACTCAATTTCTATAGCTCATCATCTTTTAAACAGGTCTTTGATTTGAAGTAGTTGATTCTGCCTTTTGAGCTTGAGTCACACAGTAATTCTAAAAGAGATGCAGGAAAAATATAAATGTCTAAACAATTTACCGTCCTAGTTGCAGAACTATGAGGAAAGAGAATTTGAAAATTAAACCACAGAGGTTTTGTTTCTGCTCACCCACAAAGCATATTACACTAACCTTTGTATTAAAATTATGTTTTTAATGAAATAATAAGATTAGAAAGCAGTCTGAGGGATTATGTTTACATTCCTTATGATATACCTTCTCTACTAACTTTCAATCAGTGCAACCTGTGGAGAGCATATGGCGGTTTTGTGAAATCGTGAGGGAGAGTAAGAAATAAATGTACCTTTTTTTACCTTTTTTCCCCCCAATGTGTAGGTGAAGAAACATTGAATGAAGCTATTGTGGAAAGGCTGAAAAAAACCCAAAGGAGGTAGTCTTTTGCCTATGTTCAGTTAAACTATTGTGTTTTACTGCTGTGAGCTGCTGTGGGCAGTGAAAGTTTTCATTAGGGTCAAACCATGGAGAGAAATTCTCTTGAAAGCTATGAGAATGCTTTCAAGCATTCTTGCAAATGCAAAGATACTGCATTTGGGCAGCAAGACACAGACCTGCATGTTTTCTAAAAGAGCATTTGGATAAAGCACTATATGCTTATTCTGGACTAATCTTCTTCTTAGACATCCACTGTGGTCAGCTTTTAGAGCACGTATAATGGGTTAGATGGACCTCCGAGCTATGATCCTTTGGATCAGCACTCTGATGATTTTAATTTGGCATCATTTTAGGTAGTTTTTTTTTCTGGCCTTACTTTCTCTAAGCTTTTGCCAAAATTAAAAACAAAAAGCCATGAAAACTAAGATTAGCATCACAGTCTTTTATCAGGGACATCTAGGGTGATGATTGCCTTCTAAAATTTGCAGAGTACTTTTGGTCTGTTGACCCATAAAATGGGTATACTCTTCTAGCTGATGTGGGAGCTGCCAGCACAGTTAATTTGAGGTATTTTAACTGAAAAATCCCTTTAGCAACATGTGCTCCTCTCTCTGCCAGGTCACTTGCATGTGAAGCATGGATGCTGACGATAATATCTTTAAACAAATCTGCCCTTCGGAATTACTGTGGCAAACATTGGAGTTTCATTTAAGGAAAACTTTGCACAATAGAAAGTCTCTTTTGGTAGATACAGCTCAGATACAGCTCGCTGTTAGTCATTTTTTTTCTTCCTAGATTTTAAAATTAATAGGATGGATTTTATCTGTATGTCTAGCAAGAGCTTGAACATGTATTTTAATACATCATTTCTGAATATACACAAAAATCCCTTTTCCTTCTATACACCTAATTGTATTATTTTTTAGGTTTTACTAGGTAATAACATGTCTTTTTTTCCGTTTTATCCTTCTACAAAATTATTTGCATAATATTTTCAATTCCAGCTGTGTTGTTAAGATAGCAGATGACATTCATAAAATACTGTGATGCCATCAAGTAGATTTATGTACTATTATTTCTTAAAACTGCAGTTTGAATGGTGATTCCTCCAGCGCAGGTACAGGGTAAACTCAGGAGGCTAGCATTTTTAACCCTTGTCCATTTTAAATTAGTTATCTGATCTTGTAACAACAGCTGTCACTCTGAGATCCAGGGCAGAAAGGACAAGGTGTTAATGTCTAAATTGGCCTGTGAGATCTGGTGTGTGTAAGTATGAAGCAAAATTAAAACCATTATTTTAAAAAAAGGAGTCCATTTTAAAAGTTACTTAGATATACACTGTTAGAAACTTTGACCTACCTGTTACAGCCATTTATGCTAGAACAGTTTGAGAGAATGCAACTCCCACACGTCTGTCAAGCTATTCTGTTAGAGGTTGTTGCTTCTGAGAAGTCTGTCATTTAAAAAGTCAAGGCCACAGATGTGACTGGATTTTTCATTCTGTTAACCCTACTAATGAGAAGAGATAGTGGTGGGTTACTACCGTGACTGAGGACTGAGTTCACAATGCAGCTAAGCAGACCTTCTAGCCAGCTATGGTCAAGAGGAGTGACAACCCCTCCATATGGACTGCACCTTCATTCCTCAGATTTTCATCAGTTTCTCCAATCCTTCTTGATTATGCATCTCATCAGTAAAAAAAAAAAAAANNNATATATTATAACGTTTTATTACTGTATTAATAAATTATGTACTCTATAAAGCATGCACAAAAATAGGGATTAAAAAGGATGAGATTAAGGAGAAATATACTCTTTCTTTGAAATACACTTTTAAAATCTTTTTTATTAACAGTGCAAACAATACTTCTTTCCCAAACCTCAGTGGACCTCCCTATGCAGACACCCCACTTTGGAGACCACAGCCCTTCTGAGTGAGTTGGCAGACAGACCTTCTTTTAGAAAACTCACCTTCCAAAGCAAAGCAATTAATTATTTTTTGCTGGATGAGCTCTCTGAAAGGTGCTTTCTGAACAGAAACAACAATGGGGTAGGAAGGGTCATGTCTGAAACAGTACAGTCTGACCATCCCGTTTGTGGCAGCTAGGTTCTCAGAGCCCAAGCATCTGCCCATCTTCAGAGCCCATCTGCCCACACCCTGCCAATAACTGCAGGATCTGAGCATTATTTAAGTCAGGACACTTTCTGTCCTTCTCCCTATACTTTGAGCCTTCTATCCAACCACAGAAGGACAAAGACATCACAATCATCACAAGCTAAGGAGCAGGACAGGGATATTTCTCTATAATGTCTCAGCATACCTCCACTACCACATACACAGCAGCACTTCTGGCTGTCCCTACTTCTGCTGGCTCTGTTACAAATGTGCAGTAGTAGTTTGAGACTACCTGGAAGCTTACACATTGATATTCCATCCCTCAAAATTTACAGAAAAAATCATCATGCCACGTTGAGACCCCCCTGGACATGCAGGACATACTAAGTTTTCTGCTAGGAAATACGTAGACAGTGGTACTAAGAAACTTTCTCCTACCGTATTCAAAATGCATAACTCCAAGAGGTGTTAGTGAGATCAACACAGGCATCCTCAAAAACTAAGACAATATGTTTAATTTGTGCAAAGCAAATTGGGAAAAAAGGAACCTTTGCCTTTGGGAACTGACACTATCCACAACCTAACTCTGCTTCTTGACCCATACCAAGTCACATCTGTTCTTCCTGCCCTAGCAACACTGAAATAATACACTCTTTCTAGCAGAGACGAGATTTCAATGTTAAAGGACTGGAAACAATAATGGCAAAATGGAAGTATGTCTTAAAAACAGATAACTTGATCAGTAAACTTAGAAACTTTATCTATCTGAACCTTCCTTTATAAAGTTAATCTCTGTCAGTTGATCCATCTGCTTTAGTTCTGCAGTCAGAAAATCATGTTCTTGTTCTTTTTTACTTACTGTCTCAGCTAGTGCTTTCCAAATTCATTTATTTGGATTGAGAAAGCTATCAATCATGCAGCTTAATCAATGTATGCAACTCCTCACAGCTGTCAGCACTATCCAAAGTGAGCCTCATGCATATTAATATTGTCATATTAGTAAAGATTTTGAGAAAATAATATGATACCTGGTGGGACACTGAGGAAGAGAATATAAGACATTGGGACTAATAAGAGAGTGGTTTATACTAAAGAATGATCATGAAAGTCCTTTAATCACTGTCCAATTTATGGTTCCTCATGGAGAAACAACAGTATTAAAAAAATCTTCAATCATATAAGTATCTTCAGCTTCTCATTGCTAAATTATTAACCATTTGATATTTCCTTCTTTAATTGCTGATGCATTGTATAAAATTTTAATTTTGTTCATTTTGGAAAGGCATCTGTGGGAATGTGAAGAAGTTTTTCTGAACTGCTGGTAAATTGGAGAAGACAGTAGAGATTAGAGTGATTTCATTGGTTAAGTCAGCAGAGAGAGGTGGCTTGCAGGCTGCACGCTAGTATCTATGCTGCCTTCAGGTCTGTCAGCTAAAATTAATGACTCGCTGCAAACTAGAAAAGACTGTTTTCTGTGAGCAGCTAGGGCATAAAACAGCTTTCCAAGGTCACATTCTGTGCACACTGTGTTCCTCATTAACCTCCGCCTGGCCTAATCATCAGCGAAAAACAAAATCCCAGTGTAGACATATGATAAAAGGCAGCAGTATCTGCTTGCATTTTGGAGACCAACAGGAGGTAAGGGAGCTTACTCTATGAGCAGTTCACCTAGATAAGATTTGGTTGAGTAAGCCTGTTTTGAGTGGAACTGGGGGAAGCAAAATATAAATACAGCCCGTATCTAAGAACAAAGTATGGTCCTATGGTATTCACATTATAACATGCATGTCTCTTTTTTTAAACACAGAATTCATGTGCCTTTTAACTTGTCTTACTAATTTTCTATTATCCACAAATATTAGTCATAAAGAAAATTTTCTTTAAATTAAATTGTTAAGACAACAAGTTTTGTTTTCAAAATTTGACTTTTTTTTAGTTGGTGGTCCATTTAGATTGCTAAAAGCGAGGAAAAAGAGCAGCGACTTTAGACTCTTTGACAGAAGAGAGTCCTTTAGCTGGGGTACTTGTCCCAGAGTCAAAAACCTGTGTTCAAAACAGCACCATATTGTGTCTTTATTTCTTTCAGACATTTAAAGGATAGATAGGAAAAGAACTGTGTTTCTTTCAAGGGGCTAAAAAAAACCAAATAGAGCAAACTTTGAAAAAACTCCACAAACACTTTAGAACTAAAAATAGTGCAGACTAATGAAAAGCTTGCATAAACATAATACAATCAAGATTTATTTCAAATAATAACACATGAGTTTTCAATACTGCAGAAAATCTATATAGTTCACATGCTATAGATTGGCACACTGATTGTTTCAAATGATGACTTCTTAGCCAATGAGTTAGAAAATTTATATACTTCACATGACTTACGTTGGTATTGTGATACTACACTAATTGTCAGCTAATTATGCTGGGCACTGTACACACAGTAAATCGTCCATTTTCCTGTGGGCAGTCTTCTGTACAGACAGTTGCAGAGTGCCCATGTTTTGGCAGCTCCTTGGAGTTGCTTCCTTTCTCGGAAAGGAAGAATCTCCTGAGAGTTCCTCAGGATTGTCTGGCTCTCTCACTCTGAAGCCTCCCTGGTGGAATGCTGTAGGGTCACATTTTGATTGGCAAATATTTTTCAAATTACACCTATTGTACCTTAAGAAATAGATAATTTAAATGGAAGCTGAGGTATTACATGATTCTCTCTGGAAAAATTGTGAGACTCTGATACTCAATATACTGCACAAAGACAATGCTTTCCTTATATTTTTTCCATATATTTTAACATTTCCAGAAAACATTATTTAAGATAAATAGTGGATTACAAGAGCTGTTTGCTGTTCTTTCAATGTAAGTATAACCTAGAGAAAGAACCTTATTGTTTTTCCTAAACTGATTTGCCAAAGGGAGGCGTTTTCTTGTTACACAACTTAAAGAGTGAAGGCATAGCGGTGTTTCTCAACATAATCATATAGTATATGCTACATATTTCTGCTTCTGTAGAACGAGTATGCTTGCTTAATGTTTTGTTAACTCAATTCCAGAAGGTCATGTCTTTTATATCAGGACAGCACATCACGAACTAGCATGGTTAGCGACCGTGGGTTAGTGTTGGAATAACTCAGAGTGTCATTCATTCACAGTGATTCTGATTGGATCTGACAGGAAGAGTGTGTGAAGGCTGTGCAGAGGGTGATTATCTAAAATCTGCTATTCCACAGAACATTTGTGTGCACTGTTTATTCAGTCTCCTGCTGAGTATCCAAACTCCTTTTAGATAAAATCTGTGATGATGGAAAACAGTTGTGGAAACAAGTGGAGACATGCCAGAGAAAAAAGAGATCTATGCCTTTGATACCTGATAGAAGTCGATGCTTCAAACTTTGCATCCATGTCCTTCCTTTTTTACAAGGGCCACTGAAGAAAAGAAGGTCCACATTCAACCCAGTGCCAAAATCCAGCATCTTGCTGTGTTGCCAAACTAGAAGTTCTTTAGCTCAGGATGTTCTCCACACCGAGGGCAACTTTAAGGCTGTCTTAGATCTAAGTTGCCACTGGGAGCATCTCTGTCTGTCACCCCATAAAATGCAGAAGGAGTAAGGTAAACATGTCTAAGCAAGGGGGCTAAACACCTAAGATTAAGAAAGAAAATACATTCTGAGAATCCACTGCAGCCACTGTACTTCTCTAACAACCCACTCACTTCTCAGTGACATCTGTGTCTTCGGTCACACATTTCTCTATCATCTGCTAGCTGTCAAGAGCGACAATGTCCCTTGTAGTTTACAACAAAATAAAATGATTCAGAAACTTAAGCAACTTAGTCATTTGTACAGAAAGCAGACCTGCTTCCTGTGATGAGTGTTGTAATTAGCAATCTCTGAATGCCTGCAGAAAGAAATCTGAGTATCAAAATGGATATAGGAATTCCTATGGATATAGAATTCAGGAGCATTAAATACCTCTCAGATGAGTAAAAGGCAACATCATTTTAAAAGAACCAGAGATGAGAAGAGTATGTCACCTCTGAAGACAGGCTGAGAGACTTGGGCTTGTTTACCATTCAGAAGGCTCCAGGGAGATTTTATTGCAGCCTTCCAGTATCTGAAAGGACCTACAGGAAAATCGTAGAGAGACTGTTTATCAGAGAGTGTAGGACAGGGGGAATGGCTTTAAACTAAAAGACAGGAGATTTTAGGAAGAAATTCTTCCCTGTGAGGGTGGTGAGGCCCTGGCACAGGCTGCCCAGAGAAGCTGTGGCTGCGCTTTCCCTGGCAGTGTTCAAGGCCAGGTTGGATGGGGCTTTGGGCAACCTGGTCTGGTGGAGGGTGTCCCTGCCCACGGCAGAGGGGTGGGACTAGATGGCCTTTGAAGGACCTTCCAAACCATTCAAGGATTCTATGGACAACAGGCACGCCTCCAGTGTGAGAACCGTTTTGCTTTCAGGAGGCCTGGCTGTGTGCAGCAGGCAGGCAGCTGCAGCCCCATTGTTGAGCGCATCGCGGTGCTAAGGACATGCAGCTGCTCAGAGCATCCCTGTGCCCAGGGCATCTCGGTGCTCAGAGAATCCCGGTGCCCAGGGCATCCCGGCGCTCAGGGTATCCCGGTGCTCAGAGTATCCCGGTGCCATGGGCATCCCGGCGCTCAGAGCATCCTGGTGCTCAGAGCATCCCGGGGCCCAGGGCATCCCGGCGCTCAGGGCATCGCAGTGCTCAGAGCATCCCGGTGCCCAGGGCATCCCGGTGCTCAGAGCATCGCGGCGCTCAGGGCGTCCCGGTGCCAGCCCGGCTTCCGTCTCCGCGGGAACTGCAGCCTCTGACGAGTCGCCGGACTCTTAAACACCGATGATGGGCTGCGGAGACCTCACTTCCTTGACGCGGAGGGCTGCAAACAACGGTGTGAAGGTGACACCTTCCGGACAAAGAAGAGATTTGCACAACCGCCAAACGCGTCCCTCGCTCCGATGTAAGGACAAGGGACTAGTTATTGTCGCCTCTGCAGCCTCCATTTGCTTCTAAAATATTGATGCATAATTGCTTCCCGCTGATACCACCAAGCCTCCCAACGCCGGCAACCTTCGTGTTGCTGCTGGTATTTGCTAAGTGACGTTCTGATGTTTTAGAACCCTCTACTAAATAAATGAACAACATTTTAGAAGTGAAAAACACTTCTTTAAACTTTTTTTTTTTTGTTAACAAAAACCCAACCTGCTAATGATATTAATTACGTGAGAAAACAACGAGATAATACATCTTCAGTGATGTGGGGTAATGGTATCTTCATTACCTCATCCTAACGCTGTGTGGAAAGCAAGTGCTCGGCGTGACACAGATTGAACTTCCCGTGTGATAAGGAGGTTCATAGATTAATGCACAGAGAGCAAATTCCAACACCTAATTTCTTTCACTGTCTGAAAATGGATGGGCAGGTTAGACTGCTGAATGTCCGAGGTGTTCCCGGTTAATCTAGTTCACATAACACCGCATTACTCTTTCTACTTATGTATTGCTTGTAAACCTTTAGAAAAATCTCCATAAGATTTCCCTGATATAAATGATTCCTATCTGTATAGACACTGATAAGTAG
Organism: Heliornis fulica; assembly: GCA_013399135.1. Taxonomy (NCBI): domain Eukaryota; kingdom Metazoa; phylum Chordata; class Aves; order Gruiformes; family Heliornithidae; genus Heliornis; species Heliornis fulica. Next base: position 24,279 of record VXBZ01010773.1, read on the forward strand.
AACTGATGTTGAGAGCAGAAGGAGTCGACCAACAGGGAGGATTTTTTTGGGTCACTCAGCTGGTGTGGCAGTTCTGTGCCTTTAGTTCAACTGAGACTTCATGATTTCCTGCAGTGGGAAAATGCCACTCTCCTAAAAATGGCCTTTACTCAGACAAATTGGTGATTTTCTTTGGAGTACTTGACCTTAAGGTGTGACACCAGAGATAGGGAATAGTAAAGGGATCCTGCTCAGGCAGGGGGATTGGACTAGATGATCTTTAGAGGTCCCTTCCAACTCCTGACATTCTGTGATCTTGTGATTTGGGGGTGCGTAGTTTGCTATGTACCCTCTTGCACCAGTCAGCATTGTGCTACGGGACCTTTCTGAGGTTGGGAGTCACCTGTTACTACTGAAACTCATGGTGAGCAGGGCAAACCATGAGAAGAGAAAGACCTGGCTCTCTTTACAGGTGATTTCTTTATGTCTTTTTTACTATTGCAGAAATAGATCTCAAATTTCTCCAGAACAACATCTTTTCTTTTTTTTTTCTGGGTAAATAAATTTAAACATAGGTACCTTGGCTGGTGAAATTATTGTATGGCCAAGTGAACGTACTATCCGGCTCCAAGCTTGAATTTGGTATCCATGATCTAGTAAAGAACTAGTGACAAAACACATGTTGCACCAGTGCCCACAGCTGTGATTTAATTATAATCAGATAGGAAAATCCACATACAGGGTGCATCTTCAAAGCACTGCACACATAAGGTAATTTGGTTTTATGTATAATATTATTAAAGAAAATTAAAATCTTGAACACCCATCAGTGGAGTACAGAGTTATGAGAAGTTTGTTTTGCTTGATTCCCTTCCACATACATAGATAATATTTTAGCTCTTTTCTGTTCAGACTGACTGACACAATGCTGCTTAGGAAATAGTACATCAGAAGATGGACTGCAGATCGATCTCCCAGTTGGGCCTTAAAATAAAATAGAAGTTTATATTCAATCTTCTGCAAAGTTCTATGGCAGAGAGATGAAAAAACAAGTAACAGGCTTAAATATGCAACATTGCTGCTTCATCTTGGACAAAAACTGTTTAGTTCTAGAAATTCCCCAAACCTTGAAAACTACCAGTAGCAAATACAGATTATTTTAAACCTGCAAAATCCCAAAAGAAGTAGGTTTTTCTTACATACTGCCAAATATTGAATGACTTATGTTTTAAAGAATGTTACAGTTTAGTTTCAGTATATTTCAATGGGTGGAGAGAAATATTCATTGTATTTCTTGAATATTTGTTCTCATTACTTAAACCTCTTCGGTTTTGACCGTTGTTATAAATTTACTGTCAGTTAGGTTGGACAGTAAGTAGGTTTGATAGCGTTATGAGAGTTATATAGGGAAAAAGAGATTTTGTGATTTGTTTCAGGGCCAGTATTGGAGAGCAGGTTCAGCTTTGTAAGGTCCTGATGTACTGAGTATGGCTATGAAGGAGGCATCATATTTAAGAGCAGCCCAAACAGTGCTGTGCCTCAAATTTGTGTCTAAGGCAGTGTTGATAATACATCAATATTTTGGCAATTGCTAAATAGTGCTTGCATACCATCAAGGCTTTCTCTTTTCCAGCCTGCTCCATAGTGAGTAAACTCAGGGTGAGCAAGACATTAGGAGGTTGCTGAGGGAGGACAACCCGCCCAAACTGATCAACAGAATATTACATCCTAAGCATCCTTCTCACCACTAGGAGCTTGGTAAAGGAGGAGGAAGGAGAGCTATTTGTGTCTGTGGCATCTGTCTTCCTAAGGAGCTGTTACACATGCTGAGGTCCTGTTTCCCAGGCAGCATCTGGACATCTGCCTGCCTGGCAGGTTGTGAACAAATTCACGGTTTTGCTTTGATTGCAGCTTCCCCCGATTAAAGTGTCGATTAAAGTGTCGCCCTTCTGATCAAAGAGTCTTCTCACCTTCCTTCTATCTCCTCTCTGTCTCACAGCAGAGTGGAGTGAGTGGGAATCTATGTAGGTGTTTGGTTGTTGGCCAGGGTCAGGACACCCCTACAGCTGGCTACTGACCAGCATGGATGAGTAGACTCTGGGGGCACATACCCCTAACACAACCCTTCTAACATGGCAAAGATAAGAGAAAAGAAAATCAATAACTTTTTAACTGTTTCCTCTGAAGCAGTGTACAACTTAGCTTCATATAAAAGAATGCTGAAAGTATAAATTGAATATGGAAGAGTCACAGTCACGTCAGTAACAATGCTGGTGGCTTGATAAAGTATATAAATGATTGCTGGATGGTATTTTTCATTGGGAAAAAAAAAAAAAAAGGAAATTGTACCTTTGTTTCTTTGGATCTCAAGTATTTTAGTCCTATGTGGTGAAAAGCACAATCTTGAAAGAAACAAATCAGTATTACACAGTTCTACCATAACTGTTGCGTTATTTATCTGTAAGAAAAATAACAACCAAAGAGACATGTTTCTGCTGGATCTCCAAGAAAGATTATGTGAGCATGGCAGGCACACAGTGCTGTGCTTCAGGGTTACCTGCCACAATTTGAACCATCCTTGGATTAGATTGTTCTTGAGACAAAGGCTCTAATCAGTATTTGATAATGGCAGAATTTTCATTTGTGAATTTATGTAATTACATTTTAGGCTTGTCTAAACTTTGACATTCACAATATGCTGCAGCAGTTAGTTATCAGTTTAAATCACACCTTGGGAAAAGTACAACCTAGCAATATGTACCTAAACTAGATGTTGTTTTGCCTTTATCAACTTTTGTCTGCCACTCAATCTTGTTTAAAACGTTATTCTTCTGCAACTCAAATAACTTATTTTCAGATTCATAGTTAACTACCAGAAAATTTTCTCATATCATGAAGCCCCATTTTTTGTTTTAGTAGGTTGTACAACACAGATCCCACCTTACACTGTGAAAGTTGAATATTATTCACGTTGCTCTTTATAGAGCAACTATAGCTCTATGATAGATCTACTGCTTTTTCCCCCACTCTTCTCAGATATTGTTGGCATGGGACCTCTTTTTTTTTTAAATCAAAGTACACCATTTCACTCCTTCCACAAGTCTATTGATTCCTTCAAATAACTCCTACAGGTTTGTGTAGTGACACTCCTTCTATGCTGACTCTCCTCACTGTGCCATTTATACCCATATCTGCTGCTTTTATTCTTTACTGATGTATCAACCAATTTACACATAAAGACCCATCTACCACCTGAAAGATTTCTTTCCAGATCTGTTCCAAACATCAGTTAATAATGAACAGGGCATGCTCTGATAGGGAGGACAGGTTTTCCCTTAAGTGTCTCTCAGAGACAGATGCACTGTTGAGATGCCTTACCTGTTTTGTTTGTTCTTATGTCATTATTGTCTGCTACCAGGAAGGAGAAACAAGGAAGTAGGCACACATGTTTGCCCAGAACTGTTCTTATTGGCATCTTGCCACTTCTGCCCCTCTGCCCATTTAAGATTAATTTTCTTCTCTTTTCCTGCAGGTTATTCTCTCTTGCTTGACTCACCTCTCTGCTGAGACAATGACCAGCAGCATGGTTCAGTTGTAGCATGATTTGTCCATGTTGTGATATAGATCAGCATCACAGAGTACACTGTCTACCTTTTTGTTTAGGTTGCTAGGAGGACAAGATCAAAGGCACATCCTTCAGCTTTTGTATGATACCTGTGATCTTGAAAAAGCATACAGCAAATCTCTCTCAGTTCAAAGTCAGAGAATCCACTGTTCTTTTGTTTGTTTTTCTCTCGCTTAACAGACTTATTACAAACATGATCTTAGCAAAGGATGTTAAGGTGCACAGAGAAAGCTCTTCCTAGTGTACTGTTTAAACTGTCACCTACTACACGGTGTAACTGCATATGTAAGATGTGGCAGAAAAATTCTTAGTCTCATTGTCTAAGTTTGGTAGATTTTTCATCAAACAGTGAACCGTCACATATACTCTACAGTATAATTTTGCACCAAGGTGATTGCTGCACAGCACCTAATAGCAAGATTCTCTATAAAACCACAGTTCTTCCCCTTATCCCCATTTCATAGAAACTTTTCCTTTGCATGCAGGCTTTCCTTTACCCATGGCAGAATGCAGTGCCCTGAAGTAGCCCACAGATAACCTGGCATAAAACCTACACTCCTGCTGAATGACTGGTGAGCATGTCATCCTTTCCTAGGTCCGCTGTACCCCATCATCAATGCAGAAATAGCAACTGATATCACTCTTTGTAAAATGTGAGTTAGGAGCACACACTTTTAGTGTTTACTACCAAAGCCAAACAAGAGCCAAGCAATGTAAAATTCTTTCAACGGTGGAAATCTGAAGAGTTTCAGGAAGCAACCCAGAGTATGCACTAGTTCCTATGTCTGCACTGTCAAGAGATGAGGCTTGGTAGACTTGAAAATCACCTAAAATCACCTAAACTGCTTTCAAGCATAGTATTTTACTTCCTCATGAATGCATCTGAGGGTGCTGCAGACACTTACAGTTCCTTCTGTCTAGCCTGATACAAGAAGAATCAATGAGGAAACTAGTTTCCCCGAGTTCTGTCACTTATGTGACAGAAATGCTTTAATTTACTTCTTCAAATGTAGCCTGTGTCAAATTGCATCATATTTTTTAAGTAATATCTATGCGCATTTGGACGGAAAGAGACCAGAAAGAACTTATCCAAACAATCCACTTTTCTGTACTAGTGGTTTTATCTTTTTCTTCAAAGCATTTTCCTGATTCTTTCTTACCAGTTACTTCCTTCATTTTTGTATCATAACATTTATAGTCATGGAGATTTGCAAGGACATTGCCAGGCAGAACCACTCCACCTGAACCTAAAACGATTGAGCTGTGATTGTGTAATTGCATGTGATGGCTGAACTACGTGGCAAGCTGAGATTAGATCATGAAGAGAACCACATAACCATAAAAACAAAGTAATCTACAAGTTTCAAAGAGTATCTGCATGACCTCATTCCTTCTGATGGTCTTAGTAGGAGATGACGATAACAATGAGGGTGCCCATTTTCTTTAAAGAGTCCAGCGCAGGGCCACCAAGATGATGGAGTGGAACATCTTCCTTATGAGGAAAGGCTGAGGGAGCTGGGTCTCTTCAGCTTGGATGAGACTGAGGGGTGACCTCATTAATGTCTATAAATATGTAAAGGATGAGTGTCAGGATTCTATCAAGTAATCTAAAGGCTAATGTATTGTAAAATGTTAGACATGATCATCAGATTTTTATCCACAGAAACAGTAGAAGTAGAGGGATTAAACAGCAGGTGTTAGACAATATGGTCAGACTATTGCTATCTTATTTGCAGTGCAGAGATGATTTCTTTCCAATACATTGTATAATACATTTCTTTTAAAGTATTGTTATATATATTCTCCTTTATGGTTTTCAGAAATGTGCTGCATTTAGAAGACTGTATGACCATCAACAACAAATCATACAAATCCTCTCATTCCTCTCTTTTGGAAGAACTCCAAACCTTGCCTCCCTCTGCTGTTACTCTCTGTTTTATACATATTGCCCTTTACATTCCTATGGCAGATTTTTAAAAAAGACAATAGAGAAGTATCCGGTACTGTAAACATATGGCTTCACTCTCTTTTTCTATGGCAGTAAGCTGTCCTCCAAGCATCTTGGCTGCACACCCTACATCTGCTTACAATTAATGACTAATTATTGGTAGCAGTTGGCTTTAGTCCTTGATATTTTTGCCTAGACTGATACTTCTGTGCAAGACTTTGCAAGACGCAGAAGTATAGCTAATGGTACTCCATCCTGTGCCTGCCTGGTATTGTGTGCTAGGGGACACAGATGCTCGGGATCATTCAGAACAACTGCCAAAAGGGACACTGAATGTACACTTGCTGCTGTGGAGTTTGGTTTAATTATATAATCTCATCTGACTCCTCAGGCAAACAGGCTAATTGGCAAGGATGAGATGTGTTCCTTACCACAGTAGAGACAGCTTTAATATGTACTAAGGAAATGTGGTATTACGTCCATTTGTGATCACAGAAGGCGACTTAACAGAACATCCTTAGGTCTCTAAAACTACGCTCGAGAGGAGAAACCAGTACATATTTCAATTTCCAATCCAAGTGCAGAGATTGTCTTTGTGGGAAGACTCATACCATTTAAATACAGTTGGATACATCGTGCTTTATAGATAATTCACACTCAAGAGGCAGAAACTTACCATGCTTAACTCTAGGCAGGGGTGGTATCCACCTCTATGTCCACAACTGTATTGCGTGGAGCTCCCTCTGTGGATGGATAAGGAGCTGACTGAGAGCAAACATATGGGTCAGGGGCTAAAGGCAGGGCAGGGGCAGGTGACATGACATTGGGGATCTGCTACAGGCCAACCAACCAGGAAGGCGGAGCAGATGAAACCCTCCATAGACAGGTAGGAACAACCTCATGCTCACAAGCCCTGGCTCTTGTTTCTCTCAGGCACAGAAAGCAAAGCCAAGGACTGGGAGAAATGGAACCACCCGGTTTATAAGAACATCAGGTCAGAGACCATCTAAGGAATCTGAAGGTGCACAAAGATCCTCCTGGAAAGGCACATGGAAAATGAGGAAGTGACTGGTGACAGCCAACATGGCTTCACTAAGGGGAAATCATGCCTGACAAATTTGGTGGCCTTCTGTGATGGGGTTAGAACATTGGTGGGTAGGGGAAGAACAACTGATACGATCTACCTGGATTTGGGCAAAACTTATGACGGTTTCCTGTACAATATCTTTATTTCCAAATTGAAGATACACAGATTTAGCAGATGGATCACTCAGTTGATAAGGAATTATCTGGATGATCACACTCCAGGACTTATGGTCCAACATCCAAATGGAGAACAGTGAAGTGTGATTCTCAGGGGTCAGTTTTTGAACCAGTGCTGTTTAACATGTTTGGCAGCTACATGTACAGTGGCATCAAGAGCACACTCAGCAAGGTTAACAACTCCAAGCTCTGAGGTGTGGTCAGCATGCTGGAGAGCAGGGATGACATCCAGAGGGACACACATTCAGAGGTGGGCCTATGCAAACTGCCTGAAGGTCAACAAGGCCAAGTGCAAGGTCCCACACACAGTCCAGGGCAATCCCAATGACAACTACAGGCTGGGAGGAGAATGAATTGAGACACCCTAATGTGTAGTGGGTGCGGATTGATGAGAAACCTCAACATAAACCAGTGACATGATCTTATAACCCAGAAAGGCAGCTGTATCCTGGATTACATTTAAACCAGTATGTCCAGCAGGTCAAGGGAGGTGATTCATCCCCACCATCTACTCTGCAACCTCACTTGGAATACTCCATCCAGCTCTGAGGAGCCCACTGGAAAAAGGACATTGAGCTGTTTGAGTGAATCCAGAAGACGACCACAAAGACTGTGACGAGTCTGAAGCACCTCCCCTATGCAGGCAGGCATAGAGAGCTGGGGTTGTTCAGACTGGAAAAGAGAAGGCTCCCGAGAGACTTTATTGCAGCCTTCCAGTACCTGAATGGGCCTACAGGAAAGGTAGAGAGGGACTGTTCACAGAAGCAGAGTGATAAGACAGGGGGTAATAGGTTTGAACTAAGAAGGCAGACTGCAATTAGATACAAGGAAGAAATTCTCCCTGTGAGGGAGCTGAGTCCCTGGCACAGGCTGCCCAGAGAAGCTGTGGCTGCGCCCTCCCTGGCATGTTCAAAGCCAGGTTGGATGGAGCTTTGGGCAGCCTGGGCTGGTGGAAGATGTTCCTGCCCGTGGCAGGAGGCTGGAACTGAAGGAGTTTAAAAAGTTTAAAGTTTAGTTCCATTTAGGTTATTTCCTACTGGAAGGAAATCCTTTCCCCCCCCCTTCCTGCCCTTGAGAGGGGAGAGATTCCCAACTTAGGTGTCCAAACTAGAAAGCATGAGTCTAGGTCAGATGCAATGCATATAAGTGCAGAAATACTTAGACATAACAATCTTAAGTAGAAATTGCCAAAGAGACCTCAGTAAAGACAATTAAGTTATAACAAGTGAGCAGTTTTTATCTAAAAAAAGATCTGTGGGCACAGACAAATACAAGGAAGTAAGGATTGTGTTAGTCTATGACATCAGGCATAAATTCAGTCTCCACTTCAAGGATTCCTTATGGTTGAATTTATTGGAATTATTTCTAAGTACAGTATTATAAACATACACTAATCATAACTACTCATTATTGCATATACATCAAACATATGGCAGCTATTCAATTTTCTGTATACATCTTACTGCCCAAGCAAAAGAAAACAGTTGAGTGAGCACAGAGTATAAAAATCAGAATGTACAATAAGGCAAGCATGATAAAAGCATTAAGCTTCACAGTCTTCCACTAGAAAAATAGATTTTGCTGTCAAGTTTCCTCTGAAACTTTGAACAAACATCATAGAAAGAAAAATGAACTTAGCTATGGTAAACAAATTCCTTCCTTCAAGGCACTATTATATAACATTTAATGTCAATTCTGAAGTATTTTGGGAAATCAGTTGATAGAAACAATGCCTGATTAAAAAGAATAAAAGTCTTTATTTGGTTAAACAAAAGGCTGAATCAAAAACCAAGTCAAATGAAGGTTCTGTATGGAACAATCGTTATTTTGGCTAAGAAAAAACTTGTAATGTTTGTTCTAAAATTTAGCTAGAAAAAACCTTGGTTATCAACAGTAAATTCAGGCATTTCAGAGTTTCAGTAACAAGTTGTTACATTTGAACCTTAGATTATTTTTCCATAAGGAGTTGTTTAATATATTAGATGTCATAGTACTGCTATCAGAACATGCACTACAAAACTATAAAACCAATGGAGATGAATTCTAAAAAAAAACTTTGAATTCTCTTATGAAACATGACTTGGCTTGTGTTTTCACCTGTGCAAGTGCATAGCAATGGTAGATTGTTTCGCTCATTGTACAGAGCTTCCAAAACTCAATGGTGTAGCTAAAAGTCCTACAGATTTTCAGTCATCCCAGCTTCTGCCTGGGATCCTATCCTTCCCTGAGGACCCCTGTGGAATACTTGCAGGTCCTTACTATGTCCCCACAACTATCCTCAATTGATTTCTTCCTCATGCCTCGCCCCTTCCAGTTTTTGGGAGCTCCCATCTACAACTGCAACATGTGACTAATTGTGGTCAGCAGGTATCTGCTAGGTAGCTGAACACCCCACTGAGAAAATCCCCATACGCCAGAGATACCAATCGGTTTCTCTTCTTAATTGCTCAGCAGTCAGTGTGAAAAACTTGAGGTTGAATTTAAAGACAGAATATAAAACTCATTTTCTTTGGCTGAGAAACAGAGGCACATGGATGCTGATTTCAATCACCAACACTGATGGGTTTTTTCCCCTCTCAAGACTGTGTGTGCCAAACAGTGAATCCATTATCTTGGCCCGCTACTAGGATGGAGACTTACCTAATGAAATAATCATACATTTCTATCTGAGCTTACAATTTGGAAACTCTAATATTTGTCAGGCTTCCCCAGGAACCTGATCTGAGCTGATCGCATCTACTTCAGACCGATGGAAAGGTGAAATGTGCAGTCATCAATTTGAAGCACTAGGAAACAGCACTTCAGGGTTCTTTCGCAAGCCTGATTTTTCCTTTAAAGAAAAAGAAGGCTTTTGTTGGAATACAAACCTCTTGCAAGAGCAAAGGATTTGATCTCAGGCAGCAAGATTCACCAAATAAGGGTAATGGCCAGACTTAACCAACACACCTAAATCTATTACAGATTAGTGTTTACTATTAAAATAAGATTTGTCAATTTTTGCACTTATTTATCACTGCTGGCTGAAGAAGTTAACTTATGGACTGGTTTTGCTCTCATCTGGTATCTCAGCCTGAATGACTTAAAAAAATAAAATCACTGCCTAGAATTTTGGTTTGAAGTTGCCAAATTTTTGTTCTATTGCAGGTTATATTTGCACAGCAAAACAGATTTACAAAGTAACTGCAGGAATGTTTTGAATGTATGTAACATGTATTTCTCAATATACATTTCTAGGCTTTTGGAGCTTCCTATGAGGTATCTTGTCAAAAAAAAAAAAGTAGGATTTATGCCTCTGAAGTAATAGACATTACTTGCCAATTATTTAAGATGGATAATTTAGTTATTTTTCCCCTGTGTTGGGGAGACAAAGGTTTGAACCTAGAGAGACATACAAGGAATAAAACCACTTACCAAGATTAAGCAGCTACTTGCCCACCTAAAAACAAGCACCAAACCCCTTGCAGGCATGGCGAGCAGAACATGCTAGAAACAGGTCAAGATAAAACTAGTTACAGCAGGCAATTTGACCAAACCAATACAGTTCTGATAGGAGGAACCCACAGATCTAAAATCCATGCTTTGTCCAGCTTCTCCTGTTCCTGCCTGCCTTCACTGCAGTCCTTGTTTGCTAACTCAATAGAAGTATCTATTCACATAGCTTATGTTGACCAAAACTTCATACCACAATTTCAAGATCAGACAGGAATGCTCAGACAAGGCAGAAATAACTCATCTTTTCCGATTCAGAGATGAGCTTTTTCCAGATAGTACCTAGCCTTCTTTTTGTTGTAAAAGATACTAATTCTGCTTTATCTGGAATTAATTCTGAGATTTAAAGCATACTCATTTTACTGTTGCATTTAAGAAAAAAATCTTTCCTACCAAAAAATATTATGTTTCAATACAGAAGTAAGTTTTTCAACTGCAAGCATCTACTTGCTACAAGAAAAACGTTGTAACAATGATAAATCTGTATAAAAACTTGTAAATGCATTCTAGTTTCACAGTGCATAGAAACTCCAAGGCAAAATACAACAAACACAGTATATTAGCAAGGGAAATCTTTATCAGTGTTCAGCCCTAACAGTCAATCATTTAACACTTGTAGAATTCTCATTGGTTTTCATTTGGATTTTAACTTGTAGTTGTTAAAGCTGCAAAGAAAACCCCCATGAAAATAAAAAAAAACACTGGATTTTTGTTTCCCACCCCCAACAAAACAGTTAACACTACAACTTTCGATGTTTTCAAACTCAGCAGTAAAATAGAAAAAAAAAAGAAAATTACATCTATTTTTATCGGGTTTTCTCCTGTATGTCTTTATGTTCATAAAGAAAGGGACCAGTTTAAATAAATTCTATTTTAGATTATTATTTTTTTCCATTTTGCTTCCCTAGAGTTTGCAAATGCTGTCTGGTTTTGTCCCCCTTTTACATTTCTGTTGGCAGCAGATATTTTTTAACAGTTCACTTTTCCCTTTAAAATGGAAGCTTTCCTTGCCCTTTGGATTAGCAAGCAGAGGTAACTAATGCAATCAACTGTTTTATCAGATGCATTTTTTCAATTGCTGAAGGTATACTCTAACTAAAAGGTACATTTAATTATGGCAACTAGCTCTTTTAAGGCAGTATCATAAGTCACAACAGCAGTGTCACAGTTTTATGTAGAGAAGCAAGAGTTATTCATTTTGCTTTATCCTATTAACCTGAAAATTTTAGCTGCTTAAGACCTTTCAGTATACTATGTTGTTCCTTAAACTCCTCAGCACAGAGAAAAGAAAACTCCAATTAGGAAAGATGTAGAAGAACCATACTGGTATTTGTGAAATTGCCATGTACTATATAAATTAAGATTGCATAACTGATTTTGTAGCCCTCCAATACTGTAATAACTTGTGCAAGCATAAGGAATTAATTCAGCTATATACTAATGTGGTACTGTATCCCCTTACTTTCACCTACTCTAAAACACAGGTGAAATATCTGATATGGAGAATATTTAGATGTTTAGCCTATTTAGAAATACAGACTAGTAGCACAGGTATACGGCAGGACACCTTATGATAAATGCAGATACATCCTAAGTACTTAAGATGCTTCACTTAAGAGAAAGTGAAAGAGAAAGAACTAAAACTAGAATGAAGAGTTTCACTGTTCAGAACAAGTTAGTAAACTGTTAATGTTTCATTTAAACCACAATAAAGATTTCCCTTTGACAATTTCTTTGGTAAAAATGAGTGTCACATTTGCTTCATCTGCTACTAAAAGGCATTTTCTCTCATGGAAATGCTTTTAATCTTACAAGTCCAGCTTTATAACACTTCGGTAACAGGCCTGCTTCATGTTACCTGTTCATTCAGTGAACAAAGTTAGTTTCACAGAAGGTCTGATCATAGAAAAGCTCCCATTAAGTAGTAAAATGAGTGTTACAGATAGCAAAGGTTTGAATGCATATATCAGAATACATTATTGTCTGTATAGACTGATACGTTTCACAGCTATTTTAAAAGTATCTTATTTCTCTTAAGTGTGGAGAAGTTTACTTGAAAGCATAGTGGATGTTTACAACATAGAGCCGCATACATCTTCTGTAACTTTGTGATGATTTCTGCTTCTGTGGGCTTAAACTTCCTGCATTAAAGAAAGAATAAACACATTTCCTTGTAATACAGATTCTATTATTTCACTGTTTAATATTTTCCATATTTGTTTGAAACCAAACTCCATTCCAGTTTATATTTTACACTTTTTTCAATGGTGCAATTCACAAATCTGAATCCTTAGTGATTCACCAATTATCACATGCAAAGAGAACTTCACAAGGAAACCTTTGAGGCAATATGGGACAAATCCTTGGGAACTTAAGGCAGCCATCAACAAGGACAATGACAAAAAATAAGAGACAATATACTCTTGGAAAATATTTTTTCTTATTTTCTACTTGTTACTCTGAGCTTTACCTGACACTTTTGTTCTGAAAAAGTTGTTTAGAAACAATTTCCTTCAGGTAGATACCTTGTGATGAGGAAAAAGCATCAGCAGCGAAATGAGTGAAAAGTCACTCACACATCTCGTTTTGAGATTAGATATTGACTGCCAGATGCAGTGGGCGAATAACAAAGGGGAATAACTAGAGTGTCTAGGATTGGCCCTCAACTGTCAGACCATCCTCTGATAACGATTGCCAGCTGGAAGTATGAGCAGCCTGTAATTAGACTGTAAAGAAGGTAGAGAATCAGGGAGATTCATTATGTAGCTTCCACAGAGCTACATATCCTCTGCTTCCTTCTACAACTAACCCCTTCAGTCAACATCTATTAAGACTGTCTTTCCTAGCCTCCTGCAATCCTTTGTTTCATATCCCTAGTACTGTCACATTGTATCCTTCCCCCGCATAAACTCATTCAACACCCAAAACACAGCCTGCAAGAGTAAGGATTTTAGATACATCAGCAACACTTATGCATCTCAGCACTTACCCTGGCATTCACAGAAGTGTTTATTTACTAAGTAGCTGGGCAACTAAGCAGGTTAACCTGGGCCCTATTAGAAGGGCCACATGACTGAACAGAACTATTATATCACAGTGGTAACAACATCAAATTTAAATATTTTGGACTCACTTTCTTTCTGGTATTACATCATGAATGACGACATATTCTTTCATCTAAAGATAGTTCTATTACTATGTTGTTACCAATAAGAAGCAGATTGGGATGGCACAGTGGATGTCTTTGTCCCTATATCAGGCTTCTTAAGAGAAACAAATCCTGGTGTGTTTCATCTTTCTTACCTTCTTGGGAGCCAGACTAAATTTTTCTGTGCCTAGCACCACTGTTGTCCAGACCATTGCTCTCTTCTGACTTACTGTAAGAAAGAGGTTAAATTCAAAAATTCAACTTTGAAGCATGGGATGAACGCAGTCATTCTAGTAATTTGATCACATCTAAGATGTATTTGATTTTTCTCTTGTAACATGTGAAGTTAAGAAAAAGATATTTTTAAAAATTTAAGCAACCAAAATACTGACAAGTAGTAAAGGCTCAATTGAATCCCCCTAAAAAAGTCCCACAAGGATCTAGGCAGAACTTGGATATTCCCCCCCAAAAATGGCTCCTATAAACTGTATGAAATGATAGACCAGAATTTGTATATGAAATGAAAATTCAAATGTGCAAGCAACATGCAGCTTAACCTCCTCAGAACATGGGCAGTAACAGTCATATGATGGTCCAGAAGGAACAGTCTACAGCTTGCTATATGGTACTGGTCACAATCAAGACTTAACAACTCTTGCTAAGATAACAACTGTTTCTGAATCACTAGCCTCCCAACTAATTCATTGTTGGATGTGACATTTTAATTATAGTCTCAACCAAGTTTAGATATCTATTAGTCATCACAGACCAGAAAAGTTCCTGTAAAGCCATTCTGTGGTATACAAATTTATCTTCTAAGCAGCTAGTAGTTGAAATTCAGCTTTCAGTTATTAAAACCTGTCAAGAAGTACATGGTTTAATAGACGTTCCTCGTGTTTATCTAAGTTAGAATACCAATGTAAAGATCAAGATGCTGATAAAAATCACATCCCACATCTCAAGCATGTAAACATTTTATTACACTACACTGCAATACAATCCTATTGTAATAGTTTAAGCACACTTATACGAAGCAGGGCTTTGCAACATGGGCGGTTATTCAATTTTCAATCCAAGACACTTCCCCCCAAAATTCAGCAGTATAACAGCATACTATACTCCCAAGACATATTCCCATTTTATAGCATAATTGAATTACAGACTTAAAGCAGTTTAGATAAGAGAAAAAAAGCACTAAAGTATGTTTTCAGCTAGTACTAGAAAAAGGAATGGTAAAGTGAATACAACAGAGGAAAAAAGGTCACTGCAGCAAGAAATTCAAGGAAATGAAGCACTACTTGTGATAAGAGGGAGATAAGCATAGAGAGAAGGAACCAAGGAAAAAAAAATGGAGTAGACTGGACAAAAAAATATGTCTGGGCTGTATGTTAAAACAAATGGAAAGATAGCAGGCTCTATCAAGTGACTGAGCTTCAGAAGATGGGCAGAGGGAAAGAAGTATAGCTTATTTCATTAGGAAAGCATCATCCTGATGAGGTGGGAGACAGCTTGGGAGCACCAATCCTCAAGCAGCACAGTAGCTTAAGTGCCTACACTTGCTCCTTTGGTTCAGTAGTGCAGCCATTGCTTTGCCCAGGGAACATAAGCCATCAGCACACGAGAGGACTCCCCCCAAAGAAGATGACATTACCACCAAAACAGCCAACACCCCAGCAACTACAGACTTACCTAGGACTGTTAGGGCTTTGGTCACATGCAAGTGAGAGATATGTATGTTAACATGGACAAATAAATATGTATGAGAAAAAAATCAAAGCCTCTTTTGTAATGTTTCTACCAGAAAGTTGTTTTCCTCATAGTAATACCTTTTCAGAATGAGTTTATAGTGAGGACATGATACTCTCACAAGAATAGCAGTATGTTTTCCAAAAAGCAAAATTAAGTGCCAGGTAGAAATCAGCTTTGTATGCTTTGAAATTAGGAAGTCTCAAGTAAAAAAAGCAAAACTGTATGTTTACATTAATCATTAACCCTTCCCATTTGGGTCAAGGGGGTATGACTATACAACACACTAATAAGCAAAAGAAATATTTAATTACAGTATACAGATTCTTAACTTACAGTTGCTCAACTTGGTCAAATTCTTTTTCCTCTTCTGTAAAAAGAGAAGATATTTATATAAGGTCTCAATTTAACCACTGGAAAAGTTCTGTTTAGTTATATTACTTCATGTCTAAGGAAAACAAACGTATTTTTGCATTTCATTAGCTTCCTCAGATCTGCAATTCAAACTATCTTCTATTCAACAGTTACCTTCAAATCTGTCAAAGCCTATTCCAATCAAGTTTCATTAATCTGATTTTAATATCATGTTATATATTCATCCATAAAACTGGATAAAGATCTATGTACGTATTATGTACAATACATAGATAAAAATCTATATATATGTCTATCACTTCTGTTTCATCTTCCCCATATAGTTCAGCTCACCTGTGTGTACCTCAGGTTAATCAACCAACATTAGTGCATTCTGTTTTAATGCATTTTTCCTTCTTACTGACCTTCTTGACAGAAATTTCTCCCATCAAGACCACTACCAATTGCTTCCATATCTATGCATTCCCCAGAGAGTTAAAGCCTCTCCATTCCTTTGCCTGGTAAAGAAAAAAGGACTATACCAAATCCTTTATGGGAAAGTACTGCCTATTGAAGTACTTCGTACCTGAATCAAGACTCATGGAAGACATTAAAATTTAAATAATGCAATGCTCTAGTAGTATTTCTCCAGATGTGAAAAAACCCAATATACTGAACTTCATATCTGAAATGTTATGGGTCATAACTTTCTACCTCTGACTGCAGTTTCAATCAAGAGGTAGAAGAGACAAAAAGGAGACTTACCTGCAGATTTCTCTTTCTTTTTTGAATAGAACTCATAAAGGAAAACAATCGTTACAAAAATAACAACTTCAGCCACAATTGCTAGAAAGGGTTTGAGAGGCACCATGAAGGACAGAACTTTAAGCTTCACTTTCCCTTCACTTTTCCCTAACTCAAAAGCAGCTTCACACCAATATACACCATCATCTCTGCTGGTGAGTTTCAGTATCTTCAGATGGGTCACATTGGCAGATGCTCTATCTATCATATACTTCTCTGTCAGTAGAGTCTCATTAATGAGAATCTGAAAGAGAAAACACAAGTCTTAATGCAATGGCAAAGCACTTAATCAAATTTAGGTTATCAATAGATTGTTCTACAGCAAGTAGTAAAGTGAGTTAAGAACAAATGGCATTTGTGAAGCATGTTTAGCTGACCTCCAAGTGAAGGATTTATCTTGCTGGCTACCCTGATTCCTTTTATATTCAGTGAGGGAATATGCACTTCAGTAAGCAAGTTGTCTGACATGTTTGCGCCTATTTAAGTTTAGATGAAAGGTACCCTTCAGTATTGACTCTCCACTAAAAGCCAGCTTCAGGTGTCAGGATCTAATGTCCATGTTCCACCACAATAGAAAGAATTCACAGTTCACCTTTGTTGAAAGTGTATGCAGCTTCATTTGGGAAGACGTTAATCATCTTAGTCAGTGCTACTCTCCAGCAGTGCAATGGTAATAGATTAATTACCTCCACTCAGTTAATAGTGGGTCATCCCCCCCCACCCCAGCCCTGAAGAGTGTTGCAGCAGAGTGCATATACTTCCAGGGCTAAAGGGGATCCTGAAAGGTAGATATGTGAAGGAGAGAAACTATGAAGTGAGAGCAACCAATGAAGCAAACAGATTACAGCCTCTTTGGAATCAAGCAGCACAGCAGTCTCCAGCATAGGATTACTACCCTCAGGTCTAGAGCCTCAGAGAGGTCATCCAGGTTGAGAAACACAGAATTACGTGTACCTGGAGAAGAATGAATAGCAGGAAGATGCTCCTTTTCTCACTCAAGCCTTCAATACAAAAAACCTCTTACAGAGAGACTTTAAAGACTTAAGGTGTCACCAAATAACATTTGAGCACTAGAGCCATCAGTAATACAGTAAAAATAACACTCAAGATCCACCCAAATTGTTCTGTTCTTATTTGGCCTACCAGAGTATAGCAGGGACTTCAGAAAAGAAATATTATATAAACCAGAGTATCTCTATAAGAATAAATACTTCTAAATATCAGTTATTTCCCCACATGTAGAGACTGACATTAATGTAAATGCAGTTTGTAGACTCTACAGTGCAGGGCCACTATATTTTATGAAGTGTCTATTTCAGCCATATTGTTTTGTTTGGCCAGATAGAAACCTTACCTTTTCACTTCCATTGATCCTATACCAGGTCCAAGCAATGGGAGTATAGCCAAAACTTTTACAAATCATTACAGCTGTATCTCCTTCATAACAGATTATGGGTTTTTCTTTTCCTTCAATAGTTGGTACTAAGAACAAGTAGAAAAAGTTCATCAAACGAGGGCTGCAGGCTTTAATTACAGCATTACAAAAAGGTAATTTAGATATGTAGTTACAGCCATCCATTTTCTTCCTTTTCCCTTAACAAATAATTCTGTCATCCATAACATGATCTTAATGAGGAGTCATTTCAGGCTGATATTCCATATACAGAATTTGTGCAGAAGACTACAGGAATTGTGTTCTCAGTTGCTGTATGATCTTAAGTTGTCAATACCGAAAACCAAGTGATAATCAGACTGGTTTCTACCCTTCCTCTTTTTCTCTTTCCCTTCACTGACAACTCAGAGCTATGTGCTTCAGTTCTAGCACACCAGAAACATGCTAATTTTCTTCATTTTTGCTCAGTCTGAAAAAACTGCTGGAAGTCTATCCTAGCAATACTGCTGCCACACAATGTTACCTCACAAGCTGTGTGCCAAGAACATTTATAATTAAGGCAAAACTGCAGATAGAGACCTTTGTAGTTACAGAACACTGAGGTGAAGTAATGACTTCCAGGTGAACGCCAGAAAGAACAGCTTTTGGTCCAGTCTTGCTAAGGACAGAACATGGCCCCAAGAAACAAGACTAAAGTTGATCTACTTGCCCCAGCTACCATAACTATGAATGCCCACAGCCTTCCAAGACCACAAATAAAAGAAAATGACTGCTGGATAGACTGGCACATCATACAGATATTTAGAACTGAACAAGTATATCACAGGAGTGTATGCATTTGCCCTTGACCCTTCTTTCCCTACTTATATTTACCAACATATTTTCCTCAGACCCATTCATTTAAAATTTATTTCAAGTTTCACCACTCTGTCTTGTAAGTACAGATCCAGTACATCTTTTAAATTATACTGGACACACTAGAACAAACAGGCCAAGAATTTGCTTTCAGCAGTTATGATGGAACAATTTGGTATTTGCTAAGACTATTCTTGTTACCTCCCCTTCTTGACTGGCTGAGCACAAATTAATTACCCTGAGGAGTTCACTTCTCACAAGTATTTAAACTTGTATTTCTGTAATTGCATTTTTTATGAAACTGATTTGTTAGCAAGAACACTGCTTACAAACTCAGAATTTGCCATACCATACATCAATCCAGCCTTATTACAAGTGTTCTCACTCCATATGTATTGGTTTTAATCATTAAACACTACCCTTTTAAAGGGTAGTGACAGTATCTTCACTGCTGACAGTAAAAAGGGACAATGCCACTGAAGTGCTGCCACCCTCTTTGCAGTTTATAAGAAAAACAAGACCAGGTTGGAAAAAAAAGAATGGAACATGTGAAAACAAATGAAGCCCCTTATACCCAGGACAACACTTATGTGGTAGCCAGATTTAGCCATGCTGATCAGTGGCTAAGCACAGCTACAGGCATGTCAGGAATACATTAACCAAGAAGGACATGAATATCCATTATGAGTTCTGTGATCTGGCTCTGTAACAGACTGATCCATCCTGGAATGCATGCAAGGAAATAACATGCTTTGTCACAGCTATTTTTCTGATTCAGTCACCTAGAATCTGATGATAACACTGCTGCTGCACAGAAATAGATTGTGCAAGAGATGAACACAGACAGGTGATTGGACCAGCACATATACCAGTCAGATTTCTGTACTGGTTTAAAGACCAGGGTAACCTCACAGTGCATGCAACTGGACAGCTGCTGAAGTATCTCTCAAAAGGCAAACACAAAGGATAGAAATAGATTTGCCATAATATAGCTATTAAAATACTTGACACCATTTTAATGCCCATGGATAGTCTTAATGTTTAATAATTTGAACTTCCTACAAGCATCTCATTCTTTGCTGCCCTGGGTAAAAGCTTAGCTCCTCAAAATTTGCAGTTATACCATGGCAGGATGGGGGGAGGAAGAGAGGCAACAACCAATAATGCCTAACTGCCTAGAGGAAAATCTATTGCAGTTAGTTGCAGCAGTGATCACTTTAGCCACTGAGTCTATGCTAACACATTACTCATCTCAGTTTGAGAATTGTTCTCTCTGCATTATTGACTCGAAGATTCAAGGACTTCTTTTTATTTCCTCCACTCCTGCATAAATCTTGAGACATGTCAAGCCAGTACTTTTTATGGCATCCAAAGTGGCAGCATTCAACCATTGTGAAGCAATTCTCCTATCTTCTTGTAATAAATCAACCAGTCCTATGCACTGTTCTGGAAAAGATGACTTCCCTATTGAGTCATTCCTGCCCTTGCTGAATTAGTTGTTGTATACTTTCAAAAGAAAAATGTGTACTTCTACTTTTTTTTTCCCCAATTTACACAGACCTGGGTAGCAATTCAATTAAACTACACCCACATATTGAAAATTCTATTTTTTTGTGTCAACATCTAAAAATGACTAAATAAACTACAATTTTGTCTTAAGTACTGAAAGTTCATCCCCCACCTGAAGGTTTGAAAGCATGTATTACTACGCAAAATTTGAATTATACAGAGTGCTTCCTCAGGTCATATGAGGAGACAACCCACTGAACAAAGCCAGCCTGCAGCACTGAAAATTACAAAGCCCTGATGGTTAGTTCAGCTGAGGTTACAGTAGTTATTTTAAGTTAGAACTTTTAGAAGCCTATATTCAGAAAGAATCTCTCATATCCCAGTCTAAGTTTTTCCAGACATCAAATGTTTGCCTTGCTCTTTGCAAAATCTGTGTGGTGGGAATACAGCATGGAATAACTGTTATTAGAGATGAAAGCTCTCAGCATCTTGTATCTGGTTACTTCCAAGTCTTCCATTCAACTGGATTTCACCTAATACTCTCAAGTGATGAGAGTACTAAATCACTAAATAAGAGAACACAAAAAATATGAACAGGCTTCATACGACCCATGACACACACTAACTTTTAACTTAAGTGCTGCACTTACATAGAAACAAAGAAACAAAGCAGCAATTCTGCGTTTCAGAAACACAACTGAATTTACGAAACTGCCTCCATTCTACCAATTGTTCCCTTTCTGGTAACACAAAGTCTCAGGCCAAGTTTAATTCATTGGTTCCGCTTTTTGAAAAATTTCTAAGACACACACACCCATAAGACATCGTAAGTGATCAGCATTCATTTCTGCTGTAGGGACAGAGAGGGAAGGGGATTATCAGTTACATATTTAGTAGAGTAGTATATGCTCTTTTTGTTGTTCTTGGCAAGTTATGTTAGAGGCTTCACTTTTGATTCAAAATTATTCATCCCTTCATGCTAAAGAAGTGTCTTTGATAGCAGTTTTCACTTCACTTGATCATACCTGTCACTGCTTATCAAATGATGTTCCAATTTCCATACTAACCAGAAACTATGTTAATACAGAATTTCAATAGCCAAGAGAAGCAAAATTTAAG
The DNA here is from genome assembly GCA_013399135.1 of Heliornis fulica. Classification (NCBI taxonomy): domain Eukaryota; kingdom Metazoa; phylum Chordata; class Aves; order Gruiformes; family Heliornithidae; genus Heliornis; species Heliornis fulica. The sequence goes on from VXBZ01010773.1 coordinate 45,511, forward strand.
ATAAAATAGTTCAAAATCAAATACAATTACCTTGTAAGTGAAACTTAGCGCTGATTTCTTCACCTTTCAGAGTACAACTGTAACTTCCCAGCTTACTGTGATCCAAGATCCTCAATCTTCAAAAAAAGTTTAAAGAATTTGCTTTTTCACTTGTATTTTTGTCCTACAAGTATCAATGTCTGCTAATCAACATTCTAAAGAAACCAGCAGAGAGTAAACATTGCTCAAATGCTAGGATTCAGGTTTAATATAGTATAGAATCAGCATGATACCCAAGGAAGAAGAGCACAAGTGCACCTGGGAACATTTTCACCCTTGGTGCACACAAAAGGCCAGGCATTCAAGTAGCATGATGTACAGGTTACTGAATTAGACACAGGTTCACTATGCGACCTATATAGCATATGCTACGCAGAATTTCAGAAGATATTATTTGCACATTTTGTTCTTTCTGAAGTCAGCCACTCAATGGCTAGCAGAGCTTCATAGAACAGTTTAAGTGCTGCCACCTAATGAAGTCCAGCATATTCTCTACTGGCAAGCTATACTTTTCATAGTCACTTTGAAAAAAAAAGACTTATATGGTTGTGTCTATGTATATGGAGTAGAAAAGTGACCATAGAAGTTTTGTAAATATCACTGATGTTACTGCCTTCCATATTTCTGCACAACAGCAATGAGATAGAAAAAACTATGTGGAAAATGCAGGAGCAGAAAAACTGAGGTATTTTGCAATCTCAGTTTGTATTTTATACTTCACTTTCTGAACAAAGTTACAGGACCTCAGAGAGCTGTCTTGTCTTGAAGAAACCTTGTTCTCCTAGCACTAGCAGGAAAACAGGAACTCTTCATCTAGGCTCAAGGCAACTGCAAACTTTCCCCTTTCCTGCAGCTTCAGTATGTCAGTTATTGACATATAATAGTCTCATTTGGCTCTAGCATGTGACTAGTATTGGGCAGTGTATAGGCACATGAGAACTCATCAGAACTTGCAAGTCAAACGGAAGAACACTACTTACTGGATGCTCCAGCTGTTTTCAGTTTTATTGAAATGTCCAATTGTTTCGTTTCCCCTCTTCCAAGTCACTTGAGGATTTTTCAGATGAGTATATTTACTGTTCAATATGCATGAAAGTTCAACTCTAGCTGCCCTGTCTAAGGTGATATTTTTTTCCACAGAAGTACCTAAAACACCTAAAAGAAGTTTAAAAAATGGTTTATGATAGACATTTCTATATGGAGCGAAGAGACTGAAAGACTGTTTTACAGGTGGATACAATGTTTTATTATCATCTCAGGGATAAGAAAGCTACAGAACCAGGCAGTGTTTGGCAATGACTTTAAGGCACAATTGAGTTATAGTGCACATGCATTACAAAAATCAGTCCCTCTACTCCGTAGGAAATATCCTAGATGGCTCTAAGAACATAGGTATTAATTTTAATAAAAGCAAGACAGACTTACACTTCTACATAATTTACCACAAAGCAAAATATATTAAATACTTGGCTCTCACAAACTGGGGCAATGCATGCTCTCAGTCTAAACTTTTCAAACTTCAGATTTGGTATTAAAAAAAGATTTGTTGCTTAAATACATTGGCAAATATATTAAAAGTTTATTAACATCAAAAAGAGCTTGACTTGCAAGTATCTACAAATATCCATGTTTTAGACTGATGCAGATTTCATACTGTGACATGACAGGTTATGTCCTGCTAGGGAAGTTGTTGATAAAATCCACATCAACATTGCTGGATCTGGCATTTCATGCTACAGCTACTCATCTTGAAACCAAATAATCACTTAAGGCTGCTTTTGCTTTGCAGTAGCAAAGCAGCAGAATTACAGTGCGAAAGCATTCTGATACAGAAAAACCTGCACTTCTTTGCTTTTTACAAGCTCCATGGGCATAAAGTGAGTATATCCAAAACATGAGTTTTAGCAGCAGGCATCTTATCTGATCCATAAACAGTTTTTTTTAAAAAGCCTAACTCTGCACCTGTCAGCACTGACATTTTATTTCATAACTGGTCTTCTCTTGTACTTTGTAGAAACAACTGTAGTTAGTCTGAATACTCTATGAAAATTGAGGCTTCCCCTCAATTCTAGCCCTACCCTGCAGTACATAGCAAGAAAAGAATTGTCTGTATTTCACAGATCAAATTCTTTGAGAGAAAAAGCAATTCTAAAGCACAGCTCTGACTTAGTTCTGCAAGTCATACCTAAGACTAGCTGAAGTGAAGAACCAGACGCTCACATGGAATATTTGAACTTACTATGTCCACCAGAGACAGCCTGAAGAACATGCCCAGGACTCCAATTTCAAGCCAAGATATTACAGATATGTTGAACTAGACTTAACCTTACTGGTGCAACACTTTGGTTTTCCATAGCACAGCAAAGTCAACTACAGTAACTCATTTATTACAGACATTACACTCAATAAATGAGCCAAGTATAACTCACGTTGATAAGGTTGCTTATGAAAAAAGTAATTTTACAAATTGATTTGGTTTCACAGCAGCAAGAGTTTTACAGTCAGATTAATTACACTTGCTAAAAATAGTTTTAAAATAACCTCAAAAGGTACAGATTCTAAATCACACTTTAATGAAACATGAAAATCTTATGTTGTTGAATATTAACCTCTAGCAAGACTGTTATCTGGGCCATCTCTGTACCAAAACTATATGCACAGAGTAAGAAATAGACACCACCTTAAGCTTCCCACTGGAAGAAAGCCCAACACAATTTCTGTGCATGTATGTCCTTAAAATATCAGGCCAGTATTTTGCGAAGAAGTTCTAGTTGATCTCTACTTGAGAGTTATTTCGGTTAGATTGTTTTGGTTTTTTTTTCAGTTGTTCAAGAAATTAATTGTAAATTAACTGAGAACTTTATATCCACTTCAGGGAGAAGCTTATCTTGCCTTTTCTCCATTGCCTTTCTCCGTGCTTTAACTTCTGTAACACTGCAAAGACTTGAGGTAGTCTCTCAAGTGCATTCAGTAAAGCAATGAAATTGTTGCTGGAATCAATTTCGCAGAAGAGATAGCTTTGAGGTACTTTTACTTGTTTTAATAAAGAGACTCTCATCCTCCACTGCAAAATACTTATTAAAACACACACTCAGAGGTACAAATTATTAATCTTTTCTTTTACTGAGCTTACTCCATACTCACCATGAACAACTTAACTTTTAATCAAAAGACAGCCATCCTAATCACTTCTACAAGCCATGCAAGAGATGGCACATAGTCACAGGCATTTAATATAACTGGATGGGAAAAAAAAAACCACTCACCAGGCAGGAGTACCTCATACACCGCAAAAGTGGCATTAGTCATGTTCTCTTTGGTTGCCTGCTTGAACTCTTGTGTTGTAAGATCTGGACCTAACGGGGGGGGGGAACGGGGGACGGGACGACACGGGAAGTAAAGTGATATATTATGATCTTAAGAAGGTAATCATGCAGCAGAATGTCAATATAGTATTGCAATTGTCATATATGACTCTTCAGGGGAAAGGACCTTGCCTTACCATTCTATGATTTTATGGTTCTAAATTCAGACTGTATGGAGATCCTTTCATATTCTTTGCATATTAACAGCCAGAATTTTAAATCAAGTGTTGTGTGGTTACTAAACTATAATGATGCTATTTTACATTGTAACTGAAAACATTCAGTGTTTATTTTTAAATGTCAATCTTTAAAGAGATCTTAACTGTCTACTTCACAGACAGATTCAAATAGTCACTTGTAGCTTACAGGCAGGTCCTAAAACTGTATAGGACAACACCAATGTTCCAAGCTCTGCTTAAAAAGTAGGAAGCTTTAGAAAAATAAAAGAAATATTAGGGCTGAACATTGGCATTCTTCAAGTCACTACATTTCAACAACACAGCCAGAAAGTTGGAGGAGGGCAATCTAATCTAGGTGCAGCTATAACAAATGCAGAGGCAAGAACACCCTGTGCTCCACTGGAACATGTTTAAAGCCTCTTACCGCTCCACAGAACTCCTAATACTGCAGGGAATTTCCACACAAGAAGAACATCAATATTGACTATCATCTGCTCAACTAAAACCCTGTGTGTGGGAAAACCACATTTACAAGGTTTAATATGGCCAGCAAAACCCCTTTGCTGTAGGGCTATAGAACCTGTACTATTGATAGACTAGCTTTATACAGCTCAAAGGTTGATGTCACTATCAGGCAGGCAAATGCCAGCATAAGCAATCTGTTCCCACCATGATACTTGTTCTCATGCTCCACGCATTTCAAGAACAAAGCAAGAATGCAATTAATAAGCTATAGATTTAACAAATGTAGCCCAGCTAAGGAAACATCACCCTTCCACATGCATACAGATAGTACAGTACAAATGAAAGTTAGGTGTGTACATGTTCCCAGTAAACTGAAGCACACTGGGAAGACATGAGAAGTAATGCTTTAAATGAAAGGTCAGTTCAGTACAGTTACAGCAATCTTGATTTTTTTCCAGTTTCCTCAGTTACTTTCTACACACTTTAAAAAAAAAATCAAACTGCTTGTGTTGGTAATTATCAACTAATAGAAATCCTCCACAAACACTTGATTAAAAATACATCAGAGTATAACCTTTAGGACAACTGAAATGTAACAGTTTAAGTAGAAGGCAACATGTGATAGCCTTTACCAAGTGTAGATACTTTATGTCCAATTGTCAAATGATCTGAAGGGCTCCCCTGAGTTTGCCAGTTGACAGCTGTGGTCATCATGCTCTCTGAAAGGTGAAAAAACGAACCCATTCTAAGTTTCATCATGAAACAAAAGAAAGATTTCACATACACACCCCTGACCCATGAAAGATAAAGTGCACTATATTCAAGCCATATTTTGCATGTTTCCAGAGTTATTTTATTGCCATTTTATAATATGTCTCAGAAATATATAAACAGTAATTGTAGATTTTCATCTGCCTAATCATACAGCATTATAGGGGAAAATTCTTCTAGTCTTTTTTTGTAGGAAAGGGGCTTCATTAGCTCTCCTGTCCATAGACTGAAAAGGTTCCTTCTCTCAGCTGGGAAGACAAAAAACTGAGCTACAGCTTCAGTCTTCACACAGAGGGAAGCACCAGGTGGCAGAGCTGATCTCTCTGCAGTAGAAATAGCATTTGAAAGCCTGTATCTTCTCAGAATTACTTCTCTTTTAGAACACTGAATTTTGATGTAAAGTCCTTAAACACATGCCTTGGCTACAGTTGAGAGAATCAAGCTCCACCAAAGGAGATCCCCTGCCAGCGGTTTGCTCCTAAACATCTCTGAGCAAGCATAAGCAGAGGTACTGCATGTTCCATAAAGGTGTTTGCCTTGATCAACATGTCAGCTCACAGCACAAGGAATGCAACACCATAGGTAATCAATATTTCACATGGCTTATTCCATCTGCATTTTCATACCTTCTCTCATGCTTCAAGCAGTTAGCAATAAACCTGTGTTATTGAGGTGGTCAATGCAGAAGAACAGAGCTTCAGGCTAGTTCACCTGCCAGTTGTTGGCAACAGACCATTGCCAATTTCAACTACTAATCCAAAATACCTTTTTGAACAAAAAAAAATTATGAAGCACTAAAAAGAAATAAACTAGCCCTAGTGTTTGTCCCTGAAATAACACAGAAAGGCTGAAAACTTTCTAGAGAATCTTCCTCTGTCGGTGTGTGCGAACACCCTGACAGCATGCCAAGGTTGTCATGCATGGTTCAGCTGAGTTTATGTCAATCTAGCATATACATCACCTGGTTCATAACTGAAACCCCTCACGACGATACATTTAGAAGACACTGGTGCCAGTTTGTATAGCAGCTGTTATCCATCCACAAAAATACACAATGAAGTGTCTTGTGTGCCACTAGGTTCCTTATACTGACTTTCTTCCCAATTTATGGATCAAATGTAAACAGTCATGTGAGGTCACATTATACAAAATACTCTGCATACTTTAGCCCAGATGCATGTGTTTATATATGGAAAGGATTATTGAATCTAGTAGCAATTGCACTCCCTCTAGTTCTTACACACATCATGCCAAACACCTCTGAAGATGAATACCAGGTAAGTAGCATTATCTCCAGTGACACAACTATAAACTGAACAGATTGCCAGACTTGCTTGTGTTCGTGTACAAATATAACTTCACCCGTGTTTGATGCGCATTAATCAGCATGAGCTTTGGTGCACTGCTCTGATCTTTATAGAGGAAGAACTAGAATCAACAATCATTAGTTTCTTCTCCTGCCTGAAACTTATTCTCTCCTCCCTATCAAAACCACAATTAAGGTCCACAATATAGTGATTAAAGTGTGGGAATAACAAAAGGTTTTGACACATCTATTATTTAAAAATGCAGAGATTAAGCTGCCAGGCACAGTAATGCAAGGATATTATTGTACCCCTCATTATTTCAAGAGCATAAGGAGGATTCCTCAAATGAAAAGTTACCAGGTATAAGTGCTGGAACAGAACTTTCCACAATGGTTCTAGTTTGTGAAGTCTCATCTCCAGGGTCACTGCCTGCTTTTATGGCATTTATGCCTAAAGGCAACAGATATACAACTGGAAGTTTGATAGCTTTTTCAGGTCCTTAATTTCATTTCAAAGCACTTTAGTGTGAAATTTTAAATTCTGCCATAACTTAGTATCACTAGGAAAAATTATTACAGCTTCTAGTATACTGAAATAAGACAATTACCAGATGATTCATTAAGTCCAGGTTGCATCTTAGTCAAAGAGTTTGCCTGAGACTGACTGGCATCTTGTGTTGTCGCAGATTGATCTAAAAAGAAGAAAAATAGTTCAAACGCATTTTATTCTCAGTTGAGCTGAAGTAAAAGTAGCTAGTCCACAAAAATTCAGACAGCACCTTCTCACCTCAGCCTACCACTTCCATTTTCTCCCCCAAGTTGTGAGTAGATACACCAAAATGTGCAAGAATTACATTCCATTAGTTTTTTAGTTTACTTTAGGCAATATTAAAGAACAGATGAAGTATTTATTTTACCTGTAACTTGTGTATACATATCTTTTCCTGTAGTTAGGCTATAGTCAGGCAAAGCCACTCTTCAAAATATTCCAACAGATCAATAAAATTTTTTAAATTTTATTGATTCAAATTCAAATCAGGAGATTCAAATAGAATAAGGACCTCATTACAACATTACATGTCTACTGCTTTGTAACAAAAAAATGTATTTGTGTCACACACAGACTTCAAGTAACACTCAAGACTAACACCATTTCCCTTAAGACTGCAAATCTGACCCTACTCCCATAATACAGTTTTTGTACAGGCCAGACTAAACTTGAGCATTTTGGTTTATGTTCTTGACTGGAGAAGGGGCAGCTGCAGAAGAAACACACGACTTGCTTAGTTTAAGTATGCTGCTGTGTCACTATGACAAATCAAGGCCCCGAGATATTTGCTCCTTCCTTTGTGTTCCCAGATCTAGGTGGTAGAACTAGTTCACATAAAATAAAAGACGGTTTCACATGATTAGGTATTGCAGGTCACACTGTACTGCTGCAGCATTCTTACCTCCTCAAACTCAGCACAATCTCACATGAGTAGCTTTAAGTGATTTGAACAGTAGTTAGGCTAGTAAAAGGACCATTTTGCAGTTGTAATTAAAGTCTGGGAGGGGTTATATGCTCTGCTAGGCATGCAAGCATGTATCAAAATCAAAAATCTGCATACAATTCTGCCAGTTCTTACAAGCAAACACTACTAAAACTCCTACCCCACTTCAGCACTACAGGCATAGACAACCTACAGACTCTTCCACCAGCACCCCCAGAACAGTTACTACAGCCTACATCAGTGTCATGGCTGGCTTGCACCAACTACTTCCTGAATCTGCCCATCATACTTCAACCATTTTGGATTAAGAATGAAACAAGGTAGTCAAAGGATATGATAGAAAAAAATGCATTTGTGCTTCTTAGCAGGCTCTTCATTTTCATACTACTCTAGCAGCCACACAATGAAGTGCCCCCCCCTCCCAGCCCTTCACACAAGCAAAGGCCTTAAGAAAGCTCTTCTATCTGCTTACTCATGACCCAGCCATTAAGATGACCGAATCTTAGTGTAAGAGAGGTGCTGACAGCAGGGAGAGATATTATGCTTCTGCTACTCATGGTAAGGTTGAAAGAAAGGTCCACAACTTTTCACATATGCAGAATCTTGAGACATTCTGAGGATGTCATGGATCATCTGACTGTCTCAGGTTAGTAGATGCATCACTTGCACAGTAATTAAAATCCCCAAAGATGACACAAAATTTAGAAAGTGCCAGGGCCAAGCTCGAAGCAGCTCTGCTATCTCTCTGCAAGGCAGGCATATAACCTGCAACGTGGCTTGCATAGTAATAGGGTTATCATATTGGCTTTTTTCCTTGACTGCTTTCACTTGGCATGTGAATCAAATATTACTATGTCTAGTCATCACTGCTTCCACATCTTAGCTCTTGTCTGTCTATATATCAAGCTACATAGCACAGAGATAACCCTGCACTGCTTTTCTCCTCTCATATACACCTGCTGAATAGCATCAGAGATCAAGATGACACAGTGGTGCATGATTAGTGTCATCAAGCCAAGCAGTGATGTAAGCAAGTCAAGTGGAATGACTTCGTAAGCTATTGAGTCATGGCTACATGCCTTAGTCTAATTGATTTGCATTAAGTTTAATCAATAGTGTGGTATCTTTCTGAGTTCTTGTTGCTCTGATCTTTACAGAGAAAGGAGTAGGTGAAACAATGAGGTCATAATTTATTTTTCTACCTTACCTCTGCTCTTTGCTGGAGACAGTATTTTAAGGATAAAATGTGGATGTACCATACTTGTGATCACCAGAGCAACTCTGGGTTTAAAATCAGTCATTCTTTCAGCCAGAAAAGTGGTTGAATAGGAAAAGGTTGAGATAGAGCTTTCTTTAATTCAACATAATTAATGACAATTTAATGTACATTTTATACTCTATGCAAGTAGAGAGGCATTCAGTAGCATCATGCAAAGTCAGCTGCCAGAACCTCTTACTGCCTTTAGAACAGGGAAAAGCTGCAGGCTGAGTTCTCCTAAAGCACCAGAGGATCCGGTTGAAGGCCTTTCAAATGCCCCAAAAGATGTCCTTCTGTCAGGGCAAATCAGGAAAAAAAAAAAAGTCCAACCTGGAGGAAAAGCATGTAAGTAATGAGGTATGTCCTCCACTCATACCTCCTTGGTTTCTTTAGGGGCAGAACTAAATTAGGCAATCACAACAGTAATCGAATGAAACTGCAAACTCTGCAGAACAGTGTTGTGACAGAAGTTGCCATCAACTCAGTACAGAATAATAGGTTTATATTTCAAGACAAATAGGTAAACAGTTACAAGACTGAGACAAAAATAACAGAAAGTACAAACTCTCCCAACTGCTAATCTCAAAATCTAAAAGGCCTCTTGCGGTGTCTGCCTGACCTGCAGCAAGGAGGCTCCACAACCCCCCTTTCTGCAACTCAGTTTTTGTGCACCTTTTGTGAACCTACTACTCCTGGTTGCTTTTTCTGCAAGCAGTTTTTACTGTAGAAACTCATCGAACCCTGACATCTCCACGATACACAGTTTCCAGTCTCCAGAAACGGGTTTAGTTCTCCTCCAAGAGAGGATGAACTTTCCTTTGTTAGACCTGTGCAGATAGTCCCCATGATTGACTAGCTTTTTGCACATTTAGTTAACAACATTAAAATATTCTTCCTCACAACGAGCTTATCACAGAAGTCACAGTATGAAGCCTCCGTATCTACTATTAAATGCTTTATATTTGCATGAAGTCTGAAAAGCAAACAAATTTCACTTAATACAGAGAGGGTACTAAAGTAGGTTGCTAATTTCTGATGTCTGCTCAAAACCAGTCGTGTATCTACATCTTTAGGAAGATGGCAGATTTGTGGAAGTTTGGCAACACAAATAAGGGGTTACTTGAGGGTGGGGGCTTTTTTAGGTTTAGGTTTTTTTAGAAGAGAATGTATTCTCACTGATAGCTTCAGCCACTATTTGGTACACAACCATGCAACTAACTCGCCATAACATAACTCCTGCCCCTGCAAGTTAGCCTGCCATTTACAACCACATAACTCCTTGAACAATTAAATAGCCTGCCAGAAAGGACTCCAGTTTTTATGCGTGTGTACGTAAATACACATACTCAAGGTTTAAGAATCAGAAAGCAGATTTTTCCTCTGTATATGTACATAAATCTGTTTTAAATATGCCTCAAGAACTGTAAAACATTTTCTGTCCTCTCACATTATGTGGAACTACCACAAATTTTACAGAAGGTACCATCATCACACAGAAAACTGTATTGCTCCTGTCAGTATTAGGAAGACCGACAGAGGAATGAACAAAAATGTAAATACTTACATATCACACACTGAAAGCAGAGCTAAGCCATTGATGAATTAAGTCACAGAAGTCATTTTCACATACACACACTGGAAGAACTTTCGGCCTTGGCAAGACATGGTCCAACAACCACATCTTGCACAACAAGCACCAGCAACCTGCCATTTCCTTCTGTTACCATTCTGTAATACTCTGCAATACTTCAAAAGCAGGGATTAGCAAGTGAAATCCTCTAGTTTTAGAAATAAAAGCCCATTTCCTTAGGAGCAGCTAGCCTGCTCCTAACTACTGACAACCACTGAAGTAAGCATAGGGCCCAGAAGGCTTAAGGCCCTATTCCTTCATGGATTATAAGTATCACATTTAAAGGCGCAATATAAAATCCAAGGCATATTCCTCACAACCTTCTAGGCCTGCTTATATCTTAGTAATGCAACTTACCGACTTGGGGGGAGGGAGGGGGTGGTCATAACTTAAATAATGCTTTCCTTTGTGCTGTGTGTGAACACAGCACAGCAATAAAGCACTTTGCCTGAACCTCCAAAACCTACACCGCCTGTGAACTAACAACCCCACTGCCCCGTTTGTGAGGCGGAGAGCAGATGGTGCTGGACCACTGGCCTGCACATCACTGGATACGGTTCAGCACCGCAGGCAGCATACCTGCTGCCCACCACCATACGCAGGCGGGGCGGCAGCGCTCACGACCACCTTACCCTCTGTTACAGGACAGCACATAAGGAGTCCCTGCTTTACAACAGGCCTAGGTGAAACACGAACACTCTTTTGAAGCTAGAAAGGACAGAACACGGGTAGGCTAAGGCGGCAGCTGCCCCCGCAGCGAATGCCGGCAAGGAGACACAGCTGGGGAGTTCGGACCCCGGAGGGAGCAGAAACGTCTCAGTCGTTTAAGTAAGGCAGCTCCAAGAGACAGCCGTCCTGCCGGGCCACCGCTTCGTCCTCCTGGGGAGCCAGGGGGATGCTCCGGCACAGGGAGGACCTTTGCTCAGCCGCAGCTCACAGGCGGTGCCCCTGCCCCCCCATCCCCCAGCCCAACCCGACACTGAGGGCTGACGGGGTCGCCCGATCCGACCCAGCCCGAGAGACGAGGGCGCGTTTACCTGTGGGGCTCCCTCCCGCGAGGCGGAGGCTAAGGCAGAGCAGCAGCAGCCCCAGGCGCTTCCCGGAGAAGGCGGCAGGCATGGTGCCCCAGCCGCCGCCGCACTCCCACTGCCGCTCCCCTCGGCGCCGCGCAGACATCTGGCTCGGCCCCGCACCGCACCGCCTGCGGGCAGCGGCGGCCGCTGAGGAAGCCTTAAGCGGGCCGGAACGGCTCTGCGGGAGATCCGGCGGCTGCGACGGGGATCAAAACAGAAAGAAAGCAGCCCTAATCCACCAACGAGGCAAAGTGTCAGGCAACGCCCGGCCGAAGGAGGCCAGGAAACCGCTGCAGGCACCACTGTTCCCCCTCACGGGGAGGATAGATCACCGCCGGCGTAGTGGCAGCCAGTGCGGCCCCACTGGGATTTATGCGGCGAGAGGAAGGGCGGGAGTGAGCACCGGTGGCTAATTGGAGAGGGGCCCTCACAGCTGACCCTAATCGGAGCGTCGCAGGGGCCGAATGGAAGCTACTAAGAGGATGTAGGGCGGTTGGGTCGTGTCTTACTTTTGGCGAAAAGTGTCTGTTGCAGCAGGATTGCCTCCGAGGCAGCTGGCTCTGGTAGGGTTTGCCTAGAGGAGGTTGTCTGGGGCAGAGCACAGCCTGTGTCTGCCCTTTGCCTGGTGATCTTACGGAGAGCCCAGCTTTGAGGGTCAGTGGCTCTAGGGCAGCCGAGTTATACTGTATGTGAGCTGCAGTCTTTCATGTCTCTGTTTCTAAGTCTGGCTTGGGCAGCAATACCCGAGGAGCACCATTTCTTACAAAATGTTTCTTAGGACTTTGACTGCTGGTTGATGCCTTTAAAATCACAGTTGCTTATATAATTGCATAAAATCTGTATATGCATGCACATATGTAGTAGAAGCACTCATATATATATATGTGTATGTTTCTGTTTGTTACTTGATAAATAACTGAATTTGGATATTGCAGTGTAAAACAGGGTGGCATTCTCATCATGGGGTATTTGTTGCTTCTTTCCTATCAATATACAATTACTTCAGCTAATGCAAAAGTTGAATTGTGTATAAGGTTTGTATTAATAATGCAAAAAGGTCGCTGCAATTAAGCCTTTACATCATCTTGTCTCTCCCATGCTGGCAGAGCTGTAGGAGTTTATGCAGAGTAGGAATATGTAAAAATTCCCTCTGTGTTGATTTTTCAGCATTGCACACAGCCATGCTGCCTGCCATCCATTTCCTCCAGTACCAGTAGACTGTCCTTATAATGTCAAATCATAAAGCCTCCTAATAAAGATAATTAGTGGTAAAACAATGGGAACAGGATTGTTTTGTTAAGCCCTTACTGTGTGTCACAGGAAGACTTGAGATTCCTTCTGGCTAAACAGGACCATGACAGGAGCCTTTTCTGTTGTTGAAAGAATGAATGTCCGTCATACATTAGGAGCAATGGGAGGGAGCGTTCTCTAGTAGTCAGTGCACAGTGATATCTATACAGCTGTAAATCCACTGCTTTTGAAATTAAGCTGCATCCTATAGATCTGTGGTGAGGTGTGGTAGACTGTACCAGTGTGTTCTACAGAGATTGAAGCACTGAGTTGTGTTAGTCTGCCAGCCTGCTACAAATGCAGCAAGCAATGGAATTCAGACAGAGAATCCAATACAGATAAGGCTGTTTAAGACTAGCAGATCTTCCGCTTTTAATAGGAAAAAAAAAATGGCTGGAACTTGAAAGCCGTTTTATCTGAACCAGTTAGGCCTGAAGAGACCTAACTTGCAGTGGGGTGGGGGTGGGGGGGGGGGGCAGGGAAAGGAAGGCACAGAGACAAAAGGGTATGCCAACTACCTTTATTAGAAGGGACTGGTTAGTAGTTCCAGTTAGGTCTCCCTGGAATCAGTGACAAGAAATTCTTATGTTCACCTGATTTTGCAGTAGGGTATGCAACACCTTCTGGTGAGGCAGATTTTATCCTCCTGGAAACTATGCGTATGGGTTATTGTGGGCCAAGTCTATGTAGAAATCTATGGCCAAACTGCCTGCTGGCAAGAATGGAACTGCTGGGACAGTCTGTTCCAGGACCTGGCGGTAGCTTTACCAGTTCTTAAGCAGTGCGAATTGTAGAGGTTCTGATGGAGGTAATTTGAGTGGCTTGACATTATGTCCTGTATAGGACTGGCTTTTGTCTTGCCCATCAGGTCAGGTCATCTTGGGTAGAGTATTAAAGCAGCCTGAAGACATGAACACCTTTGCAGGATTCCTTATTAACTCTTCTTCACGGCTTATCTGCTAGTGGTGCATCCTGAACTTTCCTAACGCTGAATACGAGGAAAAAGCCACAATTATTCAATTACTCTCTAGGGAGCTGTTGTTTCTTATGTTAAGAGATGGAGAAGGCACAAAGCAGTAAAAAGGAGAAAGGCAAGGAGGAAGCAGAATTTAGAGGAAGCGATTGAGCAAAGAACCAAACAGCCCTTTAAGGGTTTCAGTGCTCCAGAGTTTACCTTACTGTAATAATACGCTAATAATAGATTACTGCTGGATTTGGTGGATCACTGAAAGTGTAGGAGAAAAGATTTCAGAAATTGTAAGGTTAGTGATCTACTAGTGATTCAACTAGTGATCTTAGTTGAATATTTGGGATACTAGAAAAAAATTGACTCATATTAGCATGCATTTGCAAAAACTGGTAATTAGGACTTTCAGGAAAAGTATCTTATTTACATATTACATGCTAAAACTAATCTGCTCCATCTATTAACACGCAACATATTTTCCTCTTTCTGAAGCTAATTCTTTTCTCTTACTTCCAGTGAAGCTAATTTTCTCACTTCCCTCACATGATAATTACTTGGCAAATGTGACAGTTGTCCTGGAACAAGGATTCCTAAGCTAAACCTCCGGTTTATAAAAAGCTTTTATATTTAATAAAACCTCTTATACAGGGAAATTGCTCCTTTATTCTGCTTCAAGATCTTTGCAAAAATGTTTCATGGGAGAAGGAAAGTAAATGAAACTCTAAAAATTGCTGTGATATGACATGTTGATTTTTTGCTGAAAAAAATCTGGATTATCATTCATACGTCTACAGCTCCTTTTCTCCATCAACCAAGTATATGTTCCCAAAGCCCAGCTCTTTGGCATTCATTTATTTCTGTTAACAACTAAAGTAGTTAAATAACCAAAAGACAACCATTTCCTTGGCTGGAGGCTACATTTTATAAAATCTACTCAAATTGGGAATAGGTAACTAACACACACGTGAAAACTGGAAAAGGAAGAAAAAGGAAGTCAAATGGGACTGAGAACCTCTTGAGGTGGCAGTTTAGGTAAATTTCAGGGATTGTGTTTAGCCACTTTCAGTATCTGAAGCTGAAGCATATAGACCTTATTACGCTTAAGCTAGAGTTTTCTAACATTCAAGGAACTTTAATGAGGATTACTCTTTTTTAATGGGTGTGAAATTTTTAGTTGGGAAACCATGAAAATGAACAGTGGGAATCAGGAGAAGCAATAACTTCAGAAATAACTCTTGCAAACATGACCAGAAGAGAAGTGTTACTAATATACTTAACTAGACCACTATCTAAAAGATGTGCCAATGTAGACGCTACGCAACACTTCAATGGTTTCCCCATTCTACAGTAACAGTTTGTAATAAATTATGCAGACAATGCACATGTTTCTGAAAGCCAAAGCACTATATAGAATGCTAGTGCCAAGACTGTGAAACAGAATGTTACTGTCCTCCCCAAACATTTACCTTCTGCTTGCTGTCTTTGAAAGATTTAACTAAACTGATCTCTTGGCTGGATTTAAAAATGCAGGCCAGATTATGCAATCTGCATACCTGCAGTTGCCTACCCTGCAATGTCTGTGCCCTGCTGAGTGGCTGTAAATCCATGACTCCCATCACCTCCTTGAAGGCAATTTCTAAGATTAAGCATATAATCTCTACTGAGAATACTGCCATTTATCGAACATTTAATGTCATGTTTTAAGATCTGAGCTGTAGGTAAAACAAACATTTGGGCTTTAGAAACATATTTCTTGAAAGTTGTAGGTTGCTGCCAGTAGTAATTACTGAGGTTGACAATACTGATCATACAAGATGTAATATCAATTGTTACTGAGCAGGGTTTGGTTTTGTGCACAGCTGCATATTGCACACTAAGGCTCTGTTCAGAAAAGGCTTTGTTCATATGGCAAATGCACACCATTGTCAGGCATTGGCTTCAGAAAGTCAGCCAAGTAAGATTTTTGGCAAACAGCTCTTTCGCCTTTCTGCTCCCTTCCACACCATCCCCACCCTCCCAAAACTTAAACAAAACTGACATTTTTAAATGGAAATACAGTGAAAAAAAACAGTACTGTTTAAAACACAATTTAGATTGAAACCTTATGTACAGACATCTAAAGAATCTACAATCTGTTAGTTTAATGTAGAAATAAAGTTCGGTTGGATACCAATGCATGTCACTCCATCACAGGGTTTGTTTTGCAAGCTGTTGCTTCAAGATGTGCAGAAAATATTTTAAATGTCTCAAGCTAGACCAGAGTTTGAAGCAGATAGTATCTTTCCTTACAATAATGTGCATTGAAAAAGTAATGATCTGAGTACCCTGATAACAATTACTCTGTGTAATTGTAATTATGCTGAAGGCATAGTCTCACCTACTGTTTTAGTATCAGGAAGAAGTAGATCACTTTTGATAAGTCTTTATTTTTTCATGAATTCTCTATTTTCCACCCTTTCAAACTCTCAGAAATAGTTTCTCTTTTTTGTTACAAAGATAAAAAATCACGAAAGGCCCAATGTACAATAACCTCTGCAGGAAAGGCTCCTCCATTCTGCTGCTGTGCTTGCTCAATTATTAGCAGCAGCAGTATGTGGAAGCAGTAACTGGTCTGGTGAAAGAGACCTTGTTTACATCATTGAAATTGGGCCACGAGGGCTTCTGCTCAGGGGGAAATATGAAGTGTGATGAACAAGATAACACTTTTCCATTTTTTGTGGGTGTGATGACAAGTGTTGACTTTGTCTCATTCCTTCATTGTGGGTTTGGTTGAGGTTTTGTTTTCACACAGTCAACACAAACCTAGTTTTGTTTGAATTTTTTTTTTAATATAAGTTTGTAATGCTGAAGATAAGGCAGTGTAAAATCAGTAACAAGTGAAGTGGCCTAAACCTTGCTGGTTATGTTCCTGGTGGAGGGAAGTCATTCAAGCTATACACCATTCCATGTATTTATTAGAGAGAGAGAAAAAGAGAGAAAGAAAGAGAGAAAGAGAGAGAGAAAGAGAGAGAGAAAGAGAGAGAGAAAGAGAGAAAGAGAGAAAGAAAGAGAGAAAGAGAGAAAGAAAGAGAGAGAGAAAGAGAGAGAGAAAGAGAGAAAGAGAGAAAGAAAGAGAGAAAGAGAGANAAGAAAGAAAGAAAGAAAGAAAGAAAGAAAGAAAGAAAGAAAGAAAGAAAGAAAGAAAGAAAGAAAGAAAGAAAGAAAGAAAGAAAGAAAGAAAGAAAGAAAGAAAGAAAGAAAGAAAGAAAGAAAGAAAGAAAGAAAGAAAGAAAGAAAGAAAGAAAGAAAGAAAGAAAGAAAGAAAGAAAGAAAGAAAGAAAGAAAGAAAGAAAGAAAGAAAGAAAGAAAGAAAGAAAGAAAGAAAGAAAGAAAGAAAGAAAGAAAGAAAGAAAGAAAGAAAGAAAGAAAGAAAGAAAGAAAGAAAGAAAGAAAGAAAGAAAGAAAGAAAGAAAGAAAGAAAGAAAGAAAGAAAGAAAGAGAAAATTGCAAATGTGATAATAACTTTGTCACATTTCCTGACTGCAAAGTCACCACAGCCAAAACTGAAGTGAGAAGAACTTTGCTGTCATTTGATCACTTCATATTTTTGTGGAACATGGGGAAGAAATGTCCCTGTCCTCATCAGTGCAGAGGCAGAGACCTCAGTCCATATGCATTGGGAATGACCAAAGTTACAGAGCCTGAGTAAATGTGAATATTTACTCTCCTAAGAATCTGTATGTGTGTTGGCAGAACCACAGCACCTAAGAAAGCACATGGAAATGTACCCTCGAAGTTGCATACTACAGGAATATATCCCTGTTTCTTGTAACATACTATTTCTGTTAAAGAGAAAGTTCAGTTTTGGACTTTACCACAGGGATTATTCTCACAGCTTTTAAATCACACAAATGCAATGCTTATGTGACAGGTACAGAACTATTTAAATACTCTGTGAAATGATGCATTCTCAGATCTGAATACCTTAGTACTTTATTTTTTAAAAGTATGCAGCTCCAGAGAGAAGTGAGTTTGGACATTTTTCTTTAGGTGAGTAGGCAAACACCATTCTAAAACAAAACAGCCTGCAAATATTTTTGGTTCTTTATATGTGGAAGAGCTTCTTTGACAAACTGGTTATTTTCCAGTCTCCATATCCTTTGTTTGAAGAAGTGGAAACAGCATGTAGCAGAGTTCAAAGGAAGGAAAGCCACCAGAACTCTAATAATGAAACTTAGTCCTCTGCAGTAAGAAAACATAAGAAGAGGCAGGCTTTGCATGTCTAGAATTTGTGGACCTGTACAAAACCATTTTCCCTTGTTGGCTTTTTTGGTCTGACTTTGCAACATAATCCAGCAGGTTTCTCTGATGCCTACATACGCTTTTCTGTATGAGAAGCTTTTTCATACAGAGCTGTACACAGCCACACTGGAAACATCCAGTGGGATCTGTGAGAGAAGAAATACTGGGCTATGAAACAGTCACTATATGTATCTTTTTAGTCTTATTAATACATATATTTTATTTGGATATACAAGACTGGTAATAATGGAGTTAAAATGCCTTTTCAGCTGAGCTTGTGTCACACCAGAAAGGTTCAAAGATGAACTTCCTAAGGTGACTTTTTAACAGCAGATTCATTCTGCAAGGCATTTCCACAAAGGATTCATCAATGTTGTAACTCAGACAGTGTTATCAATATTTCCAGCAATTGTTAATATATTTCTCAAATAGTTCTGCACTCAGTAAGCTGGGGGTGGATTATTCAAAGTTAAATGAGTTTTACCTTTCATTGCAACCATTAAAAAAAAAAAGATTCCTCATGAAGAGAAGAATGTGCAGAACGTATTAGTTATGAAAAATCTACAAAGGTAATGTATATTTTTTTGACAATAACTGTTATCAACTTACCGTGGCTGATCTATGAAGTATATTTTAGGTTTTGTAGACCCCCACAAATGTCAGAGAAAAGCACCTCTTTTTTTTCCTTCATTGTTCCAGCTTCCTCTGCAGCTTGTTTCATCTTTCGGCTATGAGATTTAGTGGAACCAACAGTAAGCTGCATTGTAGAATTTCAATTTATAGTATAATATTTAGTTTGTTGTAATTATTGCATTTTGATTAATTGAGCTTCAAGTTAGAGTTAGTAACACAGAGGCGGCTTTTTAGAGGGAAAATAATTTTGTTTGGTTTTTAAATAACTCAGATAAGAAGAATAAGTAATAAATTACATCTGACATTGGTAAGACTTTAGAAGGCTTATTGCTAAGGGTTGCGTAATTATTTACTAGAAAATCAGGCTTCAGAGGAAAATGTAAATGAGTCAACAGTGAGGATGTTGTGCGGTTCTGACTATTTAGATGACATATATTCCTGTGACTGATTTCTCACTGAGTTTAAAACAAGTCTGTCAAGAGGAAAACGTGATCTTTCCATGTGGATGCTACTCCCTAGCTTGACAACACTTAACGTGTTTGTCCTCACGTCGTCCTCCTGGGTAATGTTAACTCCAGTGACACACAAAGTGGCTCACCTGAGGTAACCCAGGAAAAGTGTTACACTTGACTATTTCTTTTCCAGCTTTTTCTGCTATGTGCTTGGTTTGTGTTTGTTTTGGGGTTTTTTTGTGTTTTTTTTTTATTCCCCAGGATAAAGCTGAGTAGATAGAAAAGGCTACTTGGGGTGCACTGGAAAAGTCAGAGGCATTCTCTGTTGACCAGTTTTATCACTCCTCTTTCTTTTAGGAGAGAGCAAGCTATGCCCTTTGCACAGACAGCATGTTTGGACTTGGCTTGCGAAGAATTTGCGTTGCCCCCTCTAACACACCACACAGATTGCAAGGTGAGCATCTGAGACTGCAGACAGCTGTGTGAACATGGTGATTTTGATGCAAGCAGATGCTTGAGTGCCTTTACACGTTGGCATTATGTTGGAAATTAGATTCCAAGTACGAATGACCTGAAAAACTCCTATTGTGCAACAGATTCATTGTCCTCTAGGACTTTTGCAAGGGGTTTGATTGGTCGTAGATGTCTGGGACTTGGTTACAGGTCTCTTGGACTTACAGAGAGGGTGTTACAACAGCAGAAAAACGCTATTTTTGAAAGCTGAAGCTTCTTACAGCGGTGTCTTCTCTAGGCTTTGCAGATAAATACTGACCAGCTTTACTGTAAAAGGGGTATGCTCACTCTTGCATTCCAACTGTCCTGGGATAGTCAAACTGGAAATAAAATTTGAGTTATAATTTTTTATTGGAGTAGACTTCTTTTAAACATGCTTGAAAGTTTAATAAAATTGTTTAAAGCTTCTCACAAAGTTGCTAAAACAAAGCTTATTAATTTTAAATTAAGTCTTTTTTCTTCTCTAGTTAATATGCCTCTGAGGATGATGGTGCTTCACTGTTACAGTGCATAATGCCAGGGGCAGTGCAGGTGTTAATTACTTTAAAAAAAGTTATCATTAAATAATTTGTACTTCATACAGGACAATAGGAGATGAAATCTAGACCGCAGAAGTCACTGCCAGAAATCTGTGACTACAGTGGTTGGAAAACACGTGATCCTCTCTTCACACCTTTCTTGGTCACTGTTCTACTTAATCTTGATAAAGGGGAGTGGGGGTGGGGGTGGACTTTTAAGGTCCCTTCCAACCCAAATCATTCTAAGGCTGTGATTCTGTATAGTTATGGACAAACTTCCTGCATTATTTAGTACATCCCAGTACATTTAGAACTTAGCATTTATTGATGTAGCATAATTGATCACATTTTCTACAAATTCTCATCAGCTTTATCCTTAACACTGAAGGAAACCAATGCTAAACTAGCTCTCATGATAGTGCAGTAGTGGTTCCAGCTGTTGGGTGCTGCAGAAGTTGTTCTGCCCACTTTTGTGTCTTTCCTTCCTAGTGGGAAAAATTTACTATTTTTATTTTTCCTTTTTTTTTTTTTTTTTTCAGTTTCCTCTTTAGGCTACTCATTTGTTCTTGAAAACCTCTGCAACCCTTACCAGACCTTCAAAGTGTGCTCTAAGGTGTCTTGTGTAGAAGAATATGGGTGGTATTTCTGGAGAAACAAACATCCTTGCAAGGAAAGCCCATCTCTAGACTGGCTTGTAACAAAGAATATGATGCAGTCCATACAGAACTTAATCTAACCTCAGGGCGATAACCTTATTTCACACTTTTTTTTTTTAATGGATCTCTTTCCACATACTTTTTTGGTGCTGCTAAATTGATATTAGTAGAAAGGGGGAATTTTTACTGTCTTGTGTTTTTCTAAAACGCATACTGCATAACACTGTGTAACAAAAAAGAAACCCAACCCAACAAACACACTTGGAGTTTTTCAAAGGGTAACTTTACAAAAGAGACGTGATATTGTAATGGCAACCAGAAGTCAACAGAAGCCGGAAACATCACTGTTTCCAGTTCTTTGCCTGCATGCCAAGTATGCAGCTTATCTGATTCACAGTATGACTGTCCACATTCAGTCCTAAACAGGCATCCACTGTAGTTAAAAAAAAAAATTAAACTTCTGGACTTTAAAAAGGAAGCAAAGTACAAAAGGGAGATATATCACACCAAGACTGTATTCCTTTGTATTTCTTTTGGGAAGACTGTATTTCTTTGTATTTCTTTGGGAAGCAAACAATTTTTCCAGAAGATTTCTACTGAGAACAGCAGTCCTATAAAGTATCACTTTTACGTCTGTTATTAAGATGATGCCTTTATGCCTTAAGTTTTATACCTTTTCAATCTTACAACAGAAGCTAAAGTATAATGTTTGTCCACTGCATGTTTGTTTCTGGTGTCACTTACCTTACCTGCAAAAGCTTTTACCGTTTTTTGTGTGTGTGCATCTCAATATAATTTGAATGAAGATGTAGAGTCATCAGTTGTATTTCATATTAGAGAAGATAAGAAAAGTATCATCCCCTTAATGCTAAGTTTATGTAGTATTTTTTCTTTATCACTCTTCTTCCTACATAGTCCTGAGGGAAAATTCTGCCTGTAAAATAGTATCGGATCGTGAAATACAGCCACAAAAACCCCAAACAACCCGGCTTGTAGGAAACACGCACTAAGTTACTCACAGTGCCTCTGAGGTAGCAGTTTTACTCTCAGTAGGCGCTTGTCGAGAGCAGGCAGGAGCGCGCTTGGCATCGTAGTGAATGGTAGAGTCTGTTTCATTGTCCTATTAGGAAGGGACAAATTGTGTCTTGTGGCATGGATGAGCTTGAGTGCCGGTTTTGGTCCGTATTTGGAAGGCAGCGTAGACATTCCCAAACCAAGCCATGTTTATATAAAACCAAACTAACAAGGAATATGCAAATCTGTCTTAAAGCAGAACAACAAACCCTTCTCCAATGCAAAGTTAACTCTTTGCATGATAATAACAAGTCATTGGTTCCCTTTCACCGATAACGGTAACCTGCCCAGGGGCACCACTGCAGGAAAGACGACACTCCCCCCACACCGCCTCTGTACACGTTCTTTGCCATTATCCCGGGCACCTTGACTGCTGGTCCCGACACTGACTCGCTGGATTCGGTGGCTGCAGAGAGTAGGTGCATGGTGGCAGCGATTTTACTTTGGGGGAGAAGGTGACCTCTGCTCGCTGGGAGATAAATTTACTTTTTATCACAGTCTGTCTCCCACCACACGTATTTTTAACCCGCGGTCTCTGTTTCTGTCATCAGAAGCTGTTAAGCTATAAAGAAGGAAAGGGTGCTCATCTGCAGCAATCCAGCGGTGGGTTAAACACTTCTATAACAGAACTTACGGACACATGTTAAAAAAAAAGGTTTCCTTTCTAAAGACAACCAAGAGCAACATCCATCTTAAAATCATTCAGAATCTGCCTTTCCCTGAGTTTTCACCAGTTGTTATTACAAAAATCATTAAAAAATGATAAATTAGAAGAGAAAATTTGATATTTTCTCTTTTTTTTACTTCTTTGTACTTTTCGCTGCACTTTATGTAGGTTACATTTACGCACTCTGGCTGGGCAAGTTTGAAGCACGTCTGCACCTCAATGCAGTCTAATGAGCTAAAGGAATATCCTACTTCTTGCACGCCATCTAGTTTCCTATTTACGACTAGAAATCTCGCAGTACAGGCATGCCTCTGGGGGGAGCTTGATCTCCCCCTGATACTCCAGGCAAAGTGTGATTCTCCGGAATTCCAGCCTCAACAACAGAGGCGAAGAGCCTTGCAGCAAGGCTGTGCCTGGACATCAGCCATCAGCCAGTTAGGAGCTGGGGCACTGGTGGTAGTTGCTCCGGGCTAAGAAGGCACCATGGAAACACTTGAACGCGTTTGAGTTTGAGACTGCATAGAAACTCCTGGGACCACAGTACTAACACGACTAAGTATCTGATAGCACCCCTCTGTTAGAATAAATAACTTTCTTTTGCTTTTTTTTTTTTTGTGCGTAGTTTTCAACTAGTTCTAGATTCCAAATGTGTTTTGGTTTTGCACTGCTCACTCACACATTCATTCCCTTTACCCCTCCATTTGAAAGCCATCCTATTTAAAAAATAGATAAGAAGCTTGTGCTTGTTTCCTTTTTTTTTTCTGAGCTTAATATTTCTTCCTTTTCAAAGTATGTACCTAAAAGTGAATATTCCAGTTGTTTTTAATTGTGCTAAAATTGTGTATATAGAGTGTATCATGGTTAGACTCTATACAGTGCAATACTGTGTTGGTTGTAAAAAGCTCAGAATGCAACAAAACTATAGTGCACTATATAGAGCACTGAATACTTTTATGAAGGTGACAGCATTCACTCATTGCTGAGACAAGCTAGTTTTGAACTGCTGACCTGTAAGATAAAAGGAGAAGTGATCATTCTCTAGAGACGCCTAAACACTGTGTAGCTCTAAATGTAAATATTTAATTTACCCTTGCTAGAAAAAAAACTCTGCATGTTTGGTTATTTTAGGACATCTTTATTTTTTGAGTGGAGGTCTCAGGAGTCAGATGAGACTGGTTGTGGTAAATCATACATTCAGTGAAACGTCATAGCCATAGCGTCAGTGATCCTAATAACTGAATTTTACTCATAATACTGAACCACTCAAGTGTTGGTTTTCTCTGTCTTGCATTATATTTTTCTGCCGAGTATTGCATAAAAATATAATTGAGGCTGTGATACAGTGTACAAGACATTAAAAATTAGTGCTTTATTGTATAGATGGTTTAAGAGGAGGTGTGGAGAGTTCATGGCCAAAACAGAGTGGAAAGATACTGAGCTGTGTGGTTTTATAGGGGTCCTTTATGCCTAGATTTGAATGCTATTTCAATATTGGTTATTTCCACAGTGAGCTCTAGTAAAGGAACAGAACCAGCACTTAAGCTTATAAGGAATTTCAAAGAAGCATCAGAAATACCATGGTCATGAAGAACTAGTAAAACCACCAAAACCCAATATATTAGTTGTTAAACAGTGTTTTCAACAGAAGTTTAAAAAGGAGAAAGCTTTTCAACTGTTACCAAACAGTGTGTATCAGTTTCCCTTTTTTCTGTAATTAAGAAAAGTGGAGATTTTACGTATGCAGGATGGCATCTAAGAATGTTTTGTTTCCTCTTGATAGCAAGCTGTAAGGTGATGAATATTGAGCATATGACTAGATCAAGAAGTGTAAATATTTTAATGTGGCCTGTGTATTTTTTTACTGTTCTTTCTGATAATACTTAAATCAACTTTGCAAATCTTTATTTATCTCTCTTATGCCTAGTATAATAGCAGATTGGATGGTGACAGTATTGGGTCCATTTCAGACACTTAGAAATCTGAGCGGATACCAAGCACCGAATGTTGGCATAGAGTTCTTTTTGTTGTAATCAACACTGAATGAGGAGATGGCCTCAGAAACAATGTCTTGTCTCTTCCTAGTGAACATTAACATGCAATATTTCATCCACTTGAATGCTACAGTTAATCGTGGCACATCTGTCTGAATGCTACTGAGGACATGTAGGGAAAATGAGAATATTTATGATAGTGAGGATATCTAGGGAAAATGTAAGTCCATAGTTGAATGAGGTGATGGAAAATACAGAAGAGGCAAAGTTACTGACTGCCTTCTGTGCCTCCGTCTTTCTTGCTAAGGATGACCCTCAGGATACCTGGACCCTGAAGATAAGAGAGAATTCCTCGTGAAAGGAAGACCATGAGTTAGTTGAGGAGGATCAGGTTAGAGAAAGCCTAGATAAACTCAACAACCACAAATCAATGGGTGCACACATGAGTGCTCAGGGGACTGGCAGATGTTGCTAGGCCACTCAGTCATCCTTAGGAGGTCACAGAAAACAGGAGAGGTGCCTGCAGACTGGAGGAAAGACAATATCACTCCAGTCTTCAAAAAGGGCAGGAAGCAAAACCCAGGAAACTACTGTTTTCCTGTGGGCTAGTAAGTCTCACCTCCATCTCTGGGAAGATGGTGGATCAGCTCATCCTGGGAGTCATCAGTATGCATGTGGAGGAGAGAAGGTTATTGGGAATGGTCAGCATGGATACATGATCAATCTGATAGCCTTCTATGATGACATGACTGGATGGGTGGATGAGGGGAGAGTAGTGGATAATATCTACCTTGACTTCAGCAAGGCTTTTGACAGTGTCTCCTACAATATCCTCACAATGAGACTTAGGAAGTGTAGTTTAGATGAGTGGACAGTGAGGTGGATTGAGAACTAGCAGAATGGCAGATTCCAGAGGGTTGTGATAAGTAGTGTGGAGTCTCTTTGGAGGCCTGTGGCCAGCAATGTGCCCCAAGGGCCAGTGCCTGGTTTGGTCTTATTCATCATATTCATCAGTGACCTGGATGTGGGGACACAGTGTACCCTTGAGCAAATTTGCTGACACACAAAACTGGGAGAAGTGGCTGACTGACATGCCAGAAGGCTGTGTTGCCATCCAGTGAGATCTGGACAGGCTGGAGAGTTGGGCAAAAAGCAGCTAAATGAAGTTCAGCAAGGGCAAGTATAGGGTACTGCACCTAGGGAGGAATAACCAGTACACATTAGTTGTTGATACACTGGGAAGCAGCTCTACACAGAAAGACTTGTGAGTAGATAACAAGCTGCCCATGAGCCAGCAGTATGCCCTTGTGGCCAAGAAGGCCAGTGGTGCCTGAGGTGCATTCAGAAGATTGTGGTCAGCAGGTTGAGAGTGGTTATCTTCCCCCTTTCCTCTGCCCTAGTGAGGCCATACCTGGAGTTCTGTGTCCAGCTCTGGCCTCCCAAGTTCAAGAAAGACAGGGAACTACTGAAGAGAGTCCAGCTGAGGGCTATAAAGATGATGAGGGTACTGGAGCATCTCTCTTAGGAGGAAAGACTGAGAGAGCTGGGTCTGCTTAGACTGGAGATGACTAAGAAGGGGTCTGATTAATGCCTATAAATATCTAAAGGCTGGATGTTTAGAGGCCGGGGCCAGACTTTTTTCAGTGGTCCGTGTTGATAGAAGAAGGGACAACAGTCACAAACTGGAACATAGGAAGTTCCATCTCAATATAAGGAAAAACTTTTTTACCATGAGAGTGACAGAACACTGGCACAGGCTGCTCAGAGACGTAGTGGAGTTTCCTTCTCTGAAGATATTCAAGACCTGACTGGACAGGTTCCTGTACAACTTGCCCATCGTGATCGCTCTTTAGCAGGGAGATTGGTGTAAATGATCTCTGTGATTCTATGATATCCATGTAGCTGGTAATTACCAAAGCAAAGCTTTAGTTATCAAATTGTCATAGATAATTTCAGAGTGCTGGTGATGGTGATAACATTGTGAAAAATTTCAACACAGGAGCTTTTGAGTGCTTTTATTTCTTTTAAGGAGGAGGAAATATGTGAAAGGGTGGGTCCTTAAAAGTTGTTTGGCACAGTACCTTAAATACTTTGAAGTGCTAGATGCTTCATGGTGTAGACAGCATCTAGATAAACCAGTGGGAAAGCTAGGGAAATCACTTTTGGGAAAAAGGCAGTTGTGTGTCTCATTATTGCTCTGTATGCTTTTACCTGGGTGAAGCCAGCACCTAATTTCTGTTTTTTCCCTGCTGTATCTACCCAGTCCTGCATAAATTCAGTGTTTTCCACATTTCCCTTCATGATGAGAAAAGCTGGGACTGGTCTGAGAAAGTTATATCTAAGAGTAAGACTCATATCCTTTTTTTCCTGCCTTTCCTCGCACTAAATTCTGTTTATAATACAAATGTTGTTTTAGATTGTGTCTCAATTGCTTATTTTGTTGGAGCAAGGAATTTGGGAAAATCTGCTCACCTATCACTATGCTGATTTTAGAATGGCTTATTCAGTACTACAGTCAGCACTTTGCCTATGCTATTATGCTTGTAGTCTGTCATCTATTGTATGCTCTCAGGGCTCACACTTCTCCCCCTCAACAAGGGATTGTCTTTTCTCTTCCCCATCCTTCAGTGTTGTCCAGACACTCCTGAGAGCTTTGTCCTTTTAACAGACTCCCTTTGTCCCAGGTCCAAGAATTAAGACAATGCTTTTATTTTTGTACCTATTTGGCATTGTTTGTGACTTTTTTTCATCGTTTCAGTAGCTATGCTTGTACAAACACTTCAGAATATATTGATTTCCTAGAGGAAGAAGGTAAAGCAAATCTGCCTTTGTCTAATATGATACTTAAAGAACATAACCAGATATTGCAAGCTAATTCTCAAGGCAAGAGTTACTGACACCAACATCCCAACTAAATTGCCCTTTCTATATTTATAGTTCGAACAGATGTAGAAATCTATCTGTCCTAGGGGGTGACCCTTCCTAAACTGGGTGATGAATATGAAATTGTGAAATTACATCTCTCAACATCGAGCACAAGATAAAATCCCCACATTGAGGTGGCACTGAGATAGGACTTGCTCTTTCACCATGGTAGGCTCCAGCCCCATCCCTCACTTCCTATACCCTCTGCAATAGCTCTTACACTTGTCACAGAATAATTAAAGATTAATTGGGACAAGGAGACAGACTGAAAAGAGTATGAATCTGTGGACATGTGGTCAGAACTCTTGCTGTCGAGTGACTGGAAATGCTCTAAATCCCATTTGTGTACTTTCTTCGGTAACTGTTCTCAAAACAGTGTTGAAAACACAATTTTTCTTTCCATTTTGCATTTTGAATTTTCCTTTCAGGATGACAGACTTATCCAGTAGGTATTAAGTTATGTTTTTCCTGTAATGAATAAATATGTCAGCTGTGTGGTGGGAAGCAGAGGAAGCCCCAGTGGCAAGGGAAAGTGCCAAGCCTCTGCCCTGAGGTGTTCATGACACTCTTAGTAACTCCAGCTCCTCCAGGTACAAATTTGAAAAAGAGCATTTCCTCACAGCTCAGAAAGCAGAACAGAAACAAAGTGTGAAGCCACAGAGGTGGTGCCCTTCCCTTCCCTTCCCTTCCCTTCCCTTACAGCAGGAACATACTCTCATGCAATATGAGACTGTGACCAATGTCAGCATAAGATGATCAGATAGAATCTGTTGCCAAACACAAGGAAAGCAAAGCAGGGAAAAAAGGCCTTTGGGAGCTNTCCCTTCCCTTCCCTTCCCTCCCCACATAAGGCTCATCCTGTCCTGCCAGGCAGCTGTGTCTGCCAAGACTGGAGGGCACCAGGAAGTCCTGCCTCTGGCCTCCCCCAGCCTGCCCATGCCCCCATTTTCATCGAGACCGGGCTGCCAGCCCCTGCCTGGGCTGCTTTTGGTGTGCCTGTCTCAGGTCCTGCCTGCAGAGGGATTAGGCTCTCCTGGCACCTCGTCTGCAGCCCAGCTCCTCTTGCTTCTGGGGGCTATCTGCCTCTTTCACGTACGTTTTTATGGCCAGCTAGGTCAGAGGGGTATTTCTGTGGTAGAGCCCATGAAAACAGAGGAGTAAGAAGCCAGAGAGGGACCACCAAGGCAGGCATCATGAGCAGGCAACAGTGCCACTTGTGTGCTAGGCCCTAGTCCAATCATTACACAACTGTTTAATCTAATGACAGTTTAATTAATAACAGACTTTGGAGCAAAGACCAGGAAAAGGCCCTTCTGAAGTTAAAACCCTTTTGTGTTATTGCCAGCCCCTAAAACTCAGTTACTGAACAGGGACTGTCAGCATTGGAGGGGCAGCATTGCCTGCCACAGAGTGCTTGGACATCCCCCCCCCAAGGTGAGGGGACACCTTGCAGGGCGGCACCTGCAACAGCTCCTCATCCTCCTGCTTATGGTGGCATCCTACCCACTGATCCTAACTTCCGACTTCTTGGCTGTCCTTCACAGAGCTAGTGTTAGGGGGCTGGCTCCCCTTGGGAAACAAGCTAGTTCTCAGCAGTGCTAGAAAAAAACCAAAACAGAACAGAAAGAATCATGAATGAGTTAAGTTCAAAGGGACTTTTAAATGTCATCTAGTCCAACCCAGGGACACTTAACTAGATAAGATTGCTCAGAGTTCCATCAAGCCTGACCTTTAATGTTTCCAGGGATGGGGACTCCACCACTTCTCTGGGCAACATATTCCACTGTCTCATCACCTTCATAGTAAAGAACTTCTTCCTAATGTCTAATCTAAACCCACCCTGCTCTGGTTTAAAACCACTGCCTCTTGTTCCTTTGTTACATGCCCTTGCAAACAGTCCCTCCTTAGCGTTCTTGTGACCTTACAGTGGACATCCAGTAGCTGAAGGGACCTCAGCTGCTTAGGTCCCTTCAGCTACTGGATGTCCACTGTAAGGTCTCTCCCGGGCCTTCTCATGTCCAGGCTAAACAAGCCCAACTCTCTCAGTCTGACTTCAAAGGAGAGGTGCTCCAGCCCTCTGATCACCCTCACGGACTTCCTCTGGACTCACTCCAAAAAGTCCATGTCCTTCTTGTGTTGAGGACTCTAGAGGTGGATGCAGGTGGAGTCTCATTAGAGCAGAGTGGGAGAATCGCCTCTCTTATCTGCTGGCCTTACTTTTTTTTTTTATATAACCCAGGATGCAGAGGAACAAGCATGGATTATAGCACAGTTCTGTCAAAATGAACACAGAGGCTTTTTGACGGACACCCATCAAAGGCATAGCCTGTGGCACCCCGTGGCATTTACCAGTTAAATGGTGTTTTCAGACTGAGTAGATAATTCCTTTCTGAACATCTACACAAAGGACCTCTCTCTTTCCTGGATCTATCCCAGGTTCATACTAGCTGTCATTTGATTTGTTATATACCTCCTAAGGGTTACATTTTCTCTAAAGGACTCATATAATAATCTATTCAAAAAAAGTAATATTTCATTGCCTCAAGACAGACAAACTCTTTTGTTACTGTCATTGCGAATCTCCTCAAAACCGAAGTGCTTTTACGCAGTTCAGTCTTTAAATGTCCTCTTCTATTCTCATTCAGGAAAGTCTATATTTGATAGAAATCCAGGCGTTTAGTATTTCATTTTATCTGAAGAAAGAAAAAAACCAAGGAGAAATATGGTAGTTTTATTCCTTTAATTATGACTTTGGTTTCAGAAGTAGATCAGTGAATTAATTCTAACATATAACTAAACGAAGTAAAATCATCTTATCTGTAACTTTAGTGTTTTAGCAATTCTTGGAAGTGAAAATACACCTGTATGTACAATTTTTCTCATTCACTATTTTTAAGGCTCCATAAGAATTACTCGTGTTGTACAATAGTCAGCATCTTGCCTATATTTTTATGCATACAATTTGTCATCAGTTTGTGCCTCTTTAGGGCTTGGCAATCATTTCTTAGTCTCTTTTGGTTGCAGTGTTCCTTTCAAAAATTACTTGTCCTTCCTGAGGCTCCTTGGTAAAAGGCAGTATAGTGGCAGAAGTGCTATAAACTACAACAGATGGCATTTCAGTTGCAGAGTATATAACAGAGCTTGCACACTGGTAATTGTCCCATAACCCAATGCCTTTCGTATACTATGTTGAAAATAAACTTTTTGAGGAAGAAAGATTTTCATATAATTTAATAAGGTATCAGTAAAATAACATACAAATAAATAGAATCATGGCAGACTGAAGAAACATGAAGAAGCAAATAAATTATCTAATGTAAGGACTTTGGCTGGCTGAGGCCTTTGAAGTTGTCTAGTCTTTTCCAATGACAATATTTTAAATTCTCATATAATTCAGAGACCATAAGTAATTCCAAGTAATAAAACATTAAGATACAAAGAAGATTTGAACTAAATCATCTACACTCCCCCATTCACTTCCTTTTGAAACTGTCAATAACATGACTAAATTAGTTTTGACCAATACATCATGGTCATTTGAGGATAGATATTTCCACCATTGAAGGTGAAATAAACTTTGTTGTGGCAAAAGTGTAAAAGCCTTTTTAGATCAAAGGGCAATTTGGGTGGCTTTCTTTTAAGATCTCTCACATAGTTTCAAGATGTATTTCACCAGAGGAAACTGCTTATAGTTCGCTTTAGAGAAGGAATAACATGGACTACTGTGACAGAGTAAATAATGCTGGTAAACCAATTACTTACCATAATCAGCTGTATTTTTAGGGATGAACAGAATGGTATTAAATCTGCAATTTCAATTTCTGGAACAGGCATCAGAGAATACTAATATTACTAAAGAGGCAAAATTTAGCATTTTCAATGCAAAACAATAAACAAGCAAGCTGTCCCTTGTTTGTTTTAAAATTTTTTATGTTTATACTATTCCCTGAACTGTCTTATCTATCCCTTGTGGTCTTTCCCATTTTTTCTGTCAACACATTCTTGGACTATAACTTTAACCTAATAACTCTTCACTTCACTATATATTCTTTAAGATTGTGTTACTGAATTGTATACAACTTAGACTGTCAAGCTTACATAAATTATAGAAACAGTTGCCAGTGATAAATCTTGCATGGGTTTCAAAACTGGATAGTGTTTATATCTGATTTTAGGCTGCCCTACAGCATTATTAAGCATAATGGTTACTATAACCCAGTACAGCACAGTCTGTATGTAGGAATGGCTATTTATTAACCACAAGATGATAGTTCAACACAACCCCCTCCTACTCAGTTTTTCTAAGACTACAAGTGGTCATGTTTCTTCAGATACCCAGGTGTGACTCTTCTGTTCCTCAAAACAGAAAATAACAGTGTAGTAATAATCTCCTTCAGAAGAAGGAAATTTGTCATCCATATGAGAAAGTAAACAAGTACTTGGAAGATATATACATTAATTTGAAGCTGGGGGCAGGGAGTTATTGCAGGTACTTACATTGAGATACTTAACCATATTCTTTTTTAAGATAATGTACTTTACCAGTGAAACAC
Organism: Heliornis fulica; assembly: GCA_013399135.1. NCBI lineage: Eukaryota > Metazoa > Chordata > Aves > Gruiformes > Heliornithidae > Heliornis > Heliornis fulica. The sequence goes on from VXBZ01010773.1 coordinate 77,610, forward strand.
TACCGAATAAATTGTAAGGTTAAATGAGAACATCAAGGTTAAACTATGACATCAACAAGAGAGAATCAGACTCCATCTGGTCCTCAATATAGTGTCTGTAGGAGGGAGATTTTCCTTCCTTAACCTCAAAAATGCTGTAGCCATAAAGGGTATTTGTAGCTTCTTTCTGCACTGTTCCTCACATGTATTTTCTATCAGCCTGGAAATGGTGCGGTAACACTGTCCATGACTGCTTTACTGCAAACTTCCGCTGTATGAACTTCATGCCTTTTGAAAAAACTGTCATTGCCTCTTCTCCCCCCNTTGCACAATGGAATTTAGGTCTTTTGTACAACTGCTTGCAGAGCATGCAGCCTGGCAAACAGGAAGAGGAACAGTGATGAGTGTGAACAAACTGAAGGCAGACACAGGCAAGAAGCAAGCAGGTAGCCTAAGGACACCTCCCACCCACAGCAGAGGAGGAAGCTGTGGTTATGAAACTTGCAACTAGTCAGACAGGGAAATGGGTTTCAGACCATACATACGCACTTCAGTAGAACAGACAGCTTGCCTTCAACTACTGAGGGAGCAGCTGAGGCTGTGTACAGGAGTCTTGCCTCTACAGTCAGCTATCCCCTAGCTCTGAGCACTGAAATATTTTTTTGCTATTTGATATTATCTGTAGCAGTGATCAGTGCACTGATGAGGAGGCTAGAGCAATGTTTCTGGAAGAAATTATCTATAGCTCAGCTTCTGCTATAAAAGCACACTTGCTTGGGGGTGGGGGTAAGGTATGATGGGAGGCAACTTTTAAATTAAACCATCCACTTTTGTTGTCCTCATGTCTTATGTAGCTAGGAGATTTACTTTCCTGTCCACCTATTGTGTTTAAGCCCACCACATTTCCTAAAGTCCTCAATGCCACCCATCTCCCTGAATACCCCAAACAAAACAAAATTGCACCAATCACCTTGTTTGGGTCCTAGAACCCAAAGTATTTGTACAACCAAAAGACAATTTTTAGCTTTCAAAAATACTAAATATACAAGGCCTCGGATGGTGAACTGAATAGTTCTGATAATACAGAGTTAGAGGGCTGTGGTATAGACCTTGCACAGTTCCTTTTTCACTCAGATTATTATCTGCTATGATCTCTATGGCAATTAGATATCAAGGTGGGATTTTACAAATCCTATCACTTCAAACCCTTTTTACATTTTGTAGTATGAAGTTAAGAAGCATAATCTTACTCCTTTTCTCACAGTTATTTCTGATGGAAATCAGAAAGTAAATGCACCAAATATTTAAAGAAAGCTGCAGAAGGCCACATAACATGTTCTGTTCTTTGGACTAAAAACTAAAACTGAATACTGCAGTGGGCGAAGAATGAATACCAGGATATAGATCTCCATACTCACCTCTTTCTTGAAATGCTACATTGTTTTCTTAAAATGTAGTGTAGCCACAGGACTACATTATTTTAAAATGTTAAAGAATTTGATGGATCACCTCATAAAAAATATTTGTGTCTGTTTAGGCAGAATGAGAACATTTGTTATCCCAGGCTGCAAGGAAGCAGTTGCTTGACTTGGGTCTCTGTGCCCTCATAAACTGGGACTAGCAGATCTGTTCTCAGACTATCCGGTAAATGTTTTTGGGACTGTGGTTTACATTAGGACAGTGAGCATTCCCTCCTAGTTAGTTTCCTTGGCAGGCTCTCCCTCTCCACATCTAAGCTATCCTTAAAGAAATATCTGAGATAACTGCATCATGTTATTTGGCCTTCTGTTTTCTAAAATTCCACCTTGTGGTTGACTACTGTGTCCTTCTCATATCAAGTGTTTCATAGTTTAGTGGTGGAATTGGCAGTACAAGGTTAACAGAAGGGCTTGAAGGTCTTTTCCAACCATAACAATTATGTGATTCTATGCAGCACAGCTCAACTGGCATTTTTTTGGACCCTTGATGTGAAGTGACATATTTCACATACTTCACTTCATTGGAAGGTTTATGTTTTAGACTCCAAGATTTATGTTCTTGCTTGTGCAAGGGGTTAAGTAGACTACTTGACTGTAATCCATGTATGTGAGATCAGATCTGGACTTGAGAAACTTCTCAGAATGGCAACAACTTATCAATGGGGTTTGCTGTGGTCCTCACTTGAATCAGCATATTCCTTAACATATACTTTATTTAAAAAGCTACTTCAAGATCTGATCTCGTTGAAAATCGCTCTTATGTATTCTTATGCATTCTTATGTATTCATACTACTTATGTATTTTGTTCCTGCACCAGGTCACTGTGGGTTTGCACAAGCTCCAGTGCCAGTCTAGCAAAGGGGCATAACACAGCCAAAGTATAAGATAGGCAGTCTGTGGAATCTATGAAAATTCATCATCTTTTTGGAGGACAAAGAGGGGAGGGGAATGAAGGAACTACCTTGTACAGTATGTTGCAGTGGCTGCTGTTAACATTCACATATAAATTCATAATAGTCTGTTGGGTTTTTAAAATATTTACCCTCTTTTGTGTTTGTTTTGCTGCTTGTGCACATGCCTAAACATCTTTTCTTTTAGAGACATTTTCATTGATCATATTTTGACCATTTGAGAAACATTGCTCGTAAGAACTATAATGACCATGTTATGAGCGTTAAGGAGTTCCAAACTCCTTATGGGTGCACAGCCCATCCTTATTTCCCTGCATGTTCCTTTTACTCATTCCTTATTCCTCCTTTGGAGAGTTTCAGAGTGATACATGAACAATCGCTCTTTTTATAAAGTAACAAAAATGCCTTCTAAGGGACATGTTGAATTATTTATTCTGGTTAATTGTACGGATAGATTTTTTTACCACCAGAAGATAATGTTCTCCTTTGTTGAGTAATGAGGTTAATGCATTTACTCCAGATATGCAAAAGTTAAACAGAGTTCCTTCCTCTTCAGGAGACAGATCTTAACACCTTTAAACACAGCTCTCAGGCCGGTGCTCTTGGCCTGTGCCTATAAAGTTGTCCAAACCACAAGTACATTGTGCAAGAGCCGGGAATCCTCCTGTGTGAGTGTTTAAACCCTGGAGCTGGAGGTTCATTACTTTTCCACTGCCATCAAGGCAGGAACAAAATCAAACCTGGCTTCTGATGAGTTTAAGCAGGGGGAATTTTCTAGAGCAGGGTACTGTTGTTGAAGCTGTTACACCTTCTGTGAAATATGCCAGTAAATGTGGAGGAGACAAGATGTGAAGCATTGACATAAAGACTCCCTAGGCCTTTTAAGCTACAGAATAAAAGGACATTTCTTCATAGTCCGGTTTTATGACTTTGATTTTCCTCAAGTGAGTGTCCCAGAATGAAACTTTTTGTTTCAGGCTGAGAAGATCAATCTTCTGTTAAATGGGCCAGAACTTCTCTATCTCCTAGTTCAATCCCAAAAAGAAATGACAAAAATAAGTGTTGCTTGGTACAAGCCAAATATCATTTTCTTTTTTCTTTGATTCAACAGCAGAAGTCACAGTTGAAAGGACCTTGGAATGCTGAGGACATTCACCCTGCCATCTTTATGAATGTATGCAGCACTTCATTATTTAAACGCCTTCATGAGGACAGCTATTAAGTCTTATATTGCTTGAAAACTCTTCATTCTCATATTTTTAATAATTTGAAGTACTTCATATATGGTACATGTTGGAACTATGTTACATAATATTGTCTGTTTTGACAAGGTAAACAGACAAAAATCTTCTGCCTCAAATGCGAATACTCATACCAGAATTATCATGGCTGCCTACTGACACAACCCAGTAAAATAATCCTGCTTAGTATTTTTTAAACCAGGCAAGTATAGCAGGTGGGACTACAGCCAAATTTTAAGGGATTTGTAATTGTCTCCATGAATAATTTTTCCTACTATTTACCCAGCTCTGCTCTTGTGACTGAGTTTACTGAAATGAATAAATCAGTGCTGAATATTTTAGGAGTCCATCCAGCTGTATTTCTCTTTTAGCATGTAATATTGTGCCAAGAGCTATATCTGTGTAGTTTATGAAATGTAGATAATTATGTAGGAAGATGAAAAATTAATTTAATAAGAAAATAAAAATAGGGTTTATACTATAGAACTGTCTGTAGCTGCATTAAAAATCACAAAGACACAAGAACTAGCATAAATATCCTTATGTAACATTTTGTCGCTGTTTTGTTCACCAAAACCTCACAGAGAATGACTATACAACTGAAATAATTTAAAGACAATGATGAATGTATTAATTGATTTCAGGGAATGGCAAATGTATAAAAAAAAGTCTGCTGAAAAATTATCACCTGATTGTTTTCTGGGAAATTTCTTTTCACCCTTTAAATATTTTGAAAGAATTATGTGTTAACCTCATGATTTTCACCATTTTGAAAGAAAAAAAAAGGAAATCTCAAATGTAAAATATACATAAAACCATAAAATAACTGAAGTTTACATCTAGAAATCAGTAGTAACAACCTAATTTCAATTGTGGCTGTTTTTCTACACTGTTCCCACATAGCAAGGATAGTTGTATAATTGATATAGTCTGTTTACATAAGTATATACTGTATATTGTCAACGTTAAAAGAAATTGGTCTCATACTACAAAAACTTTAAAACACACTGTAAGCCTTGTAAAACCACCTCATCCTGTTACAACTCATTTAC